>JARQOC010000010.1:150040447-150511387 GCA_033576535.1 Allobates femoralis | reverse complement strand
AGTCAATTACTGACCACAATACCCATAATATCCATGGATATTACAGGATTGGCCTTGCATGCTGCTGACTCTCTGCAATAAAAGACTAAGAGGAAAAAAATTCAAAAAAACTTACCAAAAAAACAGCCAAGATCTATTATCCATTGCACTGAGCAAAGTAGGCTGTATTCAGACACTTTGCATCGCACATACATGTGTGACTGACGTCCTATGGTAACCCTGTGCATACAAAATACCACCAATCACCTCCCCTATGGCATGGAAGGTGGAGAGTGATTGCTGCATCAGTATCTTGAACTTGTGTTGTCTTTCAATGGGGCCTGCAGCATCCTGCTAAGTCCAATGGATATTAGATCTGTGTTATGACTCCTCGCTGCAATAATAAAGGTCTGATCTACAAAAAAAGAATAATTATAAGAAGAAGAACAAGCCTTAATGGAAGTTAACAACAGAAAGCTGCTTAAAGTATAACAGACAAAAAGTGAATCCATCATGGTACTTTACATATGAAGTGGGGAGAACAAGAACAAATACAGTATATATGGTCAATCAAGTCTTGCAGACACATGATGGGAGAGCCCCCTGTCCACGAGGGCTCACAGTCTACGAGGGTGAAGCGAGGAAATAATAGGAGGAGGAAGCGCTGAGTGCATGAGGGAGGGGTGACCGGGTCTTATCGTAGGTTCTAGGCTTGTTGGAGGAGGTGAGTCTTCAGGTTTCTTTCAAAGCTCCCAAGGGTAGGCAAGTGTCTGATATGTTTGGGGAGAGAGTTCCAGAGTAGGGTGGAAGCACTGGAGAAGTCTTGTATGCAGTTGTATGCGGATAAGACAAGTATGGAGCAAAGAAGGAGCTCTTAGGAGGATCTCAGGTTGTATGCGGGCAGGTATCGGGGGACCATGTCGGAGATGTATGGGGGGGGGACCGGTCTCCTACGGATGGCTCTGTATGTCAAGGTTAGGATTTTAAATTGGGATCTCTGGAGGGTGGGGAGCCAGTGAAGGGCTTGGCAGAGGGGGAGACCGGGGAGTAGCAGGGAGACAGGTGGATAAGTTGAGCAGCGGAGTTTAGGATAGAATGGAGAGGTGCGAGGGAGGTAGTGGGGAAGCAGGTGAGTAAGAAGTTGCAGTAGTCGAAGAAGGAGATGATGAACAAGAGCCTTGGCAGTGTCATGATCCAGGAAAGAGCGGATTCGGGAAATGTTCTTCTGCTGAAGTCGGCAGGAGGTGGTCTGGGCTTGGATGTGAGGCTTGAAGGAGAGGGAAGAGTTGAGAGTAACCCCAAGGCACTTGACATGGGGGACTGGGAAGAGTGAGCAGCCATTGACGAGGATGGATAGGTCTGGTAGAGGAGGAGAGCGACTTGGGGGAACGACGATGAATTCAGTTTTGTCCATGTTCAGCTTGAGGAAGCGAGCAGAGAAGAAGAATGAGATGGCAGACAAGCATTGTGGAATTTTGGATAGTAGGGAGGTGATGTCGGACCCAGAGAGGTAGATCTGGGTGCCATCAGCGTAGAGATGGTACTAGAGGCCGTGGGACTCAATGAGTTGACCTAGGCCGAGGGTGTAGATGGAGAGGAGTAGTGGTCCCAGAACCGAGCCCTGGGGGATGCCGACAGATAGGGCGTAGGATGAGGAAGAGGTGTGGGAGTGGGTGACGTTGAAAGTGCTGTCCGTTAGGTATGAGGAGATCCAGGAGAGGGCAAGGTCAGTGATGCCAAGAGATTCCAGGATCTGAAGTAGGAGGGAGTAGTCGACAGTGTCAAAGCCAGCAGATAGGTCAAGGAGGAGGAGGACGGAGTAGTGTTGTTTGCTCTTCGTGGTCAGTAGGTCATTGGTTACTTTGGTTAGGGCTGTTTCGGTTGAGTGATGATGTCGGAAATCGTATTTAAGGCAGTCAAAGAGGGAGCAGATGGAGAGGTGGAGGACAGTTCGGAATGAACATGTTGTTCAAGCAGTTTTGATGCGAAGGGGAGAAGAGATTTGGGGTGATAGTTGGAGACAGATGATGGGTCAAGGGAGGGTTTTTTGAGGATGGGTGTGATCAAGGCATGTTTGAAGGATGAGGGAAAGATGCCGCTGGTGAGTGATAGGTTGAAGAGATGGGTTAGGGCAGGGATGAGGACTGTGGTGAGGTTTGGGAGGAGGTGGGAGGGGGCGGATCAAGGGCATATGTGGCGAGGTGTGATCGGGACAGAAGGGAGGAGGGCTGATCTTCTGTCATGTTGGAAAAGCTTCCTTTGGACGAAGAGGGTTGGGCGGTGATGGGGAGGGCCGAGGGACAGCGGGTCAAAGCTTTCTCAGATTTTGTCAATCTTTTGTTTTCTTTTGTTTTAAGAAGGCAGCAAAGTTTTAGCAGAGATGAGGGGGGAGGGGGGAGGGAGGAGGTGCCTGGTAGACGGAGTAGAGAGTTGAAAATTTTGAATAGTTGCTTGGGGCTGCGGGACAGTGTGGCAATTAAAGAAGAGAAATAGGTTTGTTTTGCAGCGCTGAGTGTGTTCTTGAAGTTGGGGAGGGATTGTTTGTACGTGGCGAAGTTGGCCGCGGAGTGGGATTTCTTCTACCTCCGTTCGGCCGCCCTGGAGGCCCAACGTAGTTCTTTATTGAGGGTGGTGAGCCAGGGTTGCCTGTGTTTGTGGATTTTGGTATGTGTGAGGGGGTGGCCTGATCAAGGGCCGTAGTTAATGTGGTGTTATAGAAGTTGGTAGCAGCGTTAGCAACAAGTGAGGAAGCTAGGTCTGTGAGAAGTAGAAGGGACTCAGAGAATGAGTGGAAATTGATAAGTTTAAGGTTTCTGCGGGGATCACTTAGTTTCCGGAGGTGGGGGTGTGGTAGGGGGAAGGGGGAGGGGTGAGTTTGAGAGGTCGGTTAGGGAACAGAGGGCGGGTGAAGATAGGGTCGAGCGTATGGCCATCCATATGAATGGGTGAGGAGGACCATTGGGAAAGCCCAAAGGAGATGGTCAATGAGAGGAGTCTAGAGGCAGCGGGGTGGGGGGTGTCAATGGGGATGTTCAAATCGGGGGGGGTAAATCCTGGGGGGTGGTAGATGACAGCCAGCTGAAGGTTGCAGGGTAAGAAGATGCGGACGGATTGCACTTTGAAGGAGGGGAAGGAGGTAGAGGGTGTTGCTGTAATTGGGGTGAAGGAGCAGCTGTTGGACAGGAGTATACCAACTCCACTGCCATGGGTGTTGCTTGGGAAGGGTTGTGGGAAAGAGTGAGTCTGCCATACAAGAGTGCAGCAGGGGAGGCTGTGTCAGAGGGGGTAAGCCATATTTAGGTTATGCCAATGAATGAGAGTTTGTTGGAGATGAAGAGGTTGTGGGTGAAAGAGTTTATTGCATACCGAGTGAGCATTCCACAGTGTTCCAGGTAGAGGGACTGGGGGAGGTGGGGTTGGATGAATTGGTATAAGGTTGTGGGGTTGCGAGAGTTTGTGATGGGGGATGGGTATAGGTTAGAGGTGGAAGAGGAGATGTGATGGGGGGACCAGGATTGGGGGATTGTCACCGGCAAGTAGGAGAAGCAGTGAGTCTACATCCATTCCTTGTGCCACCCTCTTATTTGTTTTACAAAGATAGTGAACTATCCTCTTGATGTAATATAACATTCAAATAAAATGTGGCTAGTGAATCACATCAGCTAATGATATGGGCTGATATGAAAAGTTTTTCTTTTTGTGAATAATCCCCTTATGGTTCTCTAACATGCAGGCATTGTATCCCTCTGGTCCGTCATCAGGTGCCTCTGTGTCTTGTCATATTGTCTGCAGTATGTCTTTGGAAAGACCAGCATACTGAGCAATCGCTCGTGAAGCGGTGCAGCCGGAGCTATCGCTCCTGGTCACTTCATGTGGTGTAACCTGCTAGCAGTTGAAGAAGTCAAGGTTCTGATAAGTATGGGAATGTAAATAGTGTAGGTTCTCATACTGCTAACAATTTTTTCCTAATTATTTATTGCTCTTAGTACACTTTTATTATAAAGAGGCTTTAAAATTAATTTATCCATACTTGTGCCATTCTAGTTTATATATTCCTATGGTTATGTGTTATTGTTTCTATTTTTGTCTACAGACATTTATCCTAATATAGTTGTTTTATTGTGTATTTCACTTAGAGATTTATCTACTGTTCTAAAGTATTCATTTTGGATTGATTCCTCGTTTTTAACAATAATGATTATATGCAAGGTGGTTTTATATGAGTGTTAACTAATTTTTATATTTCTTACGATGTCTGTTAGAATAGTTTACATTCTCTTTGATGACGCGTACAAATGCCTCATATCTGGTCACCTATTTACAGGTGTACGAGATTATTTATGTTGTAACGTGATTTTAACTCCTGATGAAGTGTGCTCCTACACACAAAACGCGTAGAGTTCCATAACATTCACCGGTAACCTAAATCTCTAATGGTACCTTTACACGCCCCTACAGAAGGTTGGAAACAACCAGGTGTCTCACGTGCACGAGCACGTTCCAACGGTTGCTAACGGTATCTGATACCGCCTTTACACGCCGCTACAAGGTGCTCTACAGAAGTTTTTTTCTATCCCTGGATGCACCGACGGGTGCCGCAGGTTACCTTCTGTAGCTCACCTTACCTCATTTACACGCCGCTACAGAAGGTAATATGGGCGGACCTGGTGCAGCAGGGACAACACATAGGCGTGCCAGAGTTGTGGATTACGAGACGCTCGTACGGTGATTGGACAATGCAATAGTATCATGATTGGCCAGCCAGAGCAGGAAGGCTGGCTAATACATGATGCTATTGCAATTGTGTAGTGTGACTGGTCAGCTCCTTAAATATGCCGCCCTATGCAGGGACAACCAATCGTAACGCAGGAGCTTCCACCAATGATCGCTGAAAGGGGGCGGTATCCCGGAGGCTGTGTCACGCCCCAGGGAGTTCACTAGGTGACGAAAAAACTTTCCTGTTCCTCATTTACACGCCGCTACCATTGGGTTGAAAGCAACCTGCTTTAGAGCACTGCTGAAAGACAGGTGTCGACAGTGACGGGTAGCAACAACCTGATTTACACGCCGCAACCTCGCGGTGTTTTGACGGTGCAAGATGCAATTGTCTCCGACACCCGGTTGTTTCTAACCTTCTGTAGCGGCGTGTAAATATACCATTAGATTTGCCTTATATTTGGGACCATAGAAGGCAGCGTGACTGTACATCCACCGTCTCCGACTCTCCTTACACGTGGCAACTACTTTTCTATCCAAAAAACGGATCAGGTCAAAAAAAGTACAGAATGAACAGCAAAATTTGAAAATCCATTGACTTTGCTGGGATTCCATTTAAGTGATGCGTTCACTTCCATTTCACTGCAAAAACGTATAAAAAAAAAATCAATAATGCACAGTGTAAACATAGCCTTAAATCAAGGATCACATTTCTTTATGTCCATTTGTTGTAAGAGGTCGTATCGACAGAAGTTGATACAGTTGTTTTCCCTTTCTTAGCTTTGTAGATGACGTCCAGCTCAGCTATTTTTCTTGTGCACCCCTGATTATTACAGACAGGGATAAAATAATACAAAATACAGTAGTTGGAAATTCTCCTTTATAAGATATGTATGAATGTATAAAGAGTCTGATTGCCACATCTGTTACATACAAAATCACTTAATGTATATGTAATATTTTTGAAGATACTAAAATATGAAATATGCTTTTTTATTTCAAACCAGAAATTCCAAATATTGAAAAATAAGTTTTCAATGAAATTGATGAGTTAAATAGTTTTTCTGGTTTGTGATGATACATTAGGAGGGATTTTTTTTTTATTTGGTTAATGGTTTATTAATAAATCACCATATTACATTTTGCCTTTTCTATAGGGGTCAGATAATAATATACCACATTTACAAGAATCTGGATATAAAATCTAAATTTACATGATCTGGTCTTTCAGTCATACCTATGGAAAATGTCAGTTTCTCATAAATAAATTGGAATAATATGGGACTGCAGCTGGTTGTGATTCTCTTGGCATGTGATTATTGTTAATGGGGAAGGGTGGATGAAGGGACCTCACTACTTGCCCTGGTGCTCATTGTCTGTGCCGAACACTCCTGTACATTGATATTCAGCCTTCTGTTCTTCCATAGAGGAGGTTTCCAGCCTGCCTGGAGGCATCGCCAAGGGCTGAAAAAACTCATTTCAACTTCATTAGGCAGTTGAGTACCGGCTCCCACATTGAGTATATATATACACCTTCTTGTGACTGTAACTTTGTCTCTGCTGACGAGGTTTTCATGAGTTAAGCTAATCATGTACAGCTAATCACAGGGCGATGTCTGATATTAGCTTTGTGTCTCTTCATAGTTTAAGCTGTTAAAAATATTGGAATCTGAGATTCTTCAGTGGTTGATACCTTTTAGTGGCTAACTGAAAAGATGTTAAGTATAGCACGCTTTCGGGACATTATGGCTTCTTTGTCAGGCTGATAATGACACAAATTCTGAAGACACATACATATAATACAAAAGCAGGGTTAGGTGATGTAGTAAATGCGACAGGTGACGTAAAGCAGAGTTAGGCTAAGGAGGGGTAGAGGAGCTGGGAAAGTAAAGACAAAATTCTAAGATAAGAGGAATAGATTGTATTATTGTTCTATGATTAGTGGCCTGTGGAGACCTGAAGATTTCCCAGTGAGAGCAGAAAGCCATAAATCGACGCAAGACAGTTCACATAAGAAGTGTCAAAAGTTCATTGTCCTCTAACTTGAGTCTCTTGCAAGATGTGATATCCCCAAATGCCCTTTCACTTTATATAAAAACACATGAATCTGATATCCCCAAATGCCAAGATAAAGATTCCTGGGACGGATCAGGACAACAAGATCCCAGGTAGCTTCAGCTGCACCACAAGCAATGTGGTGTATTCCATTATATGTACCAAATGTCCAACAGGTGGAGTGTACATAGGGGAGACAGGATTAAAATTCAGAGCAAATAATTAATTCTCCTCACCACTCAATAAAAGAAAAGTGTATGGATCTACCTGTAGCAAAACAATTTTGTAGCCATGACTACAACAGTGAAACCGATATGAGGCTGCTCATTTTAAAAAGGAACCTCAAATCTCAGAGAGAGAGAAGAATTTGGGAATACAAATTGATAACAACCTTTGACACATTCAAAACAGAATTAAATGTTTCACATGGATTCCTGTGTATTTATATAAAATTAAAGGGCATTTGGGGATATCACATCTTGCAACAGACTCAAGTTAGAGGTCAATGAACTTTTGACACTTCTTATGTGGACTGTCTCGCTTCAATTTATGGCTTTCTGCTCTCGCTGGGAAATCTTCAGGTCTCCACAGGCCACTAATCATAGAACAATAATACAATCTATTCCTCTATATCTTATGGTGGGTTTACACACACCAATCATTGTGTCCAATATCTGAACAGATCTCTGGTTGCAGTGAAATCATGGACAGATTGCTCCATGTTGTACACAGCCACAAAATGGAACTATGTGTCCATGATTTCACTGCAACCAGAGATTGGTTCAGATATTGGACACAATGATTGGTGTGTGTAAACCCACCATTAGAATTTTGACTTTTCTTTCCCAGCTCCTCTCTCTCCCCCTCCCTAATCTGACTCTGCTTTACGTCACCTGTCGCATTTACTACATCATCTAACCCTGCTTATGTATAGACCATATGTATGTGTCTTCAGAATTTGTGTCATTATGTGCCTGATGAAGGAGCCATAGCGTCCCGAAAGCTTGCTATGTTTACCATCTTTTCAGTTAGCCATTAAAAGGTATCAACCACTGAGGATTCTTAGATTCTAATATTTTTCTATCTACTGGGTAACATGGTAAAAACATTCTTTAGTTTAACCCCTTAAGGACCGAGTCACTTTGCAGCTTAATGACCAGACCATTTTTTGTAATTCTGACCACTCTCCCTTTATGAGGTTATATCTCTGGAACGCTTCAACGGATCCTAGCGATTATGAGATTGTTTTTTTGTGACATATTGGGCTTCATGTTAGTATTAAATTTAGGTCGATAATTTTTGCGTTTATTTGTGAAAAAATAAAAAATTTGGCAAAAATTTTGAAAATTTAGCAATTTTCAAATTTTTAATTTTTATTCTGCTAAACCAGAGAGTTATGTGCCATAAAATAGTTAATAAATAACATGTCCCACATGTCTACTTCACATCAGCACAATTTTGGAAGAAAAAAAAAAATTTGGTAGGACGTTATAAGGGTTCAAAGTTCATCAGCAATTATTCATTTTTCCAGCAAAATTTACAAAACCAATTTTTTAGTGACCACATCACATTTGAAGTCCCTTTGAGGGGTGTACATGACAGAAAACACCCAAAAGTGACACCATTCCAAAAACTGCACCCCTCAAGCTACTCAAAACTATATTGAAGAAGATTATTAACCCTTCAGGTGCTTCACAGGAACTAAAATAATGTTGAAGGAAAAAATGGACATTTTAATTTTTGTAACAAAAATGTTCTTTTAGCCTCAATTTTTTCATTTTCACATGGGCAACAGGATAAAATGCATCCTAAAATTTGTTGGGCAATTTCTCCTGAGTACACCGATGCCTCATATGTGGTCATAAACCACTGTTTGGGCGTACGGCAGGGCTCAGAAGGGAGGGAGCGCAATTTGAATTTTAGAGCCAATTTTCCGTTCAAAAAGTGAAATGGCGCTCCTTCACTTCTGAGCCCTGCCGTGCGCCCAAACAGTGGTTTATGACCACATATAAGGTATCGGTGTACTCAGGAGAAATTGCCCAACAAATTTTGGGATGTATTTTATCCCTTTGCCCATGTGAAACTGAAAAAATGTAGGCAAAAAGATTTTTTTTGTGAAAAAAAAGTGTTTTTTTAATTTTTATGAATGAATTTGTGAAGCATCTGGGGTTCAAAGTGCTCACTATGCATCTAGATAACTTCCTCAGGGGGTCTAGTTTCCAAAATGGGGTCATTTGTGGGGGAGCTCCAATGTGGAGACACACAGGGACCCTCCATACGCGACATGGTGTCCGCTAACAATTTGAATGGAAAATGAGCTCAAATTGTTAGCGGACACCATGTCGCGTTTGGAGGGTCCCTGTGTATCTCCACATTGGAGCTCCCCCACAAGTGACCCCATTTTGGAAACTAGACCCCCGAAGGAACGTATCTAGATGCATAGTGAGCACTTTGAACCCCCATATGTTTCAGAAATTCATCCGTAAAAATTAAAAAGCACTTTTTTATCCACTAAAAAATTATTTTTTCATTATTACGGATCAATTTGTGAAGCATCTGGGGGTTCAAAGTGCTCACTATGTACCTAGATATGTTACTTTGGGGGTCTAGTTTCCAAAATAGGGTCACTTGTGGGGGAGCTCCAATGTGGAGACACACAGGGACCCTCCAAACGCGACATGGTGTCCGCTAACAATTTGAGCTCATTTTCCATTCAAATTGTTAGCGGACACCATGTCGCGTTTGGAGGGTCCCCGTGTGTCTCCACATTGGAGCTCCCCCACAAGTGACCCCATTTTGGAAACTACACCCCCAAAGGAACATATCTAGATGCATAGTGAGCACTTTCTACCCCCAGGTGCTTCACAAATTGATCTGTAAAAATGAAAAAAGAAAATTTGTGTGGAAAAAAAAAAGTGCTTTTTCATTTTTATTGATGAATTTGTGAAGCATCAGTGGGTTCAAAGTGCTCACTATGCATCTAGATACGTTCCTTAGGGGTCTAGTTTCCAAAATGGGGTCACTTGTGAAGGAGCTCTAATGTGGAGACACACGGGGACCCTCCAAACGCGACATGGTGTCCGCTAACAATTTGAATGGAAAATGAGCTCAATTTGTTAGCGGACACCATGTCGCGTTTGGAGGGTCCCCGTGTGTCTCCACATTGGAGCTCCCCCACAAGTGACCCCATTTTGGAAACTAGACCCCCAAAGGAACGTATCTAGATGCATAGTGAGCACTTTGAACCCCCAGGTGCTTCAGAAATTCATCCGTAAAAATGAAAAAGCACTTTTTTTTTCCACAAATAATTTCTTTTTTCATTATTACGGATCAATTTGTGAAGCATCTGGGGGTTCAAAGTGCTCACTATGCATCTAGATATAATCCTTTGGGGTCTAGTTTCCAAAATGGGGTCACTTGTGGGGGAGCTCCAATGTGGAGACACACAGGGGCTCTCCATATGCAACATGGTGTCCACTAACAATTGGAATTGTTAGCGGACACCTTGTAGGATATGAAGAGCCCCTATGTGCCTAAACATTGGAGCTCCCCATAAGTGACCCCATTTTGGAAACTAGACCACCCATGGAACGTATCTAGATGCATAGTGAGCACTTTGAACCCCCAGGTGCTTCACAAATTGATCCGTAAAAATGAAAAAAGAAACTTTTTGTGGAAAAAAACGTGCTTTTTCATTTTTATGGATGAATTTGTGAAGCATCTGGAGTTCAAAGTGCTCACTATGCATCTAGATACGTTTCTTCGGGGGTCTAGTTTCCAAAATGGGGTCACTTGTGGGGAGCTCCAATGTTCAGGCACACAGGGAGGGGCTCTCCATACCCGACATGGTTTCCGCTAACAATTGGAGCTAATTTTCTATTGAAATTGTTAGCGGACACTATGTCGCATATGGAGAACCCGTGTGCCACCAGCACAAGGGCAACTGGTAGAATTGGGGTACAGCACCAGAAAATGCCGCCTCTAATGAATGCGCTATTTTCTTGGGTGGCTGTGGGTTGAAATTTGCAGCGTGGGGGACCCACAACATTTGAGTCTCTCCACGCTGAGGATTCCAGTCAGCCAGCTACCAAGTTGTACATGGCTGGCTACAAATACAGCGAAGGCTTTATTTTATTTCTAGAACTAATTCTAGAAAAAAAAATGACGTAGGGCTCCGCCATATTTTTGGTCCAGCCAGGTACAACTTGGCAGCTACAGAGTGCCAGCAACCCCCAGCTGCCTCGTTGTACCTGGCTGCAACCAAAAATACAGCGAAGCCCATTTTTTTTTATTTCTAGAACTAATTCTAGAAAAAAAAATGACGTAGGGCTCCGCCATATTTTTGGTCCAGCCAGGTACAACTTGGCAGCTACAGACTGCCAGCAACCCCCAGCTGCCTCGTTGTACCTGGCTGCAACCAAAAATACAGCGAAGCCCATTTTTTTTTATTTCTAGAACTAATTCTAGAAAAAAAAATGACGTAGGGCTCCGCCATATTTTTGGCCCAGCCAGGTACAACTAGGCAGCTGGGGGCTGGAATCCTCAGCATGGAAAGGCCCAAGCGTTCTGGGCCCCCCATGCTGCGAATTGCAGCCCGCAGCCGCTCCAGAAAATGGCGCATTCATTGAAGCGCCATTTTCTGGCGCTGTACCCATGCTCTTCCAGTTGCCCTGGTGCCGGTGGCAAACTGGGTAATAAAGGGGTTAATGCCAGCTTTTTATTGGCAGCTGGCACTAAGCCCGAGATTCATAATATAGGGCCAATGTTAGACCCGCCATTAGGAATCTCTGGTAAATAGTCAGAAAATACACACATAGAAAAATCTTTTTATTTGAAAAAAAAACACAAACAAAATTCGGACTCCATCTTTATTATGAAGATCCGACGTAGTCCACAACGAAGGTCCCACGACGCTCGATTGCCTCCGACGTAGTCCACAACGAAGGTCCCACGACGCTCGATCGCCTCTGCTCAATCCAGAGACTGCAGCAAGGGATCAAGTGTCCTCTTCCTACAGTCTCAGGGGTCAGAGTTATGGTGCACTGTATGACAATAATCAGTTATACAGTGCACCATGACTATGATCCCAGAAACTATAACAAGAGGACACTTGATCCCTTGTTGCACCCATCCATCCACCTATGCACCCATCATCCACGCACGCACATCCACGTACGCACATCCACGTACGCACATCCACGTACGCACATCCACACATGCACACAACCACGCACGCACATCCACGCATGCACACATCCACGCACGCATGCTGACATCCACGTACATCCACACACACATCCACGTACATCCACATCCACGCACATCCACATCCACGCACACATCCACGTACGCACACATCCACGCACGCACATTCACACACGCACATCCACGTACGCACATCCACGCACGCACATCCACGTACGCACATCCACGTACGCACATCCACGTACGCACATCCACGCATGCACACAACCACGCACACACATTCACACATGCACATCCACGTACGCACATCCACGTACGCACATCCACGTGCTGACATCCACGCATGCACACAACCACGCACATCCACGCACGCACACATCCATGCATCCACCCACCCATCCATCTATCCACCCACCCATCCATCCATCCATCCATCCACCCATCCATCCACCCATCCATCCATCCATCCATTCATTCATTCACCCATCCATCCACCCATCCATTCATTCATTCATTCATTCATTCATTCTTTCATTCATTCTTTCATTCTTATATTCGTTCATTCATTCATACTTACCCAGCGATGATGAGGAGGAGCCCCTGAGAAGAGGAGGAGCCACACCGGACTGCAGAGGAGGCCCGACGGTGCGGGCGGGTGCACCGAGCGTGCAGCCCGCCGGGATAGGTGAGCGGGGCTGGGGACCAGGGATCGGGGGCTGGGGACCGAGTCCCGGGGGCTGGGGACCAGCAGGGAGGAGGAGGGGGCCCTGCAGCTTCGCCGGCGGGCGCAGAAGCCCGCCGGCAAACAAACTATGCAAGGTGGAGGGCGGGGATGGACGGGAGACAGGGGGGCTGCACAGGGGACGGGGACAGGACACAGAGGGCTCAGGACACAGGGGGGGGGCTACAGGACACAGGGGGAGCTGGACACAGGGGGCGGGGACAGGACACAGGGGGAGCTGGAGCATCAGCTCATGGCCGGCGGCTGCGGTGCAACCCGCCGGCAGATAAGAGTGATTGCGGTGGGGGGGGGGGTGAAGGGGTTAACAGGGGTGCCCACACCTCTTCCCCTAACCCTTGGCTGTCACTGACAGCTTTTAGATTTGAGCTGTCACTGTTCGTTTAGAAGCAGTGACAGTTCAAAGCCATGACGAGTATACTCGTCATGATGCGGTAACTGACATCTTTTCATGACGAGTATACTCGTCATTGGTCGTAAAGAGGTTAAGCTATGGGATCTCTGTATTACTAATGGCCACTTTACACATCCCAACATCGGTCCGATATTGGATCCAACGCTGCGGGAGCGCGCTTTTTCTGGGCAGAATTCCAAGATCGCATAGGAGATGTTACACAGCGCGATATCGGCAGCCAACGCAACAGCGATGTGTACGCCCCCTTGTACGGCCGACCCAGGAACAACCATTTAACATGGGAGAGAATAGGGGAAGTTGTACTCCACATCGTTGTTGGGCTTTTACACAGCATGATCCGGCCACAACGTCTATCCAATATCGGGCCGTTGGAGAGCCTGCTCATTTGAACCCCGATATCGTGTTGGCATCGTTCGTGCATCGTATTGGACATTTATACCATACAACGCATTAACGATATCGGGGCTAACGCACGAACCACGTGACTTTTTGTCGGAGTTGGACGCCGATATCGGGACGTGTAAAGTGGCCATAAGACCAAGTCAATTCTGGGTATGCCATGTAACAATCATTGTTTTAGAACACATAGGGGGAATTTACTATGCAGTAAAACGCGCCATATTTATCAACCCCTTAACTCCTGGGCGATTTCCCGCTTTCATTTATTTCCCTCACCTTCTTCCAAGAGCTGTACATTTTTTATTTTTCCATCAATATAGAAATATGAAGACTTGTTTTTTGCAAGATACCGTAAGTTGTATTTTTGAATTACACCATTCATTTTAGTGTGCAGGAACATGGGGAAAAAGTTCCAAGTGTGGTGAAATTTGAAAAAAATGAGATTATACAATGGTTTGGGGGGTTTTTTATTCACCATGTTCACTATATGGTAACACTGATGTGTTGGTATGATCCCTCAGATAAGTATGAGTTTATAAGAAACCAAACATGTTACTTTTACTGTTATCTGAGAGGTGAAAAAAATTCTAAGGTTTTTAAGAAAGAAAAAAGAAGTGCGCTCTTGCCACCATTTTCCAAGATCTGTAGCATTCTCATTTTTCAGAATCTGGGGCTGTGTGACAGCTTTTTTTTGTGTACAGAGGAGTGCCCTCCCAAATGAATAGATGAGGACCCTCCCAAATAAATAGGAAGACCCTCCCAAATGAATAGAGAAAGGCCCAACCAAATGTATAGAGGAGGAGACTCCCAAATGTATAGAGGAGGAGACTCCCAAATGTATAGAGGAGGACACTTCCTAATGAATAGAAAAGGGCCCTCCCAAACGTATGGTAAAGGGCCATGTGCAGCTCCTCACAAAACTCAGGTGTAGAATGACATGGAGGTGGTGTTGGAGGAGGAGGGTAAAGCCCAACACACCAATGGGCACAAACTACTATGGAATATGTATTCCACTATCTCATTAACTTTGAGGGAGGGACTGCCAAAATGTATAAGTAACAGCACTCCCTCCAAAACACGTTACAGGGCAACCTGGGGCCCCTCATGTCAAAGAGTAACATACCAACTGGCATGTTGTAGCTGCCTTGTAAAGTGCTGGGGAATAGCTAACTAAAAATGATGAATGACAGAGGGACCTACAAAATGTATATCAGGGCCCTCCCAATTTTAAAAGGTGAAAAAAAAGCCAAAACACTACTTGGGAACAAACGCTAAAACCAATATTTTTTTCCTCTTGTTTGTTTAGCTTTATATACAAGTGATTAGGCAGGAAAAACTGTTTAACATTTTTGCCTGTAAAATGCAATTTAGGTTGGGTTGGGTAGTTGATTTTGTAAATCTGTAAATGTGGTGTAATACTGCGATAAACTTATTCCCAGAAACCATATGTAAGTCTAAAATGCATGCAGGGATATTCTCCAGGCTCTTCCTGTTATGTCTTATCCCTTTCCCATCCATTTCAGCCTCTTCCTAAGGCCCCCTGACCCGTTTGTAGGGTCAAATAGAAAATTACTCACATTCCCCATTGATTTGCATTGTACTCGTTATTCGGAATGAATATGCGAGTATTACAAACTACTCGCTATGATTATGCCGAATCCGAGTATTTCACTACTTGTTCATCCCTAGTTATCATTTATATTACCACTAGATGTGGCCCAAAGCTATCGCACCAGGAGGTCAGTGACATCACGATGGGGGCAAGCTCTGTGACGCTGGGGGCGGTGGCTATCTCTTCCCCCATACGATCTCTACTCTGTCCTCTGTCTCTCTCTCCCTCATGCTCTTTTCCAATATATAAAAGTAAAAGTTTTTTTTTTTTTTTTTTTTAAAAACCTGTTCTGATTTTCTGGAAAAAAAAGTGTGGGGCTTCGCAGACCTCGTCTCAGCCTCTCATACAGCCAGATCAGAATTCCAACACACTGCACTGATAAGGGGCAGTCATCCCGAAATGCAGCGTCTGCAGATTGGGGTTCTGATCTGGCACAAATCCTAAGTCATATTAAAAGGCTTGTTAAAGACCCAATTATGACTTTTAGGATTGAAGTGACAATTTGCATAGGGCTTTGCTGTATTTTCTATTGTAAGCACAGTTAAACTAAGAAGCTACTGGCTGCCTACCCACTCTGCCTGGTGGTAACAAGTGATCAGGCAGGAAAAACTGTTTAACATCTTTGCCTTTGCTGGCAATAAAAAATACATGGGAACCTTATTTTTTCAATTATTTAACTAAGTAATTGGAAAAAATTGGCATGAGATTAACTGTAATATCTATTGCCAGTGAAGGTAACCCGAGCAGCTGGGGGCTGGATTGGATTAACACATTCCCCACCCCCCCGTGCTAAGAATTGCAGCAGCCACCCCAGACTTGGCACCTGCATGAGAGACGCCAAAGCTGGCGGCTACCCCGCTCTTCTACCTGCCATGTAGTGGTTGTAGACTGGGTAATAAAAGGGTTGATGTCTGCTTTTTTTGGCAGCTGACATCAAGCCCTATTGCTAATGTCAGCTGTCAGTTGTCATTAGCAATACTTTCAGTAAAGAGAAAAAAGGCACACAGAAAAATCCTTTATTACATACAAAATAGACAGAGATGCCTCGTTATCCACTTTATTAGCTCCCATCAAGTTTTCCTCCGATGTAATCCTGTAATTACTATAATCTTTCGGTGGAAGCTGTGGGGTGGTATAATGTGTCATGCCGCTGCCATTTTTGTGTCCAAAGATGGCGGCCACGTGAGTAAGTGCGCTGTCTCTGCACCCCTCGTGTGCTGTCTATGTACCCTGTGCACTCTCTCTGCTCCCTCTGCTGTGTGCTTTCCCTCCTTGCTCTTTATTCTCTGCCTTTCCCTCTGTGACTTTCTGTGCCCCCATGCACCCCAGTGCCTGTCTGGGCCCTCCTGCTTCCCTGTGCCCCGCGCCTCCCTGTGCAAGTCTGGGCCCCCACCTTTCTGTGCCTTCCCTTGGTCTCCCTGTACCCCCCACCACCCTGTCTCCCTGAGCCTGTCAGTGTTTCCCCCACTGCCTCCCTATGCCTCTCCTTGGCCTCCCTGTGATGTCTGTGCCCCTGGCCTTCCTGTGCCTGTCTGTGGCCACCCCCGTCTCTCTGTGCCTCCCCTTGGCCCTCCTGTTCTATGTGTGGCCCCTCGCCTCCCTGTACTGTCTGTATCCCCCCTGACTTCCTGTAATATCAGTGCCCTCCAAACATCATGTGCTGTGCCTCCTTGTGCTGTCAGTGGCCCCCCACCTCCCTGTGCTGTCTGTGGCCCCCTCACCTCCCTGTGCTGTCTGTGGCCTCCCACCTCACTATGCTGTCTGTGGCCTCTTACCTTTCTATGATGTCTGTGGCCCTCGTTGTCTTCCTGTGCATCTGTGGCCCTCCTTGCCTCCTATGCTGTCTGTGGCCCACCCCACCTCCCTGTGATATCTGTGGCCCCCTGCCTCCCTGTGCCATCTATGGCCCCACCCCGTCTCCATGTGCTGTCTGTGCTTAGCATGACAGAGAGAAGTGCGGAAGCGCAGGAGCACAATGGAGGTCAGTGTGTGGGTGAAGTAGGACGCATCACTCACATAAAGCAGAGGAGGAGGATGCAATCGCAAGAAGAAAGGAGGCGCCGGACAAAGATGAGCGACACCCAGGGGAATATAACAAAACCTGTTTTTTTTACATTATACAGATCAGCTTGGGGACTTGCTATATTTTTTGCTTTTTAAGACGCACCGGATTCTAAGATGCCCCACAAATTTGGTACAAGGAAAAGAGGGAAAAAATATTATTTAATGTTAAATAGGGTCTGTCTTATAATGCCAGTGTCCGTCTTATAATCAGTGTATATGCCCCTCATCCTGGTGGTCCATAGCAGTACCCCCATCCTGGTGGTACATAGCAGCACCCCCATCCTGGTGGTACTAGCAGCCCCTCATCCTGGACCCCCCATGGCATACTGTGAGTGGGTTGTGGGGGTGGAGCGGGGCTGCATGAGGCAGTTTCATGAATACACAGAGGGTGGGGGCAAAGCCAGGAGCTGCGAGGGGTCGCAACAGTTTCTAGTGGGCGCGCCATTATCCATGTGCCAGCATGCATTGCTGAGCTGCAATTCGTGCTCTAGTATCCATACGTCCAGAAAATGGCTGTGGAGGCGGCACATGTGCAGATCGAGATCTACAGCCATTTACTGGAAGTCCTGGACATTAGAACACAAATTGCAGCTTAGCAATGTATGCTGGGACATGGATAATGCGGCGCCCACTGGACACCGACACCCCCTCCCCCATCAGCCCCAAGCTTCGCCCCCCACCCACCGTGGACCCATGAAACCTGCCTCCTGCACCCCGCTCCAACTCAGTAAGATTTGTTTTAAAATTCGGATTTTAAGACTCTACCCCATATTCCCCCCAATGTAAGAGGGAAAAAGTGTGTTTTATAATCCAAAAAATATGGAATATACAATATTCTAGAATGCTGTAAATAAGGGCTAACTAATGGTGTCCGCAGCTTATAGGGGAAAACACTGCTGCCAGATTCACTTTATTAAAAGTAAATCATTAAAGGGGTCCCATTTCAAAGATGCCTTCAAAACCTCAGGGTCCCAAAACACAAAAAACTAAGGTTTTCCTCTCTCTCTGCTCTTTGTAGATCAGCTGTGAAGTGACATTTGTAACGCTGCCATCAATCACTGGACTCAGCGCTTGATATAGATATCACAAACCACTGAGGTCAGTTATAACTTACAGTGCTGCAGACATGCAGTCACCGCTGCAGACAATCAACAAAGGCCAAAGCCCTTCAGAAAAACACCTGTCCTGTTCCTGAAGACTCTTTCTATAGCAATATGCATAGAAGCTCAGCTGTTTTCTTGAGTGTTTCACACTCCATGAACTCCACCCATGCTTCAGGTTACCTGCTGGATAGCCATTGAAGCTATTTTACCCTATGGTCGGGCATCATTAAAAAAGCCTGGACAGGTGTAGATTTTATCTCCTGGTTGCTCCAATCAAGTTTGGGTTAAACTGGCACCAGGTCTTCGTGGTGGATGTCCGTGTTTGTTTGGTCACCTGGGGCTGCTGTATCCTCCTCCCCGGATGTATACCTAATTTAGGTGAATTCTCCTGTGCATTCTTTCAGACACCTTTCCTCAGAGAATATAGTGGCAAGGCAAATCTATATAACTAGCTGTGAGCCCGATGCAAATGCATCGGGATTCTAGAACGTGGCAATATTATTTGCATTAATAGCAATATTATTACCATTAATAGCATAATTATTAGCATTAATAGCATAATTATTAACATTAATAGCATAATTATTAGCATTAATAGCATTAATAGCAATATTATTTGTATTAATACCATTATGATTACCATTAATAGCATAATTATTAGCATTAATAGCATAAATATTAGCATTAATAGCATAATTATTAGCATTAATAGTATTAATATTAGCATTAATAGCATAATTATTAGCATTAATAGCATAAATATTAGCATTAATAGCATAATTATTAACATTAATAGCATTAATAATAGCATTAATAGCAATATTATTTGCATTAATAGCATTATTATTACCATTAATAGCATAATTATTAGCATTAATAGCATAATTATTAACATTAATAGCATAATTATTAGCATTAATAGCATTAATAGCAATATTATTTGCATTAATACCATTATGATTACCATTAATAGCATAATTATTAGCATTAATAGCATAAATATTAGCATTAATAGCATAATTATTAGCATTAATAGTATATATATCAGCATTAATAGCATAATTATTAGCATTAATAGCATAAATATTAGCATTAATAGCAATATTATTTGCATTAATAGCATTATTATTACCATTAATAGCATAATTATTAGCATTAATAGCATAATTATTAACATTAATAGCATAATTATTAGCATTAATAGCATTAATAGCAATATTATTTGCATTAATACCATTATGATTACCATTAATAGCATAATTATTAGCATTAATAGCATAAATATTAGCATTAATAGCATAATTATTAGCATTAATAGTATAAATATTAGCATTAATAGCATAATTATTAGCACTAATAGCATTAATAATAGCATTAATAGCAATATTATTTGCATTAATAGCAATATTATTACCATTAATAGCATAATTATTAGCATTAATAGCATAATTATTAACATTAATAGCATAATTATTAGCATTAATAGCATTAATAGCAATATTATTTGTATTAATACCATTATGATTACCATTAATAGCATAATTATTAGCATTAATAGCATAAATATTAGCATTAATAGCATAATTATTAGCATTAATAGTATTAATATTAGCATTAATAGCATAATTATTAGCATTAATAGCATAAATATTAGCATTAATAGCATAATTATTAACATTAATAGCATTAATAATAGCATTAATAGCAATATTATTTGCATTAATAGCATTATTATTACCATTAATAGCATAATTATTAGCATTAATAGCATAATTATTAACATTAATAGCATAATTATTAGCATTAATAGCATTAATAGCAATATTATTTGCATTAATACCATTATGATTACCATTAATAGCATAATTATTAGCATTAATAGCATAAATATTAGCATTAATAGCATAATTATTAGCATTAATAGTATATATATCAGCATTAATAGCATAATTATTAGCATTAATAGCATAAATATTAGCATTAATAGCAATATTATTTGCATTAATAGCATTATTATTACCATTAATAGCATAATTATTAGCATTAATAGCATAATTATTAACATTAATAGCATAATTATTAGCATTAATAGCATTAATAGCAATATTATTTGCATTAATACCATTATGATTACCATTAATAGCATAATTATTAGCATTAATAGCATAAATATTAGCATTAATAGCATAATTATTAGCATTAATAGTATAAATATTAGCATTAATAGCATAATTATTAGCACTAATAGCATTAATAATAGCATTAATAGCAATATTATTTGCATTAATAGCATTATTATTACCATTAATAGCATAATTATTAGCATTAATAGCATAATTATTAACATTAATAGCATAATTATTAGCATTAATAGCATTAATAGCAATATTATTTGCATTAATACCATTATGATTACCATTAATAGCATAATTATTAGCATTAATAGCATAAATATTAGCATTAATAGCAATATTATTTGCATTAATAGCATTACTATTACCATTAATAGCATAATTATTAGCATTAATAGTATAAATATTAACATTAATAGCATAATTATTAGCATTAATAGCATAAATATTAGCATTAATAGCAATATTATTTGCATTAATAGCATTATTATTACCATTAATAGCATAATTATTAGCATTAATAGCATAATTATTAACATTAATAGCATAATTATTAGCATTAATAGCATTAATAGCAATATTATTTGCATTAATACCATTATGATTACCATTAATAGCATAATTATTAGCATTAATAGCATAAATATTAGCATTAATAGCATAATTATTAGCATTAATAGTATAAATATTAGCATTAATAGCATAATTATTAGCATTAATAGCATAAATATTAGCATTAATAGCAATATTATTTGCATTAATAGCATTATTATTACCATTAATAGCATAATTATTAGCATGAATAGCATAATTATTAATATTAATAGCATTAATAATAGCATTAATAGCAATATTATTTGCATTAATAGCATTCTTATTACCATTAATAGCCTAATTATTAGCATTAATAGCATAATAATTAGCATTAATAGCATTAATAATAGAATTAATAGCAATATTATTTGCATTAATAGCATTATTATTACTACCATTAATACCATAATTATTAGCATTAATAGCATAATTATTAGCATTAATAACATAAATATTAGCATTAATAGCATAATTATTAGCATTAATAGCATTATTATTAGCAGTAATAGCATTATTAATAGCATTAATAAAATTAATAATACAATTAATAGCATTTATTTATTTTTTTTATTATTATTTTTTATTTAATTATTTATTATTTTTTATTTATTTTTTTATTATTTTTTAATTATTTTTTCATTATTTTTTTTATTATTAAATTTATTATTTATTTAAAGTGAGCCTGAGGCAGAGACCCAGTTCTCTTTCAGGTCCGCTGAAAGGGCTGATATTATTAGCATATATTTATTTTTTTTATTATTATTTTTATTTAATTATTTATTATTTTTTATTTATTTTTTTATTATTTTTTAATTATTTTTTAATTATTTTTTTTATTATTAAATTTATTATTTATTTAAAGTGAGCCTGAGGCAGAGACCCAGTTCTCTTTCAGGTCCACTGAAAGGGCTGATATTATTAGCATATATTTATTTTTTTTATTATTATTTTTATTTAATTATTTATTATTTTTTATTTATTTTTTAATTATTTTTTAATTATTTTTTAATTATTTTTTTTTATTATTAAATTTATTTGTTGATGCGCTCTTCTGATTGGTCGCTGTCTACTGCCCTCAGCCAATCAGAAGAGCCCGTCATTTCCCATTGACATACATTAGCGGTGTGTCGGCGATTTTATGGCCGGCCACCTGGTTCTATTTGTCGGCCCTAAAATCGCGGACACACCGCTAATGCATGTCTATGGGCAGTCATCCTGATTTCTGATTGGTCGCTCTTTGGTGACGCCGACCAATCAGAATTCGAGCTCACTGCCCATAGACATGCATTAGCAGTGTGTCTGCGATTTTAGGACCGACAAATAGAACCAGGTGGGCAGCCATAAAATCGCCGACACACCGCTAATGTATTTCAATGGGAAATGAGGGGCTCTTCTGATTGGCTGACGGCAGTAGACAGCGACCAATCAGAAGAGCCCCTCACATCTCATTGAGATAGAATGGTGGATTTGTAGTCCATTCTATCTTAATGATAAGTGAAGAGGACGTCGGAGCTGGAAGTTGGCGGAAAGAAGACAGAAGATCCCCGAGGCCGGACGAAGAGGCGGAGATGGCGGAAAGAAGAGAGAAGACCCCCGGGACCGGAGGAAGAGGACGCCTGGCCGGACGGAGGACTTGTGGATCGGACGGACGACCAGATGACTAAGAAGGCATGTAAGTGATCGACGGGGACGTTAGGTTAGGGGACGGTGGGGGCTTCGGGTGTAGGGCTTTAGGTGTTAGCGACAGCGGCGGGGGGAAAGCGGCGGGGGAAAGCGGCGAGAGCTTAGGAGGCGGCGGGGCTTAGGGGTAGGGGCTTAGGTGCGGCGGCGGGCGGCGGCGGACGGTAGGGGCTTAGGTGCGGCGGGGCTTAGGGGTAGGGGCTTAGGTGCGGCGGGGCTTATAGGTGCGGCGGGGCTTAGGGGGTAGGGGCTTAGGTGCGGCGGGTCGGGGCTTAGGTGCGGCGGGGCTTAGGGGGTAGGGGCTTAGGTGCGGCGGGGCTTTTAGGTGCGGCGCGGCTTAGGGGATAGGGGATTAGGTGCGGCGGGTCGGGGCTTAGGTGCGGCGGGTCTTAGGGGGTAGGGGCTTAGGTGCGGCGGGTCGGGGCTTAGGTGCGGCAGGTTTTAGGGGGTAGGGGCTTAGGTGCGGCGGGGCTTAGAGGGTAGGGGCTTAGGTGCGGCGGGGCTTAGGGGGTAGGGGCATAGGTGCGGCGGGTCGGGGCTTAGGGTGTAGGGGTGCGGCGGACTTAGGGGGTAGGGGCTTAGGTGCGGCGGTGGGGGCTTAGGTGCGGCGGGTCTTAGGGGGTAGGGGCTTAGGTGCGTCGGGTCGGGGCTTAGGTGCGGCGGGTTTTAGGGGGTAGGGGCTTAGGTGCGGTGGGGCTTAGAGGGTAGGGGCTTAGGTGCGGCGGGGCTTAGGGGGTAGGGGCATAGGTGCGGCGGGTCGGGGCTTAGGGTGTAGGGGTGCGGCGGACTTAGGGGGTAGGGGCTTAGGTGCGGCGGGTGGGGGCTTGGCGGCGGACGGTAGGGGCTTAGGTGCGGCGGGTCTTAGGGGGTAGGGGCTTAGGTGCGTCGGGTCGGGGCTTAGGTGCGGCGGGTCTTAGGGGGTAGGGGCTTAGGTGCGGCGGGGCTTAGAGGGTAGGGGCTTAGGTGCGGCGGGGCTTAGGGGGTAGGGGCATAGGTGCTGCGGGTCGGGGCTTAGGGTGTAGGGGTGCGGCGGACTTAGGGGGTAGGGGCTTAGGTGCGGCGGGTGGGGGCTTAGGTGCGGCGGGTCGGGGCTTAGGTGCGGCGGGGCTTAGGGGGTAGGGGCTTAGGTGCGGCGGGGCTTAGAGGGTAGGGGCTTACGTGCGGCGGGGCTTAGGGGGTAGGGGCTTAGGTGCGGCTGGTTTTAGGGGGTAGGGGCTTAGGTGCGGCGGGGCTTAGGGGGTAGGGGCTTAGGTGCGGCGGGTCGGGGCTTGGCGGCAGACGGTAGGGGCTTAGGTGCGGCGGGGCTTAGGGGGTAGGGGCTTAGGTGCGGCGGGGCTTTTAGATGCGGCGGGGCTTAGGTGTTAGGGGCTTAGGTGCGGCGGGGCTTTTAGGTGCGGCGGGGCTTAGGGGGTAGGGGCTTAGGTGCGGCGGGGCTTAGGGGGTATGGGGTTAGGTGCGGCGGGGCTTAGGGGGTAGGGGCTTAGGTGCCGCGGGGCTTTTAGGTGGGGCGGGGCTTAGGGGGTAGGGGCTTAGGTGCCGCGGGGCTTTTAGGTGCGGCGGGGCTTAGGGGGTAGGGGATTAGGTGCGTCTGGTCGGGGCTTAGGTGCGGCGGGGCTTAGGGTGTAGGGGCTTAGGTGCGGCGGTGCTTAGGGGGTAGGGGCTTAGGTGCGGCGGGTCGGGGCTTAGGATGCGGCGGGGCTTAGAGGGTAGGGACTTAGGGGCGGCGGAGTTAGGGGGTAGGAGCTTAGGTGCGGGGTGGCTGTGCGGACATTGCGGGGTGGGTGTGCGGACCTGGGGTGGCTGTGCGGACATGGGGGGGCGGTGTGGACGACATGGGGGTGGCTGTGCGGACATGGGGGTGGCTGTGCGGACATGGGGGTGGCTGTGTGGACAGGGGGGGGCTGTGCGGACATGGGTGGGGCTGTGCGGACATGGGGGGGGCTGTGCGGACATGGGGGGGGCTGTGCGGACATGGGGGTGGGCGAATTGTGGGTAGCGAGGAGCGGAGGCGGCTGTGCGGCCAGCGACTCGCAATGGCCGCTTCGCGGCCATTGCTCGCACTCAGCCAGCGGCTCGCAATGGCCTCGCGGCCATTGCTCGCGCAGCATTGGGCGCTTCGCGCCCAATGTTAAATTCGTATCCACATGACCACGCCGGAAGTAGCGCGCAGGGGCGCTTTTCCGATTCGCGATTATATAATAGATATCTCCGTCTTCTGATGATCCTTGTATAGTAAGACAAGGTGAAATGCATTAAGCTGGGAGAAACCTATTCACTTTGAGTCTGCAGCTGTGCTGAATACAGACACCCCAGATGGGTAATACAATTTTGGACTGAGTTAAGTCCTATCTCTGAAAAATTGTCCCTATTGTATAACTCTGCTGCTCACCAAGATCTCCTGGCAGGGCCAGATATAGGGAGAGTCTTCGTGGAGTGGGGGCACCACTAACCTTAGGGTGTAAAAAACATCCATTGCAAGGTAGACAGCTATAGGGATAAAAAAAAGAGGTGTTCTGTATAACCGATGCAACTCATGGTTTTTATGCTATATGTTTTCTTTGTTTTAACATTTGGGTCCTTTAGACCTTTTTAAAGGAATTTAAATAAAGATTCTTTTTATATAACTCCTTAAGTTGGTAATTATATATCTTGAAAAATGATGTCTGTGACTCCTAATAAATACGACAACATGAGTGTGAACCTAGCCTGAACATTAAAAATTACAGTGGGCCCCTAGAGTCAGTTCTATTGGTGGGCCCTAAGCACCCCAGTCCGACACTGCCTGTGCTGCCTGTGGCCCTCTACCTCCCTATGATGTCTGTGTTCCCCCTCACCTCCCTGTGCTGTTTTTGGTCCTCCTTGTGTTCCTGTGCTGTCTGTGTGCCCCACGTCTCCCTCTGCTGTCTATGGCCCACCTCACCTCGTTGTGTTGTCTGTGGCCCAAGCCTTTCTGTGCTGTCTGTGGCCCCCCATCTCCCTTTGCTGTCTGGGGCCTCCCCGCTTCCCTTTGCTGTCTGTGGCCTCCCTCTGCTGTCTGTGGCCTCCCTCTGCTGTCTGTGGCCTCTCTCTGCTGTCTGTGGCTCTCCTCTCCTCCCTGTGCTGTCTGTGGCCACCTCGCTTCCTTATCCTGTCTGTACCCCCCCCCCTCACCTTCATGTGCTGACTGTGGCCCCCCACTTCCATGTGCTGTCTGTATACAGACATTACAGCATGGGATCACAGATGATTCTTTTTATGAGGTAAAACATTTCTCTGGCCGTTTGTAAAAAAAAGTTTTACCTCAAAGAAAGAATCATCTGTGATCCCATACTGTAATGTCTGTACATTCTCTTTCCTTCCTTCCCTGCCCAGGAGATGAGGTATGATCAGACCGTGTTTCGTGCATGGTCAGAAATAAAAATGAAACTCTACATAGTAGGGGCACATTTATAAGATTATCTCAGCACAGAAACATTTTTTTAAACACATCCAATTGTGGAAATTATTATTATTCCAAGATATATTTAATAAAATAAATTTTTAAATAAACTTTGTTCTTGGAAAAACCCCTTTAAAGAAACAATATATACATGGTATAATGCTCATTAATACAGAAACCATAGGTTATAATCTCAATGTTACATACATCGAAGAATGCAGACAATATAGATTGTAACCCCGTGGTCTACCTATTGCATAAACAATAATACAGACAATTCTGTTCCTATGCAACAACAGTCTACAGAGAACCCATTAATTTACACTAAACCCATTATGCATATGTTCAATGACCAAGATTACCATTACTGCCCGCAGCCATGTGGATGGCAGACACTGGGTACAGAGGAGCTGGTGGAAGTGGAGCCCGACACCGTTTTGTGGCCTAAAGGTTAAGGCCACTTCATCAGGGGGGAGGTAATGAGAGACTCCCAGCTCTATGCAGTCTGCGGTGATCACGTCACCAGAAGTGACATCACTGGCCCAGTCACGTGACCAGAATGACGTCCCGGCCCGCCCAGCATCATTGTTGGGATGGCAGAGACCCCCACCATTGGTCACATGACGTGAGCATCACGTCACCATGGCGACGCCCAGTGCTACACCGCCCCCTCAGCCACTACTACCTAGTGTGTAGCTGCTGGGAAATGTCACCAAAGCAGCCAGCACAACCAGCGCGTTTGAATATCATGTGGCGAGGGAGCAGGAGCAGCCTAGGATGTCACCATGTAGCTAGTTATAATCATGGGAACCGAACTATGAGAAAACCTAACCATTGTATCGGTCAGCACTTATTAACATTAACACACAAGTAGAAATATAAACTTTACACATTTCCAAATCACATAAATGTTCATATGTATTCCAGTGCAGACGGTTCATAGTGTTACAAAGATGTCCACATCCATAGTCCATAAAATCCGTTCCAATGGAATTCTATACTTGTCATCACAGACTTAGATGAATCCCCAAGATCGAGAGCAGGAAGACCTGGAAAACCACAAAAGACTGACTTGTAAAATCATATATATATATATAAGCGAGTCCACCTGGACATCGCTATAAAAAGGGTACAAGTTACCCAAGCTCAATTGGAGGGTGACGGCTAGAGGAAGGAGGCGAATGTAAGATGTTCAATCAGGCCTTTTGGTGTCAGGAACAGCTGTGGAAACCCCTGTACACTAATATGGATTTCAGGGCCCACGATGTGGTGTGGTTAAATGATCTTGAAAAGGCTCTGGACAAAGTTGGCGGTGCTGCAGGGCCCTCGGATGGTGATAGCTTGATGCAGGAGAAGATCAAGGCCTACAGAGGGCTTCTTAGGAGATGAACGAAGGTTTGGTGGAACTGGGTTTTTCTGGACAAATACATCCAAACAGGGTTAATACCAAGAGGCCTGAGGGTGCAGGTCTTCCCCTCATTTCCTGTCGATGAGTCCTTTTGGGGTAATGTGGAAGGACCAGGCCAATGTCTGCTCGAGGGGATTCCTGGGCCTGTTGAGGGACCTCAATACTGCCCCCATAGATGAAATGGAAAGTGAGATGGAGAATTTATTAGATCAGAATAAAGGAAATCTATCTGTTGATGCAATTACAAAATTTAACAATCAAAATGAGACCAATCTGAAGTGGATGGAGAAAGAGATCAAAACCGCCAAACTAAAAAAGTTTCAGAGAGATCAGACTGACCATAATAATGATCGAGTGTAGAAATTGAAAGTGGAAGGCAGACCAAGACCCAACCCCCACCCAAAACTACGACCTCGATCAGGCTCCCGCCCAAGACCGGCACCACGTAGTGAGTCCTATTCACAAACACCTAGTGGCATGGACGGGACGAGTCTGATGTGGAGTCCATCCCGACTGAAGGCATTATGACCCGCTTCAGATCTAGGGATTTAATTGATGTAGGAGCATCAACAGGAGGCAGATCTCTCCAGGTGATTAATCTCTCCTCTCATTATCTTTCAGCACCTAAACGTGAGGTACTTTCCAAGGGGCTTTCCTTCTCACCCACCAATCCATTTAATTTTTTTACAGCCCTGAAAGATCTGCAGCTCTTCTGCAGAAAACTTGTGGAGAAGCTGCATTCTGAAAGAATCATTCTGGGGAGAGGGAGGCCCTAACGAATCTGGAGGATTTGGAAAATGAAGTGGACTAACCCGACCGGTGAGTTTTCCCCCTCTATTTTGCTCAGATCATCAAGGTTTCCCCCTTTGTCTGTCTGTCCCGCAGTTGAGATCTTCTCCAAGGTGGTAGTTGAAGACCTGAAAAACCTGCCAACTAGACACAGGGTGAGCAACCTGAATTACCGACAAAGACAGACACTGCTTGACTTGGAGAGACTCACTAATGTGGTTATCAAACCGGTAGATGAGGGGGGAAATATTGTCATCTGGCCAATTCAGCTATATGAGCGAAAAGTATATCGCCAACTCAGAGATAGGGTCACCTACTTGAAGCTGACCTGTAGCCCTGAGACCCCTTTCTCTGGAGAACTCCAGGCCATCCTCGGGTGTGCTTGTGAGAGTAAACTTATTACCAATAAAGTTATAGAGGGCTTGACAGTAAAGTTTTCCAAAATACCGACCTTATACTTACTACCAAAAATCCACAAGGATTCAGTCACTCCCCCGGGACGTCCGATTGTGTCTGGCATTGGTGGGCTGTGCAACCCGATATGTCAGTTTATTGACTATTACTTAAAACCTCTGGTTGAGACGCTGCACTCCTATGTCCATGACACAATGGACGTCCTGAGGTGGATTGACGCAATCTTTGTGAAACAGGGAACACTGCTGGTGACAGTGTCGAGCCCCAGGCTGTGGGGTACTCGGGTATCAGGCTCCAGGGCGTTAACTGTGTCACGGGGAGTCGTGGCCGCGCCTGATCCCATGTCCTGGGGGACATCTTTGAAAAGGGTATATTTACAGGGGATTATATACAGTTTGTCGTGACGCCACCTGTAGTTTCTGGTGATGTGTCACTAGCGCCGCCACAGTCCGCCGGAGGTAGATGGTAATGCAGCAAGTTGGCAAAGTCCTCTACAGATAGGGCTGGACCTCCGGGGCAGCGTTCCTGTATGGGGAACAAGTTCATTAAAGGAAATACAGGCAGAGGCAAAGTCACTTTTCCTCCCGGTACTTTACTGTTAGTTGCAGCAGTAGCAGTTACAAGTCACAGTTCAGCACTTAGATGTTACAAGAACAGGTAGCTAACGGGTGGCTGCAAGTGGATCCCAGGTGGTATGGTGGAACCCTTGGTGTGCCTTCTTTCACTAACCCGTGTCTGTTCTTCCCTGCTTTCCAGTTTGGTGTGAAGCCTGGTGATGTAAAATCCAGCCTGGCCTCCTGTCCTGTCACCTTCGTTGCCGTCTGGTAACCCTCTCATAGCTGGTCGTTCGCTCATTTGGTGGTGCTTGGTACCCTTCTTGTGGACTGCTCTGGTGCCCAGGAGACTTGGAGACTCCACGGGATTCCGGATTCTCTGTGGTCCTAAAGTATCCCACAGGTGCGGGTTCTGGTACTCGGTAAGCTGTTTGGGAGAACCTATCTAGCTGGCTCCTCTTTCCCAGACCAGCTGCTCTCCTGAAAAGCTCCTTTCTCCTTAGACCCTCTCCTCTTCCTCCATCTCTCCTCCAGGCCCCTCAGCCGAGTGACCTTGCAGCAAGACCTCCAACTAAAGACTTAGAGGCAAAGACCTCCTTGTTCCCCCCAGAGGTAGTTTTATTCCCTGCCAGGTAACCTCCCACCTTGTAAACTAATGTGGGAGTGCTGGGAATGGGTCCCACCCATCATCCTAGGGTCCACCTGCAGCTGAGGCATCTGCACCTCATTTACGGGTGCAGTACCCCTTTGTGACGCCTGCTTGGCGGGGTGCCACAACAGCAGATGTTGAGTCCCTCTACACTTGCATATGCCACGAGGATAGTTTGGAGGCAGAGTGCTTCTTCTTGCTGACCAGTGGGCATGATAGTGCATTATGTGAACTGATTTTAGAGCTGCTCCGTTTTGCCTTGACCCACAATTTCTTTGTATTTAAGGACAGATATTATCTGCATTATTAATAGTACGGATGACTGGCATCTAACCTCTAAGTGCAGGTGCAAGCAGAAAAAACATACTAATGAAAAATAGGAGATATCTGCTGCAACACTGACACTAAATGTGCACAATTCATAAGTGCAATGAGTGGCCGAGCTGCACACCTAATACAAGTAAAATGATAAAATGTATTATAGCAATCACTGCCCTGGAATATAATGCAAATAGGAAGACATAGCTTTAGCAGTAGCCACTGCGCAGTGCCCGGTGACCGACGCCAAGGTGCTTCCATCTCACTGGACATGACTAACAGAGTTGTGAAATGTGAGTGGGTTTATATGCCCTTATTTCTAATTGAAAAAGGAATATCCCTAATCTCCCGTTGCCTCTCTGGTGTGGCGCGTGGTAAAGGCAGTATTGCAGAGAATACTACCTTGGAGGTCCTTGCCTTAAGCTTGCAGCCTAATTCCCTGAAATTATCTTTCAGGACCTTCCACCTACTTGTAACTTTGTCATTTGTGCCAATGTGTACCATGACCGCTTGGTCCTTCCCAGCCCCTCCCAGTAATCTGTCAACCCGATCAGCGAAGTGCCGGACTCGTGTGCCAGTTAGACAGCACACTGTTCGACGATCCCTGTCTTTGTGACAGATTGCCCTCTCTGATCCCCTAATAATTGATTCCCCCACTACCAGCACCTGTCTGGCCTGCCCTGCTCTCCTGTTTTCCCCCTTACTGGAGCAGACACTCCTCTGACTTTCAGAGGTCATGCCTTGCTGCAGCAGTGCTATCCCTGAACTAACACCCTCCTCATCTGCCAACTTAGCAAATTTATTGGGGCGTGCCAGATCAGGGCTAGCCTCCCTGGCACTCTTCCATCTACCCTGCCTTCTGTCACCCAGCTAGCTACCTCACTGTCCTGCAGCTCCATACTACCATCCTCCCCCACATCTATCCCATTGAGCAGCTCTTCAGTGAGCAGCAGACACCTTTCCATATTGTCTGTGGATCTCATTGTCGCCAGCTGTTGATTTAGATCCAGTATCTGGGCTTCCAAATGCACAACATACTCACATCTCACACAGCAGTATGCACCCTCGACCGTCTGTTCAAGGATTGCATACATGTGGCAAGATGTACACTGGATGGCATTGCCAATTATGGAGCTCATTTCCTAATGGGGATTGCACCAGGCAGATGATAAGTAAAAAGAAATGTAAAGTATTAATAAAATACAACCAGCAATTCAGTAAGTCCTCCCTTCCAAACTCCCTGAATCGCAAGTCACTGAATCACAAGTCACACACTTACTTCCGTTCGCAGTTACGCTACGGTGACACTCAGCTCATGTCACACTCCCTAAGGAGGAGGATTTAAAGAGGTTTTTTTTCTTTCTCCCTTCAGTAAAAATGCAACCTACAGTAGGGATGGGCGAATCTACTCGCTAGGACTCGTTACTCGGCGAGTAGTAAGGGACTCGCAGGACTCGGTACTCTGCGAGTTTCCCAGTGATTACTCGCACGAGTCCAATGCAAATCAATATCAATCCTAGTTTTGTCAGAAACGCTGACAAAACTAGGATTGCCATTGTTTGCATTAGACTCGTGCGAGTAATCACTGGCTACTGTGCCAGTGATAGCAGGGAAACTCGCAGATAACTGCTGTTTCTTTGCGAGCCGAGTCCAGCTGTCTTCTCTGTGCAGCTCCAGGGTCCTAGAGCCCGCCTGCTCACAGACATTATGTAGCAGTGCTGAGATTGTTCTCAGTCTGCTCATTCCCTGTGTACAGACATGAATGTCTGTGCACAGAGATGATGTAGCAGAGCTGAGATTGTTCTCAGTCTGCTTATTCCCTGTGCATATACATCTATATCTATACACAGGGGATGTAGCAGAGAGGACATCGCGTTTTGGACTGCGTCGGACGGAAGAGGATTTTTTTAATTAAAGATGGAGTCCCTAATGGCTTTTTTTTTTTATTTCTAATAAAAATTTTTCCTTGTGTTGTGTTTTTTTTAAAACAATTTAATAGAAATTCATGGCGGTCATGTCTAATATTGGCGTGACCGCCATAAATTTCGGGCTTAGGGCCAGCTGATAATACAAAGCTGGCCCTAACCTCTTTATTACCCAGCGTTCCACCGCTACCAGGGCCGCTGGAAGAGCGGGGTTCAGCGCCAGAGGATGGCGCTTCAATGAACGCGCCATCTTCTGGGGCGGCTGCGGGCTGCAATTTGCAGCGGGGGGTGCCCAGAAAGCTTGGGCATCCCTGCGCTGCGGATTCCAGCCCCCAGCTGCTTAGCTGTACCTGGCTAGACATAGAAATTGCGCGGAGCCCCACGCATTTTTTTTTTATTATTTCATGAATTTCAGAGTCAGAGTCTCAGAGAATCTCAGAATTTCATGAAATAATAAAAAAAAAATGCGTGGGGCTCCGCGCAATTTCTATGTCTAGCCAGGTACAGCTAAGCAGCTGGGGGCTGGAATCCGCAGCGCAGGGATGCCCAAGCTTTCTGGGCACCCCCCGCTGCAAATTGCAGCCCGCAGCCGCCCCAGAAGATGGCGCGTTCATTGAAGCGCCATCCTCTGGCGCTGAACCCCGCTCTTCCAGCGGCCCTGGTAGCGGTGGCACGCTGGGTAATAGAGGTTAGGGCCAGCTTTGTATTATCAGCTGACCCTAAGCCCGAAATTTATGGCGGTCACGCCAATATTAGACATGACCCCCATGAATTTCTATTAAATTGTTTTAAAAAAAACACAACACAAGGAAAATTTTTTATTAGAAAAAAAAAAAAAAGCAATTAGGGACTCCATCTTTAATTAAAAAAATCCTCTTCCGTCTGACGCAGTCCAAAACGCGATGTCCTCTCTGCTACATCCCCTGTGCATAAATATAGATGTCTATGTGCAGGGAATAAGCAGACTGAGAACAATCTCAGCTCTGCTACATCATCTCTGTGCACAGACATTCATGTCTGTACACAGGGAATGAGCAGACTGAGAACAATCTCAGCACTGCTACATCAGGCAGCAGGCAGGCTCTAGGACCCTGGAGCTGGCAGCCTGTACAGAGGAGACAGGATCTTATCTGTGCGAGTCAGCGATTACTTACAAAGTAAACGAGCAATGCAAATAAATGACAAAACTAGGATTGCTTCAGGCTGAAGCTTCCGAGACACATCTGCGATTTGTAAATCTCACACTACTCGCTATTACTCGCTTCCCCATTCATTAACATTGGACTCGCTAGACTCGCAACGAGTAGCGAGTCCTGTGCTCGGACTCGCTAGAGTCAAGCGATTCCGAGTAATTTAGGATTCGCCCATCACTAACCTACAGCTCAGTGAACTGTTCCAGTATTTGTCACGAATTACAAGCCTAATGCAAGTCAAAGGGCAAAATGAATATTTCTCTGGAAGTTTCCCCTTAAAATTATTGGAGATCTCATTGACTTGCATAAGGTTTGGTATTCATGACCACTACTGGAACAGTTCAAAGTGTTTGGTACGAATATTACAAACTAGTATTTACTAGAGATGAGCGAGCACTAAAATGCTCGGGTGCTCGATGCTCTTGCCGAGCATCCCAAGATACTCGTGTACTCAGCCAGAGCACCGAGCCCAATGTAAGTCAACTAGTGACAGGCTCCGCCTACAGACTTCCGGTTATAAAACGAGTATTTCCGGAAAAGGGCGGGAGGGTGGGCTTTTTCAAATCGCCGCAGCATACAACACCTTGCTGTGGCCCCCAGAGGGATCCTAACAATCAGTCTGCTCTCTGTGAGGTGCCAGCTCACTGTGTGCACTAAAGGGAGCAGTGTATTTGTGTCAGATTGCTAATTATGAGCAAGGAGTCCGATCATCTCGGCAGTACTCGGTGCTCGCCGAGCATCCCGTGTATCGGGATACTCGTGCGAGTAACGAGTAGCGCCGAGCATACTCGCTCATCCCTAATATTTACTCATTACTGGTAAAAATCTCTAATCTGTCTTTTCAGAATAAATCCCTTACTGTAGGTGCTGTTTTTGCTGAGTTTTTACCCTATAGTCTTACAGTTCTAGCAAAGTAGATAGGATTTTTTAGAAATCTTGTGCTATTTTTTACATTATGTAATGTGATATGCAGTGCATTTTTTAATGTCAACTTCTCCTGCAGGTATGGGGAGAGTTATGTGTGTGCCATTTTTTTGGACAATAAGAGACACTTTTTCTCCTCTACATCTGGGGGGAGCAGAGGGAGTGTCTCATAATATGGATGTATCTTACCGGGGCGGATGGCAGGGTCGCCGCAGCAGGACATTGCACCAATAAGGCGATGCTGCAGGCTTTGGGCTGGGAGGAAGATGTGTCTTATAGTCTGGATGTAGCTTACTGGGGAAGACGTCAGGTGTTGAGTCAGGTCGCCACTGCAGGATGTCGCACCATTAAGGTGATGCTGCAGGCCATGGACTGGGAGGAGGGTGTGTCGTGCTACATGAGGAGAGTTTCATTGAGCTCCTGGTGATGGACGCGAAAATCAGGAAAATGGCTGAGGGGATGGCGCATGTGCACATTGAGATCTTGGCTCTTGCATTTGATTTTGGAAAGTCTGCAGGTCATAAAACACAAGCGTTTTTAGTGCATTTCCAGTGTTAAAGCACAGAAAAAATGTATAGAAAAGCAGAAATCACTGTATCAAGAGTTTTGTCAAAATCAAATACCAGGAAGCATAAAGAACAAAAGTAGCTTTACTTAAAACATGGCTTTCCAAAAAGAGACAGAAACCTCACTGTCAAAAACATAATAAAATGAATGTAACAGAATACAGGTAAACCAAAATGACATAATAGGTACAGAAATGCTGAAGAAAATCCACCACATCAATAACTCACCAAGTACTCGTGGAAACTTAGCCTTAATTTCCTATTTTCAAAGTTGAAGTATCAATAAGTTGATATATGATTACTTTCAAGGAAGGGATCCAAGCTTCTCTTCAACGTAAAACCTAATTTTACTTTGATGTTAAGATAACTTTTTACATTTTTTCACCATTGCATTCCAGGAGCTATCATTTAAATCAATATAGTGTATGACGGCCTGCTTTTATACAGAATGAGTTACACCGTTTTAGGTACATACAATCTAAGGGTGCCTTCATACGTGCGTTTGCAAGCGCTACACATGTTGCGGATCTGAAAATCTAAATCTGCAAGTGTATTGTGACGTATCTTTAGAATGGAGTACGCATTTGTCCGCATTGACATACTTTTGCATGTTTATGTCTGCGCATGCGTACCTGCACGTGGAATTTCCGTGCCCTTCAAACGCAACATGTTACATTTTTGGGTGCTCAAAAAAATCTGCAACCATCCCCATGCGTACGCTTGTGCATAAACAATGCATTATTGTCTATGGGTACGCAAATGTACGCAAGGTCTTGCAGGTGTCTGCCTTTGATACACATGCGTACAAGTCATTGCGCAAGCCCAGAAACAGAATTGCAGTTCCTCCCATTGTCCGCCCATATCCCAGCCCACAAACAGTCTGTATAAAAAGTGGATCTGTCCATTCCATGGTGAACTCTGTTGATCTCCTTGATGGACCTGTGCCTCCTGGATCTCTGACTACTGGATCTCTGACTACACAACTGGATCTCGGACTTCTGGACCTCTGCATCCTGGATCAGTGCCAACTGGATGTCACCTTGCTGCTCTCCCTGCTGTCTTGGTAAAGTATAAAGTGCATTTATTTATTGTCTAATTTGAACTGCCTAGTGTGTAATCTTCACCTCCCCCCTTGTAATGTATAATGTTTTTTAAATGTGACGCTTGTAGGTGGCAAAATATTTTTCCTATTTTTTTTTATTTATTTATTTTATTTTTTACATTTTTTTTATGTTCAAAAATTGACAAAAATAATCAATAATGTGTCACTGCAGTTGGTGTTGTTATCTTTGCAGCCTGTACTCTGTGTACAATTGTGAGTGTATTGCTTTGTAGCCTGTACTGTGTAGTGGAACATTTTGGATTTTGGATTGTATCATACGTGACAATGCATTTTTCTTCAAATATTCATGAAACAATTTACACTAAAAGAACTCATGACAGAATCTCCTCTACAAAAACTCATCCATAAAAAATGGGGATTTTTCATTAAACACTATAATGGAATACTCTTGTCGCCTAGTACCAATTTAATGTTTTGCCACATTTTCTAAAGTCAAATTGTGACCTTCCGGATTCAATGTCTCCAACTTGTAAATCCAGAAGCTTTCTTTTTTAAAAAGAGTGCCCAGGCGTTCATTATTATTATTGGTTACATGATCGATTACAATCACTTTCATCCTGCTAGCATCTTTGAGTAAGGCGTAATGTCTGGATACACTATGTAGTTGATAATCAATTCTGATGTTATTCCTGTACTTATTAAAATGGGCATGCATCGTCTGGATGGTACGTCCTACATATTGTAGTCCGCATGGACATTCTAAACGGTAGATGATATATGTGGACTGACAATTAAGCCTGTGTTTGATGGCAAAAGTTTTTTTTTGTTGTGTAGGACATATATGTCTATATGTCGCCATTGCAAATGACTGAGCAACACAGGCACTTTGGTGTATTGCATGAGAAGCAACCCACCTCCATGCTCTCTGTAATTTTTGAAGTTTGCCTAGTTTTTTGACAAACTGAGGGCGACCATATTACGAAGGTTTTCATTTTTTCTAAAGATGATATTTGGTTTTGGTGGTAGATGTTCTGAGAGGATGGGGTCACTCATTAATACAGTCCAATAGTTTTTCATTAATTCAAGAATCATCCCCTCGGTTGGCAAAAAGTGGTGATGAGACTCCATTTCGCCAATTCTGATGTTTTATCTCTATTTTGTATTTTTTTTGTTACTTTTCAATACAGGAATGTTGCGTGAAATGTTTTGTTTTTTTGTATGCCTCCTGTAACAATTTCTTTGGATAACCTTTCTCCAAAAAACATGACATCTACAGGATTGCCAAATCAACTCCCACCAGGTCATAATACCGGTGGTGTAATCAATTGGTTAAGTAAGTAGGTTATGCTCACCACACAATCTCTGGAAAAGCCACAATGGATCCTAGTCCCGATCAGGTACCTGTCGGCTGGACCGACAGCAGTTCAGCCGAAGAAAATCAAAACAGACCTTGGCTATTTTCCAGATTTCATTTCCTTTATTTTGCACACTTAAAATGTCAGCATCATAGGAACCATTGAGGCGTTTCGATTCTAGACTAAGACTAATGTCTAGAGGCGAAACACATCAACAGTGCCCATCATGCTGACATTTTAAGTGTGCAAAATCAAGGAAATTAAATCTGGAAAATATCCAAGGTCTGATCAGATTTTCTTCTGCTGATCTGGTGTAGTCAATGCCATAACACATTGTGAGGTCTAATATCTTATGACTATCCTAAACTTAAAATAACTTATACATTCCCTGACTAGACTTCTATACAGGCTCCGATAGCCTCTCTTGATTGAGTTTGTTATCCCATATGATATAGTGCAGCAAGTGACTACAAAGCATTAGGGAATGCCACGTAGTTATGCCCGTGGTCATTTCAGCCTTCAGTGACTGATACAAGGTTCCGCAAAGTGTAAAATGGTGTAAATTTGTGGAACTTCAATAGCGAAAATGTTCAAATTTGCAAATTTCATACATTTTGATTAACATCAAAGCACGTAACTATCTCTAATTCTAAAACGTTTGAACAATACTAAATATATAAATGTAAGCCTTTAATTTAGTAATTTCCAATATATGCCAATCTTAGATATCTAAATTCAGTGCACGTCTAATATTTCATGCTTTTCCTCTATCTTTCCATTTCTGCAGAATTGTACATTTTTTTTCAAGTGCTTAAAAAGAAAAAAATCTCCCACCCTCACATGCTGGCACATCTTAAAGTAAGCGCGCTCCCAGCTGAGAGTTGAGCCTGTAGCAGATATGATTACAAGGTAATAGTGTTAAGAGGCTTCTCTGTATCTGCTGGACCCATGATGATAACCTCAGGGTTAGGCTGTGTGTCTGACAAATAAGAGCCTATTGTGCTACGTACCTTATAGCAATTTACCAGACGTATTCATCACTAGAACAGACTTCTGTCATGGATTTCGCCTATTTGCCCTTTGCTGGTCCGTTGTACTTATAAATTTATCTGTACAAGTCCAGCCCGTACAACCAATAACAAAGCATTTAATCTTTAAGCTGCTCGTATTCTTTACCCTAGGGCGACTGAGCCCAATTTCGATAAGGCAATGTCTGCAAAAAAAAGGAATAAAAGGGGATTTCTTTGAACTGACCCTTCTATTGTTTCACTTGAAAGAGTGAAATCCTGAGAATCTCTACAAATTATTCAACATTTTGAGTGGATTTTTGCTTTTGGAGGAAGACATCTTTGAATCCTTGTACTTTCTTCATTGGCTTTTTTTTTATCATTTTAGATTATAAAGAAAAAATATATAATGCTTGTCATGTTTCCGTCTGGCCAATATGGGCAATCCATGCAATAGGTGAGGACATTTTCCCACAATGTTTCATAGCAAACCAACCCTGGTCTAATTAAAAAAAGGTTCAGAGATCTTTCACGAATAAAATATGTTCATCTTGAGTATGAATCTTCCAAGACTTTTCATAATACAGTGATATACTCTACAGTCCTGTGAAAAAGTGTTTGCCCCTTCCTGATTTCTTATTCTTTTGCATGTTTATCACTTACATGTTTCCAATCACCAAAAAAAAATTAAATATTAGACAAAGAGAACATAAGTAAACACAAAATGAAGATTCTAAATTAAAGTCTTTAATATTAAGGGAAAAATAAATTCAAACTTACTGGACCCTGTGTGAAAAAGTGATCGTTTCCCCACCTTAAAACATAACTTAATTGTGGTTTATCACATGTTTGAGAAGCTGAGTCCAATTTCCCTAGCCTCTCCCAACTCCGATTAACGCCACACCTGTTCTCAATCAAGAAATCAATTAAAAAAAACCTGCCTGACAATGTGAAGTAGACCAAAAGATCCTCCAAAGCTAGAAATCAGGATGCGATCAAAAGAGATTCAGGAACAAATGACTAACAAAGTAGGTGAGTCTATCAGTCAAAATGTAGATTAATAGAAAATGGTAAATTAATAGATAAAATAACATCATTTTTTATCTAGGATGCAGTCAATTGCAATAGAGGGATCTGTAGCGAAGAAGATGGTGTAGAATCCTCAAGAAGAAAAGAAAATAGAAGTGCATAATACGTAATCAATATTGTTAATTAAACAGAGACACAATTGCAGTAAAATGCGCAATTTATCCTCCCTGCTAAGGATTTGTGTTTTGCTGCCTAAAGAGGTGAATTGAACCTCCTGCCACATAAGGTGAACCATGATGATAAATGGTATTGTGTAGCTGAGACCCAATGAGTTCTTAGTTAGGCTTACATTCCCTCTCCTTTTTAGGTAAGTTCTTTTTGTGAACAATGATGGTTCTTGATGTCCTTTGTCTGGCATTGCCTATATTTTGGAGGTCTAAACCTACTAAATAGATTATTATTTTAAATATTTCTAAACTCTCTGGAAACATTATATTCTGCTAACATTCAACATTTCACCAATCTGTTTACTGTATGTGTGCAATACCATGTTTCCTTGAATAGAAGACAGGGTCTTATTTTTGCTCCAAAAGATGCGTTAGGACTTATTATTAGGGATGCCTTATTTTTCCATGAACAACAATGTACATTTATTCATGATTAAAAAAATTCCACATACAAATCGGGTTATCCTGCTGGCATCACTACTGTCACAGGTGTGTTACGTGCCATCAGGTCTTTTGGTATTCTAGTTGTTCTCTTCTGCATTTTAGTTTCTCTCTTCTCTGTGTCAGTTGCTCTCATCAGTGCTTCAACTTTTCTCTTCTGCATTTGGGTTCGCTCTTTATGCATTCTAGTTGTTCTCTTCTGTGTTTCAGCTGCTCTTTTCTGTGTTACAGTTGCTGTTTTTAAGTTCTAGCTGTTTTCTTCTGTGTTCTAGTTGCACTCTTCTTTGTTCTAGTTGCACTCTTCTGTGTTCTAGTTGCACTCTTCTGTGTTCTAGTTGCACTCTTCTGTGTTCGAGTTGCACTCTTCGGTGTTCGAGTTGCACTCTTCGGTGTTCTAGTTGCACTCTTCGGTGTTCTAGTTGCACTCTTCGGTGTTCTAGTTGCACAATTCGGTGTTTTAGTTGCACACTTCGGTGTTCTAGTTGCACACTTTGGTGTTCTAGTTGCACTCTTCTGTGTTCTAGTTGCACTCTTCTGTGTTCTAGTTGCTCTCTTCTGTGTTCTAGTTGCTCTCTTCTGTGTTCTAGTTGCGCTCTTCTGTGTTCTAGTCGCACTCTTCTGCTTTCTAGTTGCACTTTTCTGTGTTCTAGTTGCACTCTTCTGCGTTCTAGTTGCACTCTTCTGTGTTCTAGTTGCACTCTTTTGCATTCTAGTCGCTCTCTTCTGCCTTCTAGTTGCACTTTTCTGCGATCTAGTTGAACTCTTCTGCATTCTAGTTGCTCTTTTCTTTCCTCTAGTTGAACTCTTCTGGTTTCTAGCTGCACTCTTCTGCATTCCAGTTGTTCTCTTCTGCATTCTAGTTGCTCTCTTCTGCATTCTAGTTGCACTCTTCTGTGTTCTAGTTGCTCTCTTCTGCATTCTAGTTGCACTCTTCTGCGTTCTAGTTGCTCTCTTCTGCATTCTAGTTGCTCTCTTCTGCATTCTAGTTGCACTCTTCTGCGTTCTAGTTGCTCTCTTCTGCGTTCTAGTTGCTCTCTTCTGTGTTATAGTTGCACTCTTCTGCGTTCTAGCTGGCCTTCTCCGTGTTCTAGTTGAAATCTTCTGCATTGTATTTGCTCTCTTCTGGGTTTCAGTTGCTCTTTTCTGCATAGAGTAATGCTAGTAGGACTTCTGTTCTGTGTGTGACAACCTGGCACTTGCCAAGCATTATTGTTTTGGGTCTCGTGAGGTTTTTAGAGTGCGATTTGTTTGGGGGGTGTCTTGCTGCATTCTATTGTCAAATGAGTTTACTTTTTTACATATACATCTGCCTGGACACTATTTAAATTGACTTTATTTATGGACTGTAAGTAGGACAAATTTTTGCAATAGGGCTTTTTGTGCATTTCAAGCATCCTCAAAAATCCTGAAAAATCATGCTAGGGCTTATTTTCGGGGTAGGACTTTTTTTCAGGGAACCAGAAAAACAACTGAATTGAAGGAAATAAACTTACTCATATTTATTCCACAATGGTGGTCACATTCAAACCATTCAATGAAGTATTCTTATATCATGTTAATCTTTTAAAGAAATAACAAATACAACAGTATATGTTATATGTCCCATTGTTCTCACTTGCATATGAATAATATATTGATCAATAGACTTAAAAATTGTATGAAAACAGTTTTCACAATAAAATACCATTTTATTTTACTAGTCCACCGTAATTAATGGGATACCTGCTCCAAGAGGCTTAAAGAGCAGCTGTGAACTACAAAAGAACCAGGGAACAAGAATGAATTTCCTCTACAGCACCATCATAGGAGAACACAAGCATTACATGGTGTTCAGTTTAATCTTTTCAGGTAATAAGTCAATGTGGTAGGTCCAGTAGAAAGAAGGAAACTCTACTGTGGATATCAGATGGTGGTCTTAAGCAAGGGACCCTTCCTTTATTAATATCCCACTTTTTTTAGTCTTAAAGTGGTTGTCTAGGACTTTAACATTTATGGCCTATCCTTAGGACTGGTAATCAATGTCTTACTGGTGTGCGTGCAATACCCAGCACCCATGGCATCGCTGTGCTCATGGCAGTGTGACGAGCCGTGAGTTCACTGAGGTTATTTCAGGTCACACACTGTGTATATCGCATTGGGGAATCCCGGTGTGTGACCTGGCATTACCTCAGTGACGTCAGTTCTCATCACCACTGTGTCTCGCGTAAGATCCCGAAGTCATGCAAGATCGCGGGCCCCGAAGATAGAGTCAGTGACCGAGCGTAGGGACCCAGTATGAGAGGCACGCCTTGACATCGCTACTGGCAGTTATCAATATGGACATATTTTTAAGTTAAAGGCAACCAACCACCTCAGATGACGACTATAAGCTGTTAATACATGTCCCTGCACCCTACCTACACCATTCCACCTATGTTTTTCTTAAGAATATTGATAAATGTAAACCGAAATATACACTTTATAAAATTACATGCCTGCGTACTTCTGGGCGTCTCCTTCTGGGTCAGTTACTAGAGGGCTGTGTCTCCAGCAGCATGACTGGCTTCTCTAGCCCTCCCTCTTACTTTGCAGGGCGTCACATGAAGGGCGTGATGTTATCTATCAGTGGGCGGGCACGCAGGGCAGCTCCCGTCCCTTCATGTGACGTCCTGCAAAGTAAGAGGGAGGGCTAGAGAAGCCAGTCATGCTGCTGGAGACACAGCCCTCTAGTAACTGACCCAGAAGGAGACGCCCAGAAGTACACAGGCATGTAATTTTATAAAGTGTATATTTCGGTTTACATTTATCAATATTCTTAAGAAAAACAGGTGGAATGGTGTAGGTAGGGTGCAGGGACATGTATTAACAGCTTATAGTCGTCATCTGAGGTGGTTGGTTCCCTTTAAGTGTTGTAATTTTTCATTTTTTCTTAGCTATAATATTGTTCCATTTTCAATTATGTGTCGTAGATTGCTGCTGTGTTGTGTTACAGAAAAAAACATACTCCCTATTTGGAAGACAGAGAAGGTTTATGCTGTATGTCAGACGGCATACTGCAATGAACGTGAGGAAGACAGAACAATCAGTTTTGAAAAAGGCTATGTTCACACCTTGAGTTTTTTTACTTTTTTTCTTCTTTTGGCAATACAAAATCTGTTTCCAAAAAGAGGTTTTGCTGCCTTTTTTGTTGTGTTTTTGATGTATTTTTTAGTTGGTGTCATTTGTCTAAAGTACATGTGTAAATAAACTTAATTTAATTCACCTCAAAAGAAGCAAAAACATAACAAAAATACGGTTGTGTTTTTGCACTTTCTCTTTGCTTTCAATGGTGAAAAAAGCTGCAGAAACACAAAAGAATTGATGCTACCTATTTAAAAAAAATGCAGCAGTTTTTCAGTCAGGAAAAACAAAGCAATTGTGTGCAGGAGATTTCAGAAATCTCAGAGCTTTTGCTGGTGCTGGAAAAAACAGCTTTTAATTTTCATTAAACTCATAAAATAAACGCTGCAAAAACAGTGTGAACATAACCTAAGGTGCCAAATCCAGGGCCGCACTGTCCATTGGACAGTGTGAGCCCTGAGAATCAGGCAGCATCAGTGATAAGACGCACCCTCTACCCCCCCTGCTCCTCACTTGCCGCCGGTATCACCCATGCCACATATCGCTCCCCGCTCCCCACTTACGGCTGCAGGGCGGCGGCGGTGCCAGCGATCAACAGCTTCTTTTCCCCCGCTCCACACTGTGAGGCTCAGGCGGCAGGGGGGCACCCTGGCCAAATCTTACAAGTTTTTACTTAGAGTCAGCATAAAAATGTTATATCACCAAAAATGAATTTGACTATAAAACATGGCTTAAAGAAAGGGCTTTGTACATGTTCATGTCATGGGACACGCTAGGGATTTATCTGTACTCCAATGTTCGCGCTTATTATAACTGTTTATTATTAGAGTTTACCATACCGAACTTTAAATTTCAGACTTCATACTGTACACAGACTTTACAATAAAAATCATAAATTGGTTTAAGAGTTTGGGGGCTAAATGCACAAAATCACCGGAGCAAGCATGGCCGTGCTTGGGTACACTTACAGCTCGCTGTGTTTGTACACTCGGCGCACGCTGTATTCGGGTACACTCAGTGCTCGCTGTGGTCGAGTACACTTGATGTTCGCTGTGCTTGGGCACACTCGTTACTCGCTGTGTTTGGATACATTCAGTGCTCGGGTACACTAGGTGTTTGCTGTGCTCGGGTACACTCGGCGTTCGCTATTCGTGGGTACACTCAGTGCTCCCTGTGCGCGGGCACACTCAGTGCTCGGGTACACTAGGTGTTTGCTGTGCTCAGGTACACTAGGTGTTTGCTGTGCTCAGGTACACTCAGTGCTCGCTGTACTCGGGTACATTCGGTGCTCGGCCCACTGCGAGCCACTTGCAGTGTTTGATCAGCTGAAATGGAGGTAAAATTAGTATTATCAGATGTAATGTGTTCATAGAATGTGAGCCCTTGTTGACAGGGTCCCCTCCCCTCCTGTTCCTGTTTGGACTACCCATATATATTGAACTTGTCTTCATCCACCCTTTCATCATAGCGCCATGTAATCTAATGGTGCTATATAAATAATTAATAATAATGTGTACAAAAAATAAAGACAAAACGCACCCTCCTTCCCCAGGAAGTGCTTTGGTTATGGCTGGCAGTACATGAGCCGAGAGCAGAACTGCCCAATTAGTGACTTCCAATGAAATTCGGGTCAAGTCCAGAGCAGGACTTTTTAAAAGTCCGGCTTAACACCCAGAACCCGAACATCCATGGATCCGCTCTTCTCTATTTATTATTTTTATTATTATGTTTTATTTGAACTTTTATTTTATTTTTTTTTTACTTTTTTCCAGTAGAACATTATTTTTTTATTCTTATCATTAGCCCCAATTATAAGGGAATGCAGACATGATAATGTGGCATTTGTTAAAATAGGGCGGTGTTGGGTCTAGTTATAGCAAATACCATTGTCCCATTGATTGTATCACCGTAGGAACAATATCATTTTCTCTACCGTATATACAATATTTTTTAAGCACTTTGCACACAGAGACAGAAAGGGAATCCATTTCTGCATTGTATAAATATTTCTATAAGAATGAAATGGAGCATGAAGTGGAATTGAACATGTAAAGCATCTACCCTATATAATCCACTGATGATTATTTCATGGTATTTGAAGTTTGCAAAACCCTTAATTACCCATATTGGATTATACTGTTTGCATGGAATCTGTGATACGTTACACAGAGGATAATTGTTTTTTACTCCTTATTATTATAATATGATATAACATATGTTGTAGAAATAAAAATGACGCTGTATGATGTGCTGAAAACGCTACAACCATAAGCAATAATTATCCCTTCTCAAACACCATGAGATTCATTCAGAACGACCGGCTCCCTCAATTGTTAAAAGAGTCTCTCTCATCGTTACTTAGATTTATATTGTATTGGCCAGGAAACATCAAAGCCATAATGTCTTCACATATTCTATCTGAGCAAAGAGGAGAGAGATGCTCTAACACTCCGGCTTTATTAAAGTTCCTAATGTTGATTCTTATAATGAAAAAATGCACAAAAGTAATATGTTTGATGAATAGCTAATAACACTTCAGTGCGGAGAAGAAGCATTAATTTTGCTTTAGTATCATGGAAAGCTAATGCATTCAACAGCTGTGTCTGAATAAGTTAGTTTAGCAGACTTAATAGAGATTCATGGGGCTTAGGAATAATATATTTTACATTTGCAAAGCCACATTTGCCAGAAGAGAGTCACCAATGTTCGCTCGAAAATACAAGAAAAGGAAGAGACATTTGCTTAGAATTGTCGTATTTACCAACACAACATATTCCAGGGAATCTGATTTTATTTATCTTTACATTGAATTTTGGATGGAATTGTGGATGTTACAATTTTTATTATAGTTTTACGTGGGGTTTATCCCCTATATGGTTTTGTGGAAATTCGTGGCATGTGTTGGCATGCTCTCACTTTTTGTCAATGCTTTTACTATATGTGACTTCTGTCTGATGCTACTGGCACAGCTACATTGTAAGGCAGAACCCCGAGAGACTGCGAGACCCTATAACCCCTATACAGGGATCTGGAATTATAGCAGAGCCCATAAGGTAACTGCAAGTGGAGAAGCAGCAGTCCAGAGGCAAGATGGTGGCCAAACAAGGACAAGATAGGAGGTAAAGCAAGGGACACAATAGGATATAATAGAGAGGTCAGGGAGCGGGTCAAAACCGAGATGGCAACAAAGTACAAAATCGTGAGGATGAAGAAGAGTCCAAAAACAGGCAGAGGTCAAACCGATAAAAGACAAATGCAAACCAAGCTAGACAGTAGAATCAAAAACTATTTCTGGCAGCTTGAAGAAAAGACTGAAGGTGTATGTAGGGTTTGCTACTTTCTAATATGCCGGAGTTCAGGAACTAAGGACTTTACCTGGACCACCCACACATTAACACTGTCATGGCCCCTTTACACGCAGCTACAGGTGACAGGTTTTCCACAGGTACCTTACTGGCTGCAGTGAAATCATGGAGACATGGTTCTATCTTGTTGCTGTGTACAAATGGAATAATGTCTCCATGATTTCACTGCAGCCAGTAAGTTACCTGTGGAAAACCTGTTACCTGTAGCTGCATGTAAAGGGGCCATCAGACTGTGCAGTAGTACATGTCCAAGCCACTATAACCCGAGTAGATGAGCAAAGCCTGTGCTCTCTAGAATCCTTATACGTTTATTGTATATAGGAGGTCGCATTGCACAACTTTTACATTATATTGCAATACAGCTTTATATTTCATACTTTCCTCAGGTAGTACTGGCTCCCTTCAGTTGTTTGTTATTAATTGACTGGTGGCTGACCCCCACTTTACTGTGCACACCCAGTTTATTTTTGCTATTCCTTCTGTCTTTCCCATAACAAGCCTAGGTAGCTGTTTACATTCAGCTACCTCACCATTTCCAAAGGTGCTGGTAAATGCATGCACCATTTACTTTGTCCTGTTAAGCCTTCTTTCATGGTATGTTGTCTGGCACTGTGAGGGTCAGTTCGGAGATTGTTCAGGGATGTGTAGCATGTGCTATATATGCTGGGACCTGATATGCCTTTAATGGAAGTTGACTGTCTAGTGCTATAGTAGCAGTAGCAAATTTGAGATGTTCCAGGTATGTGCTGATATTATATGGTTCTGCTTTTGTTGTATTTAGGAAGCTGGACAGCACAACTTGATTAAATTATACAGTATATATCGAGATTTAGCTTGATATGGCAGGGTGGCTCAGAATATTGATCAATTATATACAGAAAACCTCATTTTGCATTATAGTACACTCAGGAATAAATATGTGCAATGCACTTTATATATTACTAGATGGTGGCCCGATTCTAACGCATTGGGCTTTCTAGAATATGTATGTAGTTGACATACTGTGACTGACAGAACTTGTTCAGTCAATGTGAGTGAACTACAAAATATATATATATATATATATAAATATATATATAGCAGCGCTATGGTATATGGTGGTACATTACAGCACATGTATAGCAGCACTATAGTATATGGCGGCACATTACAGTACATGTATAGCAGCGCTATGGTATATGCGGTACATTATAGTACATGTATAGCAGCACTATGGTATATGGCGATACTCCGCTCCCCGCGGCCCCCCGCTCCTCCTGGCCCCCTCTCCTCCACAGTAAAAGTAAAAATAAAAAAATCTTCAGTGAGGATACTCACCTGTCCGCCTGCTCGCTCCACCTCCGTCTTCTAGGTCCTACAGGCCTTTAGTACCTGTCGCTGCCTGTCGGTGGGGCAGGATGGTGGTGGGGGGGATCAGGATGGTGGTGAGGGGCAGGATGGAGCCGGCGGGGCAGGATGGAGCCGGGGGGGCAGGATGGTGGTGGGGGGCAGGATGGTGGTGGGGGGGCAGGATGGTGATGGAGGTTCAGGATGGAGCCGGCGGGGCAGGATGGATGTGGGGGGGTAAGCACGATGGAGCCGGCGGGGCAGGATGGAGCCGGCGGGGCAGGATGGTGGCGGGGGGGATCAGGATGATGGTGGGGGGGCAGGATGGAGTCAGCAGGGCAGGATGGTGGCGGGGGGGGGGCAGGATGGTGGTAGGGGGGCAGGATGTAGTCGGCAGGGCAGGATGGTGGCGGGGGGCAGGATAGAGCAAGCGGGGGGCAGGATGGAGCAAGCGGGGCAGGATGTAGCGAGCGGGGCAGGATGGAGCCAACGGGGGGGGGCAGGATGAAGGCGCTCCTCCTGCACCCCTCCGCTCCCGAATCCCCCGCTCCTCCATGGTGATAATAAAAATAAAAAAATCCTCAGTAAGGATACTTACCCGTCCGCCGGTTTCCCAGGCAACGACAGGTCCTCAAGCCTTGTAGAAGCTACGAAACGGAGGTTGAGCGAGCCGGTGGATGGGTGAGTATCCTCACTGAGGATTTTTTTTATTTTTATTATCGCCGTGGAGGAGCGGGAGGGCAGGGGGAGGGGGTGACCATGGGGAGTGTGGGGGAAGAGGGAGGGGGGGGGGACGTGGGGAGAGAGGGGGGCAGGAGGAGTGGAGGGGGGCAGGAAGAGTGGGGGTTCTGTGGGGAGAGGGGAGCTGCAGGGAGCGCGGGCAGGAGGAACAGGGGGCTGTGAGGAGAGCCGCCGCTGCGGCCACCGTTGGCCGGACCGTGTATCCCGGCAACAGCTGCGCTAACGTGCCACTGTAGCGGGGCTGCAAGTTGGCGCGAAATTCGAACTTTCATTTCTCGCACCTATTTACATAGTCTGCGCTCATTGGTGCCAGCCTCATACTGAAAACACCAATTTTTTAAGAAAAAAAACTTCGACAGATATCTCTGACAAGAAAAACAATAATAGATTGAAATTTAATTTTATAACCACTTATAGTAAGGAAAACAAGAATATTAGATCAATTCTTGATAAACATTGGCCCATTCTTTTACAAGACCCCCTTCCTGCGAACATTAATCCCTGAGAAACCTGGAATCACATTTAGAGAGGGCTCACTATACGCAATATAGTAGCCTCTATCCGACTACAAAAAGTTCCACCTGCTGAAAATGTGAAAAAACTTGCAGCACCATCATAATGGGAGTTTTTAGATGTGGAAAAAGAAATTGCCATTGCTGCAAAACCATCACAAATGGAAAAAAGGAAATAATTTCTAATAGCACTGGTGAAAGATTCCTGATTAAACAACATCTGACTTGCCAGTCAGACCATGTGATATATGTAATCACATGTATATTTGGTTTACAATATGTAGGAAGAACCACTCGAAAAGTTCAAACCAGGATGAGTGGACATAACACCAAAATACAACTTCAGACGCATACCTTATCACGTCATCTATTACACCACCATGGAGGAAGATTTGACGTCAAAATCACTCCGGTGGGATCAGTACCAAAAATGACTATCAAAAGGATACAAACCTTAAACCGAAAAGAATCCTTCTGGATATTCCGGTTGCGTATTCTACACCCAGTCGGATTAAACTATAAAATTGAATATTTTTAGACATTTCTGACAACTCAAAAAATTATTTGTTAGTCATTGAATGAGTTATACCTCTAAAGTACCAGAGTTTAATTATTTTATTATTTTTCTAGTATCAGAGTTAATCATTTTATTTTCCTACCTGAAAAGAAATACGGAAAACACATGAGACCATACTGTCCACTTTTGGAACAATCCGCTCCTCTTGTCCCCGATGCCGCTTACTAGGCTCACAAATTCTCATAGAGCCTTTGGGCGGACTGGAGACATATGGGAAATTGCTATACTGAGAGAAATAAGGTCTCTCCACATCATATTTCCCCGCTACCGCTTACTAGGCTCATGATTACTCAGAGCTGGGGGGTGGACCGGAGATACCTCTTTCTAATTGTAGAAAAATTATTGGAATCACTAATTAGGGGCGGTGACTAACTTCCCAATCTCTCAAACTCAGTTGAATGAAGATTTTAAAAGAATAACACATATATACATTTTTAAGATACCTTTTATGTTATTACTAAATGTACCTGAGGAAGACTTGTATCTAAGTCGAAATGCGTTGTACTATACTATATCGTGTTTTAAAATAACCTTTTAATTGTTACTATCCGAACTAAATAAAACAAAGATTTTTTAAAAAGAAAACCCTGAACAAGTATGGAAGTACCGCTCCAATCTGAAACCGGTTTTCATTACCTTTCTACTGACTGATTAGAGGCACACCCTGAGTCTCTGGAATCTCCGGAGGAGTGAGCAGCAAGCCTGCAGTCCAGCAATCTACTAAGAAATGCAATATACATCTTTTAAAAAGGTGAGCAATATTTCAATGACAGTAACTGCTTATTGAAAAAGACTATTAAGCCCCCCGTCACACCAGGCGACGGGGCTGAGAATGATGACGGCGACTGGCGGGTGCGCGCACGTTTTTGGCGCCCCGCCAGCGTCGCCGTCCCCCATTTACATGGGGTGACACATCCAGCTCCACGCCGGCGAGCTGTCAGGCGGCATCGCCGCCGGGGTGTCTGAAAACCCCAGCGGCGATGCAGGACAATGGGAGCCTATGGCTCCCATAGCCTGACAGGTCGCCGGCGCCTGGTTACATGGGGTGATATGTGCACATTGCCCCATGATGGTCGCCTGGTTTCAGAGCACTGCTCTGAAACCAGGCGACCACCCGGCACCGCCGACATCGCCCCCATGTCGCCTCTGTAATGGGCGGCGATGTCACTTCGTGTGACGTGAGCTTTACACTTAGATCTGCACCAGATCTATTCTATTTGTCTTTTCCCCATTAGCTCTTATCCGGAGCAGAATTCTAAGAATCCCAAGGCAGTGAATGACATATTCCCTTTTGTCTACAACCTTTTGATGTTTTATGTGCCTGATTAGCTGCCGGCCCAAAACATACACACAAAATGTGCTGGGGACAAAAATGGAGTCTGACGCTCCTTCGGCCTCTCCTAACCCCTTCTCTAAAAAATCATGTCCCACCTGCTATCCTACACAATCCTAAGGTAGAAGAAAAAACACTTAAAAGCAGTAATGCTTTTTTAGCCAATCAGTGATCAAACAAAGCTCATCAACTTTTTAGCAAAATGCTCTGGATCCAGATTCTAAACCTGCAATGTTCATGCCAAAAGTGAAAATGGCGAACATGTTTGGAGAAAAGTTCCCTCAGCTCTAATGATGATCTCCCAATGGCTTGATGCGAAAACAGTGGACCTTGCTGGACCTATCTAGGCTGCACAAGATTGATCTTTCTACTGAGTATTCATCCTTCAATTCACCATGGTCCAAAATTAGACATGAGCGAACCTTTTGAAGTTCGGATTCTGTTGGATTCACTGAATACTCCTCCGGAGGTATTCTCTGCCACCTCCTGCCCCCCAGCACACTCTATCATGGCCACCGCTGGAGAACATGATGAATGAATGAGGGGATGAATGCCCCCTCTAAGAGAGACAGGAGAAACCTTGGGAACACCAACAGTCCCTGTAAGTTTGGGTGCAGCTGGCTAGCTAACCAAGAGAGGCCTGTCCTTCAACCGATGCCACATTCTTTCCCAGTCAGCCTCCTCTGGCTACTTCCCAAAGTTGCTGGCGGTGGCAGTCCGACTTATGCCAACTGCAAACCACCCCTTGTTGCCCATCACCTTCATGAAGGTGACTTCCTTCTCAACAAAGATTGTGTGGAGTCTTTTGAGAAGATGGTCATGCAGCAGGGTGGACCAGCTGATGGAGCACCAATGCCCAATACCTTGTTCAGCTAGGAAGCCAAACCCCCTTTGCTGGAAAAATGCCACCACAACTCAGGTACATTGGTTGTTGAAGTGATTGGCCTTAGGACCATGCAGCCACTCTCATGCAATGACATCCGCAAGCCGAATCTCTTCTACAAAGACGACAGAATGGGGTGGTTCATGCTGTATTGTATAGTTGCTTGAAGGGGGTGGGGTTCCTCCCATGACATTCTCCAAGTTGAAGGCCTCTGGTGGGGGTGATACACATGGCTGGGAAACAGGACCTTCTTCATCTACTACCTCCTCCTCATCCTCCTCAGCCTCCTCATTGTCCTCATCATGCTCCTGGTTCTGGTGGATTTGCTGATCCAGTAGCTGCAGCACCTGCAGTAGGTGTAATACAGCCAGGCATGCTCCAAAATCCTCTGGAGTCTGACATCTGGTGTTCCTGGATGGCATGGGGAATGAGTCACTTCCTTACTGTGAGCTCCTCAGGTCCTCCTCTGGCATCCGAGCCTATCACTGGATCCGGACCTCGCTGCTTATGAGGACCAAGGTGGGTAGCGTTTTGGAGCTCAATATCACATATGTATCCATGTTGTCCCGTGCAAACCGCTATGGTTCTGGTGCTCCCAAAGCACCCTTAGCCCCTGAGGTGGTGAGGAAGATCACCTCCTTCAGAGCAGACATATCTTGTTGGGGTTCCATAGCCAAACTGTGACGACCGTCTGCTGTAAGGCTGAGCTGCTGGTAAGGCAGCACCCCGAGACCCCCCGAGACCCTTAACCCCTATACAGGGATCTGGAATTATAGCGGAGCCCAGGGGGTAGCTGCCTATGGGAGCAGCAGAGCAGGGAGGTCGTCTAGGAAGGGAAAAAATCAGGAAGCGAAGAACGTAGTCAGGAGTCCGAGTCAAAACCGAGAGGGCAGCGAAGGTACAAAATCGTCAGGCAGTAGCAGAGTCAAAAATCCAGGCAAAGGTCAAGGGCAAAACCAAGAGGGCAGCTGAGGTACAAAATCAATAGGCAGAGGCAGAGTCAGAAATCCAGGCAAGGTCAGAGACAAAACTAAACACACACACTATCACTGGGGAACCAAAACTATATCTGGCGGCCTGCAAGACAGGCTCCAATGTATTTGAAGGGCGCGGTTACCTCCCATAGGCTGGAGCTCACAGCCTGATGACCTCATCCGAACCGCCCCTAGAGCCAGGCCAGATGGAGATGCACGACTGGCTCCACCCAGCCCACCTCTGACAGAAGAACGCAGGCTGCGCCTAACGGACACCTCTGCAGGGCCCGCTCTTCTGCGACCAACACCACCCAGAGGGGAAACACAGCGGCGCTCAGCGACAGAGGCAGACGTCGCTGGAGCAGGTCCATATGAGGACAAGGCCTTCCTATCACCAGCACCACCAGACGAAGGAATCCGGCTCCTCCCAGCGGCCGAGGCAGGAACACCGGCCACCGAGTCCGATGGCGATGTGACACAAACTGTGTACTGCAGGCACACGATAGCAAACAGTAACTGCAGCAGAGTGTAGCTACATTGTACTCAATGTACTGCAAAGATAACGCAGAGCTCCACAATGATGACCCTTTACTTTGCCTAGAGGCCTGCCTCTTCCAGTACCAGGAGTCAGATACAATCATTTACAGGATATTACTGTTTGCACAGTCTTGTTGCCTAGCTTCTCATGGGGTGGACTGTAGAAGTAACGTCACTTACTAATTAAATTCCTCATGCCACAAGGTAACACCTGGGCTTGCGGTTGGACGGGTGATTATTGAAGCCTTACATATTTGGAGGAGAAATAATGACGAAAACAAATACCGTAAGTTTATTCAGGTCACCATTCACCAATTCATCTGAAATACTGAATAAGGCTAGTGGACATCAATGCAAGGACAAGTATAATATGAATTATATACATAAGACACTTGTGCACATGACAAAAATGTGTATTGTAAACGCATGGAATGAAATTAAATAAAGTGGTTGCATATTTTCAAGAAGCAATCTCCATAATAGGGTGTTTCATGAGTGTGAACACACCTATAAGACCATGTTTGTGAAGCATATAATGGTTATATGCTATTTTATATGAAATGTTATCAGATAAGTGTAGAAGAGATGGCCTCACACGCTTCTGATCGTCTCCAATAATAAAGGTTTGCCCTCCAAAAATAAATCAATAATGAAAAAAATAATAATTTAAAAAAATTAAAAATAAAGTAACACTTAAAAAAATATTTTCAAAAATTCCTCAAAAAATATTAAGCGCTCTTAATCTAATGTTTTTAGGATATTGTAAGCTTCCTGGACTGCACAACTGCTGCCACATCTGGCACTCCTTCCAAAATTCACACCTTGCAAGTGTCAAAACACCTGCAAACTCCAGGAAGCTTAAAAAAAATCATTTAAAGCTCCAACAAATTATTCAGCTTGTTACAAGCCAGTAGACACAATGGCAGGAGCACTCCTAACCTTAAGGTTAGGTGTTGCTCCCAGCCATTGGGTCTTCTGTTGAGTGTTTTGGCCCCAATTAGGGAAAGTTTTAAAACAATTTTGAATTTCTAACTTTTTTCCCAAAAAAAGCTGTGTTTATCATTTTTTTGACACATTGGGTTGAGGATCGGAAACCCAAACAATCTGCAATGTTCGTGCTGAATTTTTGTTTAGAGAAAGTTTACGCCTCTCTATTCAAGATGAAGCTGGAGGCAGGGGCGTACCTACCACAGGTGCAGGGGTTGCGATCGCCCCCAGGCCCTGCAGCCTAGGGGGGCCCCAAAAGTCCCTTTGGCCTATAGAAAAAGACTAATATTATTAAAGATTTGCAATAATTGGGGGCCCTGTTGGAGCTTTTGCATGGGGGCCCCTGGGCCTGAAGTTACGCCACAGGCTGGAGGCCATTCATAATAATAAATAATATTTAAGGAGAATGTAAAGACATGTATACAAAAGAATACAATACAAATGTTTACATTGCATTAACATGTAACATACTTACATATTGAATGTAGATGCACCTTAGGCATATCCTTACAGGTTGACTACTAGTAAATAGGCTAAAGAGCATTAGTGGAATCTTGTTGACCATACTTGCTGAGGTGACTGATTGATAAATTCAGTTCAGCTTATGTAGCCAAGGAAGAGACAATGGCAGTAGTTTATAAAAAAAATTAAATAATGTAGGTTGACCAAAAAAAAGCAAATATGTCAAAATAGAGTGCTCCATTGTAGAGAATACCATGCCACTGAGTGCAGTGCAAAAAGCTATGCTAGACATTGCTAACACATGGAAAGGGTAATGAAGTCAACAGCAAATAATTTACTGCTCCCCTATCCCACGTCTTCTTCAATGACAAATCTACAGAATGTGCCATAAATGTCTTATTGGTAAAGGAACATCTGCTTTCTTTTGTCTGTATATTTTAGTATTGAATTCCCACACACTGCACTGATGAGGGGCAATCACCCTGAAACACATCATCTGCAGTTTGGGGGTTCTGATCTGGCACAAATCCTAAGTCATATTAAAAGGCTTGTTAAAGAGTCAATTATGACTTTTAGGATTGCTACCTTTAATGGTGGCATTAGGGTACCTTTACATGCGGCAAGTTTTCTAGGAATTTCACTAGCAACTGACTGGTTGCAGTGAAATTATGGAGACATTGTTCCATTTGTACACAGCAACAAAATAGAACAATGTGTCCATGATTTCACTGCAACCAGTAAGTTGCCAGTGAAATTCCTAGGAAAGTTGCCGCGTGTAAAGGTACCTTTAGAGTTTGTCTACTTAAGTGACTTTTTGCATTTATAGTTTAGTATTGTGCACATTCTAAACCCTGTATGACATTAGTCTTCTGCTCTTTGTGTTTCATTTTTAATTTGGCTATATATGACACTACGTAAGATTGACTAATGCATCTCAATAAATTAGAATATCTTCAAAAATCAATGTAATATTGCCATGTTTCAGGGTCTTTCTGGGAGCCCTGAAAAACATTGACTAATAAATCAATATTATATTTACCCTTTGTTGTTTCGTGGAATATGGGAGCATGGTTTTAACCCTTCATCCGCCCTACTTTCATTTTCTGAGATAATCATCTTTGTTTTTTCATTGGCTTTAAGCCATAATCATCAATATTAACAGAAATAAACACTTGAAATAGATCACTCTGTATGTAATGACTCTATATAATGTATGAGGTTTATTAGTTGGTGTGAAAGATCCTTATTAGGGATGAACAAACCGGACTTTGGTTTGTAGGTTTGCACCAACCAGACTTTACAAACATTTTCAGTGTTCAGGTCAAAAGTCTGATGCTTTACATACGCAAATCACTGAAGTGAGCATCACTGTGCTTATGGCGAGCTGTTTGCAGAGTTTGAATGGCTGTACTGGGGGTAAAGTCAGAGTTATCCCATATAGTGTATGCCAAATAATGAAAATTACCAAACCCCATTCTCCCTCCCCAAAAGTGCTTTGTTTATGCATGGCTTTATGTGGGTAGAGAGCCGAACTACCCAATCAGTGAAATCCAATGAGGTTCAGGTCAACCTTGGTTCCAGAACAGAACTTTATAAAAAGTCCAGCTGAACCCAAACTTCCACTGGTGTGCTCATCTCTAAAACTTACCTCTTACATTGTTTGTTACTCTTACCATATCAATGCCAGTATATATAATCCATCTTTGATCTTGAATCCACAATCTTCACTCCTTTCCTTGTTATTTTGTATATAACCATTTTAGTTTTTACACCTTTGCTTTGTCTGTGAACATGGCCAGTCTTGTTGCTAAAAAGGGATATTCATCAAGGACAGAAGATGATTACTACATTAATAGGTAATCTGAGAGCACAGCCATGTAGAAAGAGCAAAAACGTTATCTACAGAGACTTAAGAGGCCGTCACAAGCATCAATATCGCTGTCAATGTCGCTGCTGCACGTGACGTTGCAGCGATATTGACGCGTGTGACATGGTATATCAACCAGCGATAAATCGCTGGTTTATGGTCACCAGGTTTTCGGACAGGAGCGAAAACCTGGCATTGGTCACCTGGTGGACACGCAGCATCGCTGCGTGTGACACCGGCAGACGCACGATCAGCCAGCTCCCAGAGCCTCTCAGCAAGCGCTGGGAGCTGGTATCCATGGTAAACTGCGGGTAACTAGGTAGCGTGCGCTGCCTAGATACCCGAAGTATACCTTGGTTACCAGCCTTCTCCGCTCACCGGCTGGTATCCAAGGTACATACAGGTAACTAAGGTCCCCAGTTACCCGCTGTGTACCTTGGATACCAGCAGGTGAGCGGAGAAGAATGGTAACCAAGAGCTGCCTAAATACCCGCAGTTTAGCATGGATAGCAGCCTGGTCCCGCTAACTGCAACCTGGCAGCGGGAGCAAGACATTGTGGAAACGATATTTAAATCATTTCCACAATGTCGCTGGTCCACTGATCACTGGTGAGTCTGCCTGTGTGACAGCTCACCAGCGACCAGCCCTCAATGTCGCCAGTGATCAGATCGCTGACGACATTGACGTGTGTGATGGGGCCTTTAGTGATATGTACAGATTTAATTTCAATCCCAATGGCATCCTTGTCTTGTGCACTACTGGTTGTTTTTTTTATGTATAGAGCATTAAATAAAATATGACACAAAACACCAATTGTGATCCTGACCTACAGTAGTTACACGACTAATATGATAAATAATATACTTTTTTTTTTTACCTTAGTGTACAGACTTTCCTATCTACACACAATGAGTCGCCATTACAACTGTAAATTCTTGCCTTAATCTTAACTTCGGTAGTGTAAAAGAGTGGAAGGTTATTCTTTTCAGTGTTTACCAATACTTATTTCCTTTCTACATTTCTCCATTAAAGAGGACCTTTCACTGAGCTGGACATGCTATATAATAGTGGCTGCAGAGCAGAATCATTTTTTTTTCTTTAACCTTTTAGCAATTAAAGAATCCGGCGCATAAAATGTTAACATGGGTTGTCTATAAGTTTAACTTTGATAACCTGCGTTTGGGATAGCTTTGGAAACACAGGGTTCATTGGATTTTCTCTGTGGAGACACAAGGGTCAGTGGGTTCTCTCCTCTGTGGAGACACAGGGGTCAGTGGGTGCTCTCCTCTGTGGAGACACAGGGGTCAGTGGGGGCTCTCCTCTGTGGAGACACAGGGGTCAGTGGGTGCTCTCCTCTGTGGAGACACAGGGGTCAGTGGGGGCTCTCCTCTGTGGAGACACGGGGGTCAGTGGGTGCTCTCCTCTGTGGAGACACAGGGGTTATTGGGTGCTCTCCTCTGTGGAGACACGGGGGTCAGTGGGCGCTCTCCTCTGTGGAGACACGGTGGTCAGTGGGTGCTCTCCTCTGTGGAGACACAGGGGTCAGTGGGTGCTCTCCTCTGTGGAGACACAGGGGTCAGTGGGTGCTCTCATCCACTGGCCCGGCCACTTTTAGAAACACTGCATGGACAAGGACTAGTGATGGGCGAATCCTAAATTACTCGGAATCGCTTGACTCTAGCGAGTCCGAGCCCAGGACTCGCTACTCGTTGCGAGTCTAGCGAGTCCAATGTTAATGAATGGGGAAGCGAGTAATAGCGAGTAGTGTGAGATTTACAAATCGCAGATGTGTCTCGGAAGCTTCAGCCTGAAGCAATCCTAGTTTTGTCATTTATTTGCATTGGACTCGTTTACTTTGTAAGTAATCGCTGGGAAACTCGCACAGATAAGAGAAGAGTCCTGTCTGCTCTGTGCAGCTCCAGGGTCCTAGAGCCCGCCTGCTGCCTGATGTAGCAGTGCTGAGATTGTTCTCAGTCTGCTCATTCCCTGTGTACAGACATGAATGTCTGTGCACAAAGATGATGTAGCAGTGCTGAGATTGTTCTCAGTCTGCTCATTTCCTGTGCATAGACATCTATATCTATACACAGGGGATGTAGCAGAGAGGACATCGCGTTTTGGACTGCGTCGGACGGAAGAGGATTTTTTTAATTAAAGATGGAGTCCCTAATGGCTTTTTTTTTTATTTCTAATAAAAAAATTTCTCTGTGTTGTGTTTTTTTTAAAACAATTTAATAGAAATTCATGGCGGTCATGTCTAATATTGGCGTGACCGCCATAAATTTCGGGCTTAGGGCCAGCTGATAATACAAAGCTGGCCCTAACCTCTATTACCCAGCGTGCCACCGCCACCAGGGCCGCTGGAAGAGCGGGGTTCAGCGCCAGAGGATGGCGCTTCAATGAACGCGCCATCTTCTGGGGCGGCTGCGGGCTGCAATTTGCAGCGGGGGGTGCCCAGAAAGCTTGGGCATCCCTGCGCTGCGGATTCCAGCCCCCAGCTGCTTAGCTGTACCTGGCTAGACATAGAAATTGCGCGGAGCCCCACGCATTTTTTTGACTCCGACTCCGAGACGACTCCGACTCCGAGACGACTCCGACTCCGAGACGACTCCGACTCCGAGGCGACTCCGACTCTGAGGCGACTCCGACTCTGAGGAGACTCCGACTCCGAGACTCTGACTCTGAGCCTCTGACTCTGAAATTCATTAAATAATAAAAAAAAAAATGCGTGGGGCTCCGCGCAATTTCTATGTCTAGCCAGGTACAGCTAAGCAGCTGGGGGCTGGAATCCGCAGCGCAGGAATGCCCAAGCTTTCTGGGCACCCCCCGCTGCAAATTGCAGCCCGCAGCCGCCCCAGAAGATGGCGCGTTCATTGAAGCGCCATCCTCTGGCGCTGAACCCCGCTCTTCCAGCGGCCCTGGTGGCAGTGGCACGCTGGGTAATAAAGGGGTTAATACCAGCTTTGTTATACAAGCTGGTATTAAGCCCGAGATTCTTAATGTCAGGCCACGTTTGACCCAGCCACTAAGAATCTCCAATAAAGGGTTAAAAAAACACAACACAGAGAAAAATTTTTATTTGAAATAAAAAAAAAAGCCATTAGGGACTCCATCTTTAATTAAAAAAATCCTCTTCCGTCCGACGCAGTCCAAAACGCGATGTCCTCTCTGCTACATCCCCTGTGCATAAATATAGATGTCTGTACACAGGGAATGAGCAGACTGAGAACAATCTCAGCTCTGCTACATCATCTCTGTGCACAGACATTCATGTCTGTACACAGGGAATGAGCAGACTGAGAACAATCTCAGCACTGCTACATCAGGCAGCAGGCGGGCTCTAGGACCCTGGAGCTGCACAGAGAAGACAGCTGGACTCGGCTCGCAAAGAAACAGCAGTTACTTTGCGAGTTTCCCTGCTATCACTGGCACAGTAGCCAGTGATTACTCGCACGAGTCTAATGCAAACAATGGCAATCCTAGTTTTGTCAGCGTTTCTGACAAAACTAGGATTGATATTGATTTGCATTGGACTCGTGCGAGTAATCACTGGGAAACTCGCAGAGTACCGAGTCCTGCGAGTCCCTTACTACTCGCCGAGTAACGAGTCCTAGCGAGTAGATTCGCCCATCCCTAACAAGGACTCATCCCAGCTGAACACCCAAACTCCTTACCCATGGGCAGAACACTACTCAGACAACACAGGGTGAGGGGACTACGCAATGATAAGACTTTATTGGGTCCCCAACTTTCAGAGGTATATAACACATATCAAGCAAATCACACAATGTAACAGGCAACAGAGTCTCACCCTTCTGCTAGCTCACCAGTGATTAGAATATTCATGCCTGCGGGGCTTCCTGGGCTAACTACATCAATCCAGCAGCACCTCGCTTTTGGTGGTCTCCCACCAAAAAATGAATTGTTGCAAGCTTAGGAAACTGAACGATCACAGCAACATCTGCAGCCAGGTGACTGAATTGACCCAACCTATGTTTCTTACAGCTGAATCCTAGAATCCTAGGCTGAACTTGTGCAGAATGTAATCCAGTTTTGGTGCTTCTCTAATTGGAACTAGACTGAGGCCACGTAGTATATGACCCACTAGTGCCTGAAGTAGGCCCTTTTTATATATCCTGAGCACTCTTCACAGGGTATTAGGGTCTTACAGGATTGGTGGAAAAAGGCTGTTCTACTATTGGTTGGCATTTCAATCTGACTGCATAATGTTCATATAAATGATGTAGACATAAGGGGGCTGAGGTAATGAGGTAATCTACATTTAACTAGCAATCCACAAACCAATACAATGGGGCTCTGAGTAGTCTGTTAAGAAACAATGGCTTAACAAACATGAGTTAACTAGCTGGGAGCCCGATGCACATGCATCGGGATTCTAGAAGGGCGAGTCTCTGACTCGCAATGCTCGCTGCGCGGGCATTGCGAGTCGGCTTTGAACTTGCCGCAATGGCCGCTGCGAGTCGACTTAGAACTGCTCGCAATGGCCGCTTCGCGGCCAATGCTTCGCACGTATCCACATGACCACGCCGGAAGTGGAAGGGGCAAAAAAGCTATTCGCAATTATATATTAGATAAACACAAAACCAATATATCTGGCCAAATTAAGAACATTCTCTATCAGGGACCAAGTGTCTTTCGGTCCGCGCCGCTGCTCCAATGAGTATCAAAAAACACTGGAGTGCTTTGAAACAAGATATCTTCAGCTTTATTTTCCAATGCGTTTCGGAGCTAACACCCAGCTCCTTCCTCAGGCAATGACCTGAGGAAGGAGCTGGGTGTTAGCTCCGAAACGCGTTGGAAAATAAAGCTGAAGATGTCTTGTTTCAAAGCACTCCAGTGTTTTTTGATACTCATTGGAGCAGCGGCGCGGACCGAAAGACACTTGGTCCCTGATAGAGTTTCACCCCCACGTTGTGGAAGTGTGGTCCCGGCTGCGGCTGCTGTGTTTGAGCGATCAAGCTAGTTGTGGGCTTCACAACTAAATCAGGTGAGCAGTTTTCATACTGTATGGGATTTGATTCCTATCTATTATATAATCGCGAATCGGAAAAGCGCCCCTTCACGCGCACTTTCCGATGTCGTCATGTGGATACGAATTTAACATTGGGCGCGAAGCGCCCAATGCTGCGCGAGCAATGGCCGTTAGGCCATTGCGAGTCGCTGGCCCAGCGCGAGCAATGGCCGCGAAGCGGCCATTGCGAGTCGCTGGCCCAAAATCGATCCACAGGCCCGGCCACAAACTTAGCGAGTTACCGCTCAGGTAGCGCGAGCAATGGCCGCCAGGCCATTGCGAGTCGCTGCCTGAGCCGCAACTCGCTCCCCGGGGACCATGGAGCGGAGGCGGCATAGCCGCCTCCGCTCCCCGATACAGTCTAATCCAGGCCCCCCAGGTCCGCACACCCGCCCCACCAGGTCCGCACACCCGCCCCACCAGGTCCGCACACCCGCCCCACCAGGTCCGCACACCCGCCCCACCAGGTCCGCACACCCGGGGAACATGGAGCGGAGGCGACATAGCCGCCTCCGCTCCCCGATACAGTCTAATCCAGGCCCCCCAGGTCCGCACACCCGCCCCACCAGGTCACCACACCCGCCCCACCAGGTCACCACACCCGCCCCACCAGGTCACCACACCCGCCCCACCAGGTCACCACACCCGCCCCACCAGGTCACCATACCCGCCCCACCAGGTCCGCACACCCGCCCCACCAGGTCCGCACACCCGCCCCACCAGGTCCGCACACCCGCCCCACCAGGTCCGCACACCCGCCCCACCAGGTCCGCACACCCGCCCCACCAGGTCCGCACACCCGCCCCAACAGGTCCGCACACCCGCCCCAACAGGTCCGCACACCCGCCCCAACAGGTCCGCACACCCGCCCCAACAGGTCCGCACACAACTCGCTCCCCGGGGACCATGGAGCGGAGGCGGCATAGCCGCCTCCGCTCCCCGATACAGTCTAATCCAGGCCCACCAGGTCCGCACACCCGCCCCACCAGGTCCGCACACCCGCCCCACCAGGTCCGCACACCCGCCCCACCAGGTCCGCACACCCGCCCCACCAGGTCCGCACACCCGCCCCACCAGGTCCGCACACCCGCCCCACCAGGTCCGCACACCCGGAGAACATGGAGCGGAGGCGGCATAGCCGCCTCCGCTCCCCGATACAGTCTAATCCAGGTCCGCACACCCGCCCCACCAGGTCCGCACACCCGCCCCACCAGGTCCGCACACCCGCCCCACCAGGTCCGCACACCCGCCCCACCAGGTCCGCACACCCGCCCCACCAGGTCCGCACACCCGCCCCACCAGGTCCGCACACCCGGGGAACATGGAGCGGAGGCGACATAGCCGCCTCCGCTCCCCGATACAGTCTAATCCAGGCCCCCCAGGTCCGCACACCCGCCCCACCAGGTCCGCACACCCGCCCCACCAGGTCCGCACACCGCCCCACCAGGTCACCACACCCGCCCCACCAGGTCACCACACCCGCCCCACCAGGTCACCACACCCGCCCCACCAGGTCACCATACCCGCCCCACCAGGTCCGCACACCCGCCCCACCAGGTCCGCACACCCGCCCCACCAGGTCACCACACCCGCCCCACCAGGTCACCACACCCGCCCCACCAGGTCACCACACCCGCCCCACCAGGTCACCACACCCGCCCCACCAGGTCACCATACCCGCCCCACCAGGTCCGCACACCCGCCCCACCAGGTCCGCACACCCGCCCCACCAGGTCCGCACACCCGCCCCACCAGGTCCGCACACCCGCCCCACCAGGTCCGCACACCCGCCCCACCAGGTCCGCACACCCGCCCCACCAGGTCCGCACACCCGCCCCACCAGGTCCGCACACCCGCCCCACCAGGTCCGCACACCCGCCCCACCAGGTCCGCACACCCGCCCCACCAGGTCCGCACACCCGGAGAACATGGAGCGGAGGCGGCATAGCCGCCTCCGCTCCCCGATACAGTCTAATCCAGGTCCGCACACCCGCCCCACCAGGTCCGCACACCCGCCCCACCAGGTCCGCACACCGCCCCACCAGGTCCGCACACCCGCCCCACCAGGTCCGCACACCGCCCCACCAGGTCCGCACACCCGCCCCACCAGGTCCGCACACCCGGGGAACATGGAGCGGAGGCGACATAGCCGCCTCCGCTCCCCGATACAGTCTAATCCAGGCCCCCCAGGTCCGCACACCCGCCCCACCAGGTCCGCACACCCGCCCCACCAGGTCCGCACACCCGCCCCACCAGGTCACCACACCCGCCCCACCAGGTCACCACACCCGCCCCACCAGGTCACCACACCCGCCCCACCAGGTCACCACACCCGCCCCACCAGGTCACCATACCCGCCCCACCAGGTCCGCACACCCGCCCCACCAGGTCCGCACACCCGCCCCACCAGGTCCGCACACCCGCCCCACCAGGTCCGCACACCCGCCCCACCAGGTCCGCACACCCGCCCCACCAGGTCCGCACACCCGCCCAACAGGTCCGCACACCCGCCCCAACAGGTCCGCACACCCGCCCCAACAGGTCCGCACACCCGCCCCAACAGGTCCGCACACCCGCCCCAACAGGTCCGCACACCCGCCCCAACAGGTCCGCACACCCGCCCCAACAGGTCCGCACACAACTCGCTCCCCGGGGACCATGGAGCGGAGGCGGCATAGCCGCCTCCGCTCCCCGATACAGTCTAATCCAGGCCCCCAGGTCCGCACACCCGCCCACCAGGTCCGCACACCCGCCCCACCAGGTCCGCACACCCGGAGAACATGGAGCGGAGGCGGCATAGCCGCCTCCGCTCCCCGATACAGTCTAATCCAGGCCCCACCAGGTCCGCACACCCGCCCCACCAGGTCCGCACACCCGCCCCACCAGGTCACCACACCCGCCCCACCAGGTCACCACACCCGCCCCACCAGGTCACCACACCCGCCCCACCAGGTCACCACACCCGCCCCACCAGGTCACCACACCCGCCCACCAGGTCCGCACACCCGCCCCACCAGGTCCGCCACACCGCCCCACCAGGTCCGCACACCGCCCCACCAGGTCCGCACACCCGCCCCAACAGGTCCGCACACCCGCCCCACCAGGTCCGCACACCCGCCCCACCAGGTCCGCACACCCGCCCCACCAGGTCCGCACACCCACCCCCAGGTCCGCACACCCACCCCCGGTCAGCCCCCGCCGATAGCCCCTAAGCCCCGCCGCCTACCCCCTAAGCTCCCGCCGCTGTCCCCTGTCCCTGTCGCTAATACCTACGGCCCTACACTCTAAGCCCCGCCGTCCCCTAACCTAACGCCCCCGTCGTATCACTTACATGCCTTCTTACTCATCTGATCGTCCGTCCGATCCTCCGTCCGGCCAGCCGTCCTCTTCTTCCGGCCCCGAGGGTCTTCTGTCTTCTTTCCGCCATCTCCGCCTCTTCGTCCGGCCCCAGACATCTTCTGTCTTCTGTCCGCCATCTTCTGTCTTCTGGACGCCATCTTCCGCCTCCGACGTCCTCTTCCTTCTCATTGAGATACAATGCACGAAAAATCCGCCATTGTAACTCAATGGGATGTGAGGGCCTCTTCTGATTGGTTAGTGTATACTGCCGTCAGCCAATCAGAAGAGCGCCTCAACAGTTCTCATTCAGGTCCGCCTTTTTTTCCCCATTCACATACATTACCGGTGTCTCGGCGATTTTAGAGCCGCCCGCCTGGTTCTATTTGTCGGCCCGAAAATCGCGGACACACCGCTAATGCATGTCTATGGGATTTTTGAAAATGGCGCCGCGATTCTGATTGGTCGCTGTGTGCTCACGCCGACCAATCAGAAATCGACCTGACTGCCCATAGACATACATTAGCGGTGTGTCCGCGATTTTAAGCCCGACACATAGAACCAGGTGGCCGGCCATAAAATCGCGGACACACCGCTAATGCATGTCTATGGCATTTTTAAAAATGGCGCCGCGATTCTGATTGGTCGCTTCTGCTAACGCCGACCAATCAGAAATCGCCCTGTCACTTAAAAGAAATAATAAATTAAATAATAAATTAAATAATTTAAAAATAATTAAAAAATAATTAAAAATAATAATAAAAAAATATAATAAAAATTAAATAAAAATAATAATAAAAAAATTTAATATATGCTGAACTGTCTGTCACTTAAAATAAATGATAAATTAAATAATAAATAAAAGAATTTAAAAATAATTAAAAAATAATAAAAAATAATAATAAAAAAATTATAAAAAATTAAATTACAATAATAATAAAAAAATTTAATATATGCTACACTGTGTCACTTAAAATAAATAATAAATTAAATAATAAATAAAATTATTTAAAAATAATTAAAATAATAAAAAATAATAATAAAAAATTATATAAAAATAATAATAAAAAAAATTTAATATATACTGAACTCTGTGTCACTTAAAATAAATAATAAAATAAATAATAAATAAAATAATTTAAAAACAATTAAAAAATAATAAAAAATAATAATAAAAAAAAAAAAAAATTAAATAAAAATAATAATAAAAAAATTTAATATATCCTAAACTATGTCTCACTTAAAATAAATAATACATTAAATAATAAATAAAATAATTTTAAAATAATTAAAAAAATAATTAAAAAAAAAAAAAAATTATTTGAAAATAAAACAAAAATTCTAAAAAATTAAAAAAAATAATAATTAAAAAAAAAAGCTAATAATAATTATATTACTGCTAATAATAATAATATTAATGCTAATAATTATGCTATTAATGCTAATAATAATACTAATAATGCTAATAATAATGCTAATAATAATACTAATAATGCTAATATTTATCCTATTAATGCTAATAATAATAATATTAATGCTAATAATAATAATATTAATGCTAATAATAATAATAATAATGCTAATAATGCTAATAATTATGCTATTAATGCTAATAATTATGCTATTAATACTAAGAATTATGCTAATAATACAAATAATAATCCTAATAATGCTCATAATTATGCTATTAATGCTAATAATAATGCTAATAATGCTAATAATTATGCTATTCATGCTAATAATAATGCTAATAATGATAATAATTATCTTATTAATGCTAATAATAATAATATTAATGCTAATAATAATGCTAATAATGCTAATAATTATGCTATTAATGCTAATAATAATGCTATTAATGCTAATAATAATGCTAATAATGCAAATAATAATCCTAATAATGCTAATAATTATGCTATTAATGCTAATAATAATGCTAATAATGCTAATAATTATGCTAATAATGATAATAATTATGTTATTAATGCTAATAATAATAATATTAATGCTAATAATAATGCTAATAATGCTAATAATAATGCTAATAATGCTAATAATTATGCTATTAATGCTAATAATTATGCTATTAATGATAATAATAATGCTAATAATGCTAATAATTATGCTATTAATGCTAATAATAATGCTAATAATGCTAAGAATTATGCTATTAATACTAATAATAATGATAATAATGCTAATAATAATGCTAATAATAATACTAATAATGCTAATAATTATGCTATTAATGCTAATAATAATAATATTAATGCTCATAATAATGCTAATAATGCTAATAATAATAATAATTATGCTATTAATGCTAATAATTATGCTATTAATGCTAATAATAATGCTAATAATGCTAATAATTATGCTATTAATGCTAATAATAATGCTAATAATGCTAATAATAATGCTAATAATAATGCTAATAATGCTAATAATTATGCTATTAATGCTAATAATAATGCTATTAATGCTAATAATAATGCTAATAATGCTAATAATTATGCAATTAATGCTAATAATCATGCTATTAATGCTAATAATAATGCTAATAATGCTAATAATTATGCTATTAATGCTAATAGTAATAATATTAATGCTAATAATAATGCTAATAATGCTAATAATAATGATAATAATGCTAATAATTATGCTATTATTGGTAATAATAATGCTATTAATGCTAATAATCATACTAAGAATGCTAATAATTATAATATTACTGCTAATAATAATGCTATTACTGCTAATAATTATGTTATTAATGCTAATAATAATGCTATTAATGCTAATAATAATGCTAATAATGCTAATAATTATGCTATTAATGCTAATAATAATGCTATTAATGCTAATAATAATACTATTAATGCTATTAAGGCTAATAATCATGCTATTAATCCTATTAATAATGCTTTTAATGCTATTTTGAATTCTATTAATGCTATTAATTTATTAATGTTAATAATGCTATTACTCCTCATAATAATGCTATTAACGCTATTATTAATGCTATTTATGGTAATAATGCTATTCATACTAATAACAATACTATTATTAGTACTATTATTGCTATTAATAATGCTATTAATGCTAATAATAATGCTGGTAATGCTAATAATTATGCTATTAATGGTAATAATAATGCTATTAATGCAAATAATATTACCACGTTCTAGAATCCCGATGCATTTGCATCGGGCTCACAGCTAGTTAAGGATAAGACCCTATGCGCATTCTCATTTTATAGATATAAATTAAGAACATTAACCAATGACTTGCATTAAGAAAGGCTGTGTCATCACGATAGGCCATGAATGCTTGATTTGTTTTGGTGTGACACACAGCACCTCTGCCTATCAGCTATCAGCTGTTTCCGCTTCTGGCCTTGGCTGGAACTACTCAGACATTGATTACCTAATTTACGGATAGATCATCAATTTTAAATTCCTGAATGAAACCTTTAACTTTTTTTAAAGTCCAACTGAACTTCATCCTTCAGATTCACTGGAAGCATGAAATTCTTGGATTCTCTGTGAATTGAATTCCCACAAAAAATTGTGCAAGCAAGTGAACTCAAATTTTGCTTGATCCTCTCATCCCTAAAACTAAAGAACTGTAGGCATTGCTGTCTCCCCAGAATAGTTTCAGATGTAGCTTTGTGCTGATGACACAAAGCCAGGAGTGATAGCTAATACTAGAGAAGAGAAAGAGGATTCAAAAAAGACCTAAACAAGCTGGAACAGTGGCTGGGCAGCAACTAGCAATGGTTTTATAACAGGGAGAAGTGCAAAATCCTACATCTGGCCAAGATAAATGAAAAAAGCATATGCAAAATGAGAGTAATAGGGCTAAGCAACAGCACGTGTGAACAAGACTTAGGTATACTAATAGATCTAAGATTGAACATGAGTCAACAGATGTATTAACAGACGCACACAGTCTAGATCACAAAGTCATTAGCACCCTCTACTCCTCTTTGGTCAGACCTCATCTGGATACTGTGTCCAGTTCTGTGCACCCACATTATAAAAAGACATCAACAAACTGGAGCAAGTTCAGAGAAGAGTGACCAGAATGGTGACCGGTCTGCAAACCATGTCCTAAGATGAATGATTACAGGATTTGGGAATGTTTAGCTTGTAAAAAAAGAAGACTGAGAAGAGATTTAATAGCTGTATACAAATATCTGAAGGGCTGTCACACTGTAGAGGGATCAACTTTATTCCCATTTGCACAAGGTAAGACTAGAAACAATGGGATGGAACTAAGAGAACATACAAATTAGATATCAGAAAACACTTTTTGATGATGGGGGTGATCAACAAGTGGTTACAGGGGGCCATGAGAGGTGGTAAGATCCACTTCAATGAAAGTTTTCAAACGGAGGCTGGACAGACATCAGTCTGGGATGATTTATTGAATCCTGCTTTGAGAAGGGGGCTGGACCAGATGACGCAGGAGGTCCCTTCACACATTGACCCAAGAGGTCCCTTCTAACTTTATCATTCTAGGATTCTATGAGGTTTTTGCATATCTTGATCTTTTCTGCTTTAGTTTTAGTTACATTGTTATATAGGTTGAAAAAAGACCTAGTCCATCAAGTTCAACCTTCCTCCAATTATACATTTTGTCAGTGTCGCTTAGGGTTAGTGTCCATAATCAGGATTAGCAGCATTTTGGGTGCAGCAATATTTTTGCACAAGCACAATGGATGATATTTATAGAAATCCCAAACCCACTGTCTTTTCTCTGCAGCATAAACTGATATGCAGCATGTTTCAATGGAAGAAGCGGCACTCACGGATCTGGTTCCAAGCTATTTTATCCACGGGAACTAATAGCTGCATCAACACAGGTCAGTGCCCTTTTTCTACTCCTGATATGCAGCATGGCTTCCTGAGCCACAGCAGTTCAATTTATTCTTGCAGAGACACTTGTGTCTTACCGGTAGAACACAGCAAAAATATGTTGTGCCCAGAATCCTGATCATGGGCATGATCTCCTGCAGAGATTTCTCTTCGCAGAAGGAAGGTGAAAGCCTGCACCTTTAGAAGCGCAGAACACGAAAAGAGATGTAATGCGCAAGCGTGCAATTTCATCTCATGCACCATGAGGGGAGAAGAAAGAGATGTAATGCGCAAGCGTGCAATTTCATCTCATGCACCATGAGGGGAGAAGAAAGATTTGATAATTTGCTGCTAAGCTCCACAATAACCTAAGAAAAACTACTAGCTGCTATCACCAATCATATATACAGACCAATTGGACATCCATTACAGATAGTGTATGGCTTCAGGGATGCAGTTTATAGAGGAAGAGGAACGTAGCCATGAAATTTAAGATATTAAATTTGAAAAGTAAGCAATGATTATAAAATATACAAAATATATTACGAAGGAGACAAAACATTAGTAACATCAGTATATACAATTACATAAAATAAAAAGGAAAAACAAAAGAGAAGTATTAGATCTGAGGTTGCAGATATGGGGCAGATCTATGGCAGGAAGGATATTTCACAATCATACATAGATGTGTTCTTCCTGCATTGAACAAGGTGTCAAATCAAACGTCTGTATTTATTAAAGACCAATCACTCCAACATACGTTCACTTACTGACTTCAGATGGGGATGGTCATGGGAAGTGGCTAGATCTTTTAAAATTTCATGAGATCCCAAACTTTCAGGATCACTTTGCCCCTGGAGGTACCAGGCAGAAGATATCATGGTTATGTTTTTTACCTTTTGTGAGGTAGCACTAACAGTTCTTATAAAAAAAATAGTCCATTACGCTTTATTATCGGATATAACCCGTTACTGCGGCTATGTAGCCAGTAACCGTGACCACAGTTCACACAATGAAGTCTACATAGCAGATAGTCCTTCACTTCAGCGAATACATCCGTACACAATTGTAAACTGACCCCTGTCAGCACACAAGGTCTCCTTCAGGGTTGACCTACTATTGCTGTTTAGCAGGGTTTCAGACTGGGGTCTGTCAGTCTTGCCTCCAGAAAGTGGCACACAGGGATCCCCCACCAGGTCCTTGGACTTGCTCCATGTCGATACCTGTCATGGGTCCAGATCCACCAGGCCTCTGTTACTTCCTGGACTTCTAGGAGCCCTGGCCAGCTCCACTCTCAGACAGGCTTGTCTACCATGTAGTTCACAGGAAGGATAATGGACCTTGCTTACTTCACAGAACACCTAATCCCATTAACCCATAGATTATATTCTCTGAGACACTCAGGTGTGTGGGGATTCAGCTTTAGCCACACACTCCCCTGTCTTTTTAGCTCACCTGCAGTCCATCACTTGTAATGCATTACCTGAACCTGTGGAACCTCAAGTCCCTGTGTGGCACCCCGGAGTCATAGTGCCAGAGTGTCACCATTGTTAGAGAGCAGTAAGGGGTATTCCACTCAGACAGCATGCAAACAACACCAACACCTCCCAGACAGAAGGGGGAGACCAAGCCCGGCTTCAGGGTGAACTCCCCTATATATTCTGGTCTGAAGAGCAACAAGAGCAGTGCAGTTCCTGTGAGGACTGTGAAGAGCACAGTGGAGTGCAGTTTCTGTGCAAACTGAGAACCAGACCTGGGTGTAAACAAGCTGTGCGAGGCTCATCCCAATGTCCACTGCTGAACACCAGGCCTAAGGCTAGGGTCTTAGGAAAGGAGAGAAAGAAACCTACTGGGAGGTTGCACCCCCCTGTGCTTCCCCTCCCCAAGAGAAACAACACAAGAACGGACACCGAAGTCCGAGACTGTGCAGGTTCATACACCACGACAGTCAACACCGGAAAGTGGGGGACTCCAAATTCTCCAGCTACACAGCAATGTATAGAATCCTGTAACACTGACTTCCCAGGGTGGAGTAGAGAAGTGAAGGACTCAAGTTGCCTGTTATACTGGTAGACGCAGACAGACAGAGCCGGCAGCCTAGCTTAAGCAACTGCAGGTGCCGCAACACAAGCACAGTGAGGAAGCCAATACGACCCGGGCGGGTGAGAATTACCTCAAACTGCTCTCCAGACTCCGTGGATAAGTTTATAACATCTGCCTTAACTCCAGTAAAGAGACTGAAAAAACGCATATCAGTGAGTCAGCCCGTTGATTGCACCTGTTGCTCTGTGCTCTATAACGAAATCTTATACCTGAAGAGCCGCCAACTACCAGCACCGTGGAGAGCTGCAGCAAAGTAAGTGACTGTGTGAATCATGATCCCTCACAAAACCCCATCCAATACCACCACTCCTGCCCTGGGGACCTTCAGCCCCACCCGAGGAGGGCTTACCATCCACGCTTCCCCAAGTCACCATCCCCAGCAGGAATACAGCAGCAGTGGTTCTACTAACCACATACCCCGGGTGGTGTCACAACAAAATCCCCTGTAAATAAACCCTTTTTGGACTGATCCCAAGCCATGGGATTGGGTCACGACTACAGTGATAACCTAGAGAGACAGCATCGGCCCAGCATCCGAGTATCTCATAGCCTGGAGGCGCATCACCAGCATAACGCATTACTTAAACTTGCTGAACTACAAGTCCCAGCATATTTTTTGGATTTAGATTGCATAAGACCTCTGTCTGTGCGATACATACCTCACACTTTCTATAGAGATGAAACGTGACACTGATTGCTTCATCCATTTTACCAATATTGATTTGAAGCTCATGTTCAGGTCACATGCTTATATAATAAATTATGTAATTCCCCTTGGAATCACGATATCAAAAATGTGTCTCCCATAGTTGTAGGATCTATGCTTTCCAAAAAATCCCAAAATATTCATAACTGAAAAAATGGTGCTTGTCAGTCTACAGTATATATTTGCAAGGGGGAAGAGTTCTTCACAAGGGATGAATTTTATCACATAATGGCCTCTTTTCAAGTCGTTGAATGTAGAGGATAGGGATTCAATTCAAAGTTTTATTTAGCCAACTTGTTTTGTAGTAGACCTCTAATTCATCAGGGCACATTCCGGCCCAGGAATGTGCCCTGATGAAGTAGCGGTCCACTACAAAACGCGTTGACTAAATAAAACTTTGAAATTAATCTGGTGAAATTAATCTGGATCCTCTTAATTCAATGGCAGTGCAGAGTGAAAATCCAGATTCTCTTCCTTATCCATGCATACCATGCGGGTGTCTAAAGTGGTTGTGACCCTCACAACCTTGTAGAGTGAGACTAACCAATCAAACCATTAATAATAATCGTTTGTTGGATAAAACTGTGTGCTTCCATTCTTTTTCAGATTTGAAATACTTTGTTTAGGCTTCTCTGAAGATAAGGACTTCAATTACCTGCTCACACCAGGGGGTCCAAGCTGAACAAGGGCCAGATATTGTGTTAGATTGCAAGCTTTGGGTTCATTCCCAAATTATGATGAAGCCATGTTATAATAGACTGATTTGATCATTCCATTACATTATGACAGAAAACATATGGCAAGGTTGTTAACATTTTGGTTTTAGATGTATTGGGTAATAAAATCGATCTGAGATTTGACAGCATAGTTAGGAAAGGCAGTGTAAGAACCAGAGTTCTTACAACCAGTATGTTATATTTTCTACTATGTCTAAAAATATGAAATAGCGAAGTTGAAAGAGAGAAGTTCATGCTTTTATAAATTCTACATGACTGGATCCTGAAGACGGAATAACAAACCACCAGGGAAACAGCTGCCAGTTAGCATATACATTAATTGACTATATCAGCCATACAACTGAGTAATTTAATAGTCATAACTATCAATTCCACTTTTAAGATTTATCGAGGGTCTTAAATGAATATTGAAATATATTTAACAAATTATTTTCGATGCTTTGAACTGGGAACAATGTAGAACAACAAGTATGACAGCAGCTTGTTGGGTGTGATGCACGGACATAGGGGTGGATCGATTCCCAGTGTGTGCATAAGGTCAGAAGGAAAATTACATTTATTTGGTGACTTTATAGTTTGAAAGACAAAAAGGGTAAAACAAACAGTTTCTTAGGTGTTTCAAGCTCATGCATGGCCCATGAGTCAAAAGGAAATCATTGGAATATTTGCTGTAGTCTACAGTATAACAAGGAGCGTTCGAAGTTCTTAAAGGGGATGTGGCATCGTGTGCCCCAAGGGCTGGAAAAAAAAATCCTGTACATTCTAATTACCTGGAAATTATGCTAATAATTTCTCTAATCACATGACAATGCCCAACCATCCATCATACACAATTATTTGCACACGTGCTGATGGAGTTCCCTATACGCCGTCATTACAAATCGATTGCAAAAGAGCTAACAATCACGATTAAAATCATTAAATTGGTGTATACGCTTCGGAGACCACAGAGAAAATTAACTTCCCACCAACCTAATTTTTTTTTCTGAACATGAAATAATGATTTTCTGCCAGTATAATTACAAAGCCAACATCTGATCAAGGCAGCATCCAGAGAGGATTATCAAATGCTCGCGTATTAGACCTCATTACCAGCTTGAGTGCAAAATTATTACATCTTGTAATTGGATGGTGAGATTTATATACAGATCAGAGCCATTTCTGTAAGACTGTAATTACAAGCTTCGTTGGTTAGCTACTTATCACTCAGCGCAGAAGAGAGCAAAATAATCAACAGAAAAATACATTTCATTACCCCATAACCCTATCACAAGGAGAACCACTGTAACATCCATGTCTGCATTAGAGAGAACAGCTAAATTCCAAGATGAAACTATTTATTATGATCCCTTTAAGTGGAAGCTTTTTTTTATTATTTTTTTTTTTACTTAACCCCTAATGCACTATTTGTTCATGCTGCATAAGCAAATCATTCATTTTCTAGACAATTAGGCTCAATTAGTAATTATATGAGCAACTGAGTGAAATAAATATGCTACTTTAACAGCATCCCGGCTATTAAAGACATACTACATGTGCATTTACTCAAAGTAGCTAGGCAAAGCAGTAAAGCCCAGAGGACGGTGTTCAGTATCATGAGATGCTTGACTTAAGCTTCAAATTGTGATGGAGAGCCACTTTACACATATTCTTGTCTCGCTTTCTTGTTTTCATACTTATGTAACTACAAAAACAATTTCACCAATAATCTAAATGCGATACTCAGCTAAACTATATCCCCCCACACACTGCCCGTCTCCATAATATCCCCCACTTACTGTATAATATTCTACATTGCCCCTCTTCATAAAATCCCCCCACACACAGCTCCTCTCTTTAATATGTCCCCACCCACACTGCCCCTCTCCATCATATCCCCCATACACAGCTTCTCACTTTAATGTGTTCCCACACTGCCCCTCCATAAAATCAACCCACACACAGCTCCTCCCCATGATATCCCCCCCACACACAGCTCCTCTATTTAAAATGCCCCCACACTGCTCCTCTCCATAATATCCCCCCCCACACATAGCTCTTCTCTTTAATATGCCCCCTCACTGCCCCTTTCAAGAATAACCCCCACACACTGCATCTATCCATAATAACCACCCCCACTCTGCAGCTATCCATAATATACCCACACAAAGCTTCTCTCTGTAATATGCCCCCCACACTGCCCCTCTCCCTAATATCCCCATACACACTGCACCTCTGTATTATATGGCCCCCATACTGCCCTTTTCCATAAATTCCCCACACACACAGCTCATCCCTGTAATATGCACCCACACTGCCCCTCTCCTGAATATCCCCACACACACAGCTCCGCCCTGTAATGTTCCTACATGCTGCCCTCCTCTATAATATTTCCCCACACACTGCATCTATCCATAATATCCCACCACACACTGTCCATCTGTATAATATCCCCCCACAGTGTCCCTCTCCATAATGTCCCCCCACATACTACCACTCTGTATAATATCCCACCACAAACTGTTCCTCTCCATAAAATACACACACACAGCTTCTCCCTGTAATATATCCCCCTCACTGCTCCTCTCCAGAACATCCCCCCACATACAGCATCACTCTGTAATATGCCCCCAGATAGCCCCTCTCTATAGTATCCCAACACACACTGAACCTCTGTATTATATGCCTCCCACACTGCCCCTCTCCATAAAATCCCCACAAACTGCCCTTCTCTATAATATCCCCCCACACACTGTCCCTCTCCTTAATATACCCCCATGCACAGCTCCTCCTGTACACAGCAGGAGCCAACACACACCCTGCATAGAGCAGGAGTCCACACATAGACCCCTGCATACAGCAGGAGCCCCACATATAGCCCTCTGTACACAGCAGGAGCCCACATTCAGCCCCCTTGTATACAGCAGGAGACCACAAACACAAAAACGCAAATAGGCACACTCAAAAAAGCAGACAGGACGCATACGCAGGCACAATAATGCCAACAAGCATAAGCACGCACGAGAACAAAGACAGGCACATGCAGAAGAACGCAGACAGAGAGCAGACGCAGGCACAAGAATACAGGCACAAGAATGCAAACACATGTATGCACAAGAACACAGAATGGTACACATGCAGAAGAACACAGACAGGCACATGCACGCACAATAGAACACACAGGCATACATGCACAAGAACACAGACTGCACACACCACACACATACAGAAGAACACATGGGGTTAATGCTGGTCCCACATACTGTGTCCCTCCTTCTACATATATTGCTTGTATCTAGGGATGGGCGAGTCTACTCGCTAGGACTCGGGACTCGGCGATTCTGAAGGTACTCGCAGGACTCGTTACTCGGCGAATCTCCCAGCTTGGACTCGCACAGTGATGAGTCCAATGGAATTCAATGGCAATAAGCTTGACTCTTCACAGATACCCGCTGTCAGCAGCGAGTCTGAGCGAGTCTACGATTCCGAGTCCTACGAGTCTACGATTCCGAGTCCTGTATACTGTATTCGGGAGTCAGACTCTCGAATACAGAATCTGTTATGTTCCGAGTCAGCACAGCGTGCGTGTTAGGTCAGAAAACTTGTGAAGATAGCCAATCATAGTCAGTAATGGCATAGCAAAGTTGGTTGTGTCAGGACTATGATTGGCTGCTGTCCATCGTGATGCCTATGTCATCTATGACAGGCAAGGCAGTATATAAGGCTTGTCCCCGCCATTTTGGCCACATTCCTGAGATGATCTGACCTAGTATAGGGAGAGAGAGATATATGCTGGAGCAGATCAGGGATTGTCAGTGTAGGGAAGATTCCTTATATTAACCCAAAAAGCTCTTCTGAGAGCTAGGAGGAGGACAGAGTAGTGCTGTGTAGGCAGGCAGGCAGGCAGGGAGGGAAGGAAGGAGAAGCCTTAGAGTGCACACAGGACGGACCTCATAGCTTAGCTTACTCACTCAGCTTTGCTAACAGCTGCAGTCAGAGGCTTAGCTGAGGTGCTGTTTCCTTTTTGTTTTTGCACCAGATCGATTTTTGTTCCTAATAAGCCATAGAGCGTTATTTTTTCTGTGGCAGACCAGTGCGTTGCTGCTAGCACGTACACCACCTTAGGGAGTGTAGTGTGCGGCTTCACTGCCAAGTGTGAGCGCGCACACTTACCCCGCCAGCAAGTGACGCATACAGCAACACCAAACCACATCTCGGTGGCTGTGCGCACTTAAAACCAATTTTTTTAGGGAGTGTAGTGTGCGGCTTCACTGCCAAGTGTGAGCGCGCACACTTACCCCGCCAGCAAGTGACGCATTCAGCAACACCAAACCACATCTCGGTGGCTGTGCGCACTTAAAACCAATTTTTTTAGGGAGTGTAGTGTCCGGCTTCACTGCCAAGTGTGAGCGCGCACACTTACCCCGCCAGCAAGTGACGCATACAGCAACACCAAACCACATCTCGGTGGCTGTGCGCACTTAAAACCAATTTTTTTAGGGAGTGTAGTGTGCGGCTTCACTGCCAAGTGTGAGCGCGCACACTTACCCCGCCAGCAAGTGACGCATTCAGCAACACCAAACCACATCTCGGTGGCTGTGCGCACTTAAAACCAATTTTTTTAGGGAGTGTAGTGTGCGGCTTCACTGCCAAGTGTGAGCGCGCACACTTACCCCGCCAGCAAGTGACGCATACAGCAACACCAAACCACATCTCGGTGGCTGTGCGCACTTAAAACCAATTTTTTTAGGGAGTGTAGTGTGCGGCTTCACTGCCAAGTGTGAGCGCGCACACTTACCCCACCAGCAAGTGACGCATTCAGCAACACCAAACCACATCTCGGTGGCTGTGCGCACTTAAAACCAATTTTTTTAGGGAGTGTAGTGTGCGGCTTCACTGCCAAGTGTGAGCGCGCACACTTACCCCGCCAGTAAGTGACGCATTCAGCAACACCAAACCACATCTCGGTGGCTGTGCGCACTTAAAACCAATTTTTTTAGGGAGTGTAGTGTGCGGCTTCACTGCCAAGTGTGAGCGCGCACACTTACCCCGCCAGCAAGTGACGCATACAGCAACACCAAACCACATCTCGGTGGCTGTGCGCACTTAAAACCAATTTTTTTAGGGAGTGTAGTGTGCGGCTTCACTGCCAAGTGTGAGCGCGCACACTTACCCGCCAGCAAGTGACACATTCAGCAACACCAAACCACATCTCGGTGGCTGTGCGCACTTAAAACCAATTTTTTTAGGGAGTGTAGTGTGCGGCTTCACTGCCAAGTGTGAGCGCGCACACTTACCCCGCCAGCAAGTGACGCATACAGCAACACCTAACTCCAACTCGGTGACTGTGCATTCGTCAACAATGTCTCAAAAAAAAACAATTACCAAAAAGGATGTTGCAAAGGGACAGGGACGAGGTCGTGGCCGCAGCAGTCTTGCCCAAGAAGGCACTGGTACAAGTACACAGCCTAGGATTGATAGAACGTCCTTTTTTCTACCTAGAAATCCCAGTACTCAAAAAAAACGTGTGTTGAGGCCGGATGAGCATGACAAGATAACATCTTGGATGGCTCAGACGCCCTCGACCACTGGTTCTTGCAGTACACAATCATCCGTGGCAAGACATTCTAGTGTCGCTACAGACAATGCAGCGCCATCCAATCCTCAAAGTCTTCCTATTGCCTCAACCCATCGGCAGCCAGAGGAAAATTTGGATCTCGACCTTGGTCACTCCAATGACTTATTCGGTTCTTATCAAGGGGTTTCTTTGTCACTGCCTGACGAGATACTTGAAGTAGACGAAATGTCTACTCATGGCCAAAGTTTGGAAGCACCTCGTCCTGAAGAAAGACACTTTCACGAAATGCAAACAGTATCTCAGGAGGTGGATGATGATGAGGATGATGAGACACACATCTCATCTGGCCAGCCAGCTCAGTCAGTTTATCCAGAATCCTTTGAACTGGAAGGGGTGGATGATGACACCACAGATCCTACCTGGATTGCTGAATTGCATAGCCAAGAGAGCAGCCAGGAGGACGAAAGTGGCTATGTACCACTGGCAAAATCACAAAGGCGTACTGTCTCCAGAACACAAACTGTGAGAACAGTTGCCCAAATAGCGTCAACTGTGGCACAAACTGTACGAACTGTTGCACAAACTGCAAACACAGTTGCCCAAAATGTGTCCACAGTTGGTGTTGAACAGAGTCATCCTCCTCTTCCTCCAATTAAAAATAAAGGACGAACAGCCAGTGTGTGGCAATTTTTTAAGGATAGCCCAACAGTACCAAATATGGTTATCTGTAAGATGTGCCAGGCAAGGCTAAGCAGAGGCACGGTAAAAGGAAAGCAGAGCACCAGCAGTATGCGCAAGCATATGTCTCTTAAGCACCCAATTCAGTGGGCGCCCTATCAGGGTTCAAAATCAGTGCCTTCTGATCCCAACACTTCCAGGCCACCTCAGATCCATCCTTCACCAGCAAGTGTTCAGGCATCAGCTCCTGCTCAAGCGTACTCCTCCCAAGGTGCTTTACAAGACAGACATGACAGTAGTCAATCCTCTTGTCAGTCTGGTCCAAACGTGCAGTTGTCTGTGCCACAGCTGTATGAAAGACAGCGGAAGTTCCAACCGACACACCCATATTCCCAAAAAGTGACAGCGAAAATAGCAAAGTTGTTAGCTGTGGAAATGTTGCCGTTTAGGCTTGTGGGTACAGAGTCTTTTCGGGAGTTGATGGCTGAGGCAGCACCACGATACTCTGTACCCAGCCGCTACTTTTTCTCACATAGTGCCGTTCCCGCCTTACACCAGCACGTGGTTAACAACTTAAAACGTGCTTTAACAAATGCTGTCACTGCAAAAGTCCACCTAACAACGGACACGTGGACAAGTAGTTGTGGACAGGGCAGATACATTTCACTAACGGCTCACTGGATCAACCTGGTGGAGAGTGTCCCAACTTCTAAAACTGTACCATCTGACATACTACTTACTCCACGAATAGCGGGCCCAACATCATTCCGGGTGTCTGCCTCGTCATATATGTCCAGTGCACAATCTGCTTCTGCAACTTCCTTGTCCACTGCTGAGCCTCCCGCACCATCACGTCCGAGTTGGGAGCTTTGCAGTACTGCTTCTGCAAGGCGACAACAGGCTCTTCTGAAGCTTATCTGCCTAGGTGACACACGTCACACTGCAACTGAGTTGTGGAAAGGTCTCAAGCAACAGACCGATGAGTGGCTGGCCCCACTGGAACTACAACCAGGTCTAGTTGTGAGCGATAATGGTGCAAACCTTGTGGCGGCAATAAAGCACGGTAAACTTGTACATGTGCCTTGCATGGCTCACGTCCTGAACCTGGTAGTTCAGAAATTCCTCAAAATATACCCAGAGTTATCTGAGCTACTGGATAAGGTGAGGCGAATTTGCGCCCACTTTAGACATTCGTCCACAGCAGCTGCAAGTCTTTCAGCCCTTCAAATCCAATTTAACTTGCCGAAACACAGGCTAATTTGCGACATGCCTACGCGATGGAACTCCACCTTCCATATGTTGGCAAGGTTTAATGAGCAGCAGAAGGCAATAGCGGAATTTCAGCTGCAACATGCCCGTCAACCCGGAAGTCATACCACACACATCAGTACTTTCGAGTGGGTCTGGATCGCTGACCTTTGCGAGTTGCTGGATAACTTCGAATACTGTACCAAACTTGTCAGTGGGGATCAGTCGATTATCAGTCTCACCATCCCCATGCTCTGCCTGCTCCAAGAATCCCTAATGAATCTCAAAACAGATGCTTTGAGAGCACAGCGGATGGCTATGGAGCCAGAATTGAACATCGCTGATCCTAGCCACCCAAGCCAATATCAGCAGGCTACATTGGTTCAGGAAGATGGTGATGAGGGTGATGTTGAAGAAGATTTATTTTTCTCTGGTACTGATGTGAACCCTGATGGTACTCCCAACCCTACGTTTATGTCGGTACAGCATGGGTGGGCTGAAGAGGAGGAGGCGGACACCGATTTAGAGGCCACGACGCGTAGTGATCTTCATTCTGTTGTAACCGAGGAGATGAGTCTTTGCAGCTTAGCACATATGGCTGAAGTAATGTGTCAATGTGTCTCCAAAGATCCACGCGTCATACACATCTATGACAGCGACCTCTACTGGTTTTCAACGTTTTTGGACCCACGGTACAAAGACAAATTTCAGTCGCTGCTGTCGCACTCATCTAGGGGCTTAACGATGGATAATGTAAAGAGGGTTCTTCTTGATATTTTGCTGGCAATATCACCGTCTGAATCCGCTATACATCGAAGAACCAGCTCTTTGCAACAGCAGCCTTTGGTTGGGACACAAATGCCATCAATGACAAGAAGAGGTGGGGTAAGATGTCCGCAAACTGGGCGATGTTCAACAGACCTTCCAATCAAGAACGGAATTTGCCTACGGTCACCTTGAGTAGGAGACAACAATTGTCCAACATGGTGCAGCAGTATCTCAGTGACAGTACCAGCTTCCTAACCGACCCTTCTGTACCCTTTAATTACTGGGTTTCCAAGCTGCACACTTGGACTGAGCTCTCATTGTATGCCTTGGAGGTGCTGGCATGCCCAGCTGCTAGTGTGACATCAGAGCGTGTTTTCAGTGCCGCTGGGGGTATAGTCACTGATAGAAGGTCCCGCCTCACCACAGAAAATGCCGACAGGCTCACTCTAATTAAATTCAACAAGGATTGGATATCATCACAGTTCCTAAGCCCTCCAGACGACAGTACACAATCCTAGATTAACCTAATCATAATTTATATGATTGGGAGATTGCGCTGTTAACAATATGCCCATTTTGGACAGGAATTAATTAAATGTCCCTTAGCTCTGTTGATTTCATTAGGCACCCAGTCCAAGCAATAATATGCTATGTGCCAAGCGCCCTGCTTTATGTAAAAAAAGACTTTATTAAGCCCTTTGGGCTAATTTTTTGAGGCACCAAGCCTATGGCTGCATAGTGGGCGTTGCTTGTTCTATACTCTTAGTCCAAGCAATAATATGCTCTTGGCCAAGCGCCCCGCTTTATTTAAAAATAGACTTTATTAAGCCCTTTGGGCTAATTTTTGTAGCCACCCAGGCTAACATGCTTATCATGGCCCTTAGGCCTGCATTTATACCTAAAATGCCAAACAGCCCCTTGGGCTAATTTTTGGAGCCACCCAGGCTAAGAAGCTTATCATGGCGCTTAGGCCTGCATTTATACCTAAAATGCCAAACAGCCCCTTGGGCTAATTTTTGGAGCCACCCAGGCTAACAAGCTTATCATGGCCCTTAGGTCTGCATTTATACCTAAAATGCCAAACAGCCCCTTGGGCTAATTTTTGGAGCCACCCAGGCTAAGAAGCTTATCATGGCCCTTAGGCCTGCATTTATACCTAAAATGCCAAACAGCCCCTTGGGCTAATTTTTGGAGCCACCCAGGCTAACAAGCTTATCATGGCCCTTAGGCCTGCATTTATACCTAAAATGCCAAACAGCCCCTTGGGCTAATTTTTGGAGCCACCCAGGGTAACAAGCTTATCATGGCCCTTAGGTCTGCATTTATACCTAAAATGCCAAACAGCCCCTTGGGCTAATTTTTGGAGCCACCCAGGCTAAGAAGCTTATCATGGCCCTTAGGCCTGCATTTATACCTAAAATGCCAAACAGCCCCTTGGGCTAATTTTTGGAGCCACCCAGGCTAACAAGCATACCATGGCCCTTAGGCCTGCATTTATACCTAAAATGCCAAACAGCCCCTTGGGCTAATTTTTGGAGCCACCCAGGCTAACAAGCTTATCATGGCCCTTAGGCCTGCATTTATACCCAAATTGACAAACAGCCCCTTGGCCTAATTTTTCGAGGCACCAAGCCTATGCCTGCATCGTGGGCGTTGCTTGTACTATCATCCTGCTGGAGCCTGGTGAAGGGTCCCACTGTACGCTCCGTAGAAAACGCGTAGACACGATGTCTAGCATGTAGATGTACCAGCCTCTCACATGTGTGTTCCTAGTCTTGTTGCCATAGCGAGGAATTAAGTAACCCCCAAACACAGGCACTGTTTATTTGTCAGCAACAGTTGTATGTGGAGTCATGATTTGACAATTAGTAACCAAGGTGACTTCATGCGCCATGCGGGCCGTAAAGTACTTGCTAATGATGCTCTCTCTCCCCTGTCCCCCACGCCAAATGTCTCGGGGTAATCCTTGACTCCTCCCTCTCCTTCAAGCCCCACCTGTAGTCCCTAACCAAGTCCCTGTGACTCCAACTCAAAAATATTTCACGAATTCGCTCGTTCCTCAATCCTGACACTGCTGAAACACTCATTAATGCCCTCATCATCTCCCGCCTTGACTACTGCAACCTCCTTCGCACAGGCCTCCCTGCCAACTCTCTTGCACCTCTCCAATCTATACTAAACTCTGCTGCCCGACTAATCCATCTGTCCTCACGCTACTCCCCTGTCTACCCCCTCTGCCAAGCCCTTCACTGGGTCCCCGCCCCACAGAGAGCTCACTTTAAAACACTGACCATGACATTCAAAGCCTTACACAACCTATCCCCACCATACATCTCCGACATGATCTCCCGATACCATCCCTCACGCAACCTGCGTTCATCCAAGAACTTGTCCTACACTCCCCCCTCATCTCCTCTTCCCACAACCGCATACAGGATTTCTCCCGGTCATCTGCCATGCTCTGGAACTCACTGCCCCACCTCATCAGTCACTCGCCTACCCTGGGAACCTTCAAGAGACACCTAAAGACTCACCTCTTCCGACAGGCCTACAACCTGCCATGAGACACCGCTACACGCCCCACGACCGACACCTTCACCACCCTATTGTATCCCCACCACCCCTCGTAGAATGTGAGCCCACGCGTACAGGGTCCTCTACTCTTGTACCTGTATGACCTTAGTGTCTATGTTTATTGTACTTGTCCTTGTCTACCTTATCCTCATGTAAAGCGCCATGGAACCTATCGGCGCTATATAAATAAATAATAATTATAATAATGATGATGACTTTAAGCCCACCCACAAAACAAAATACACATCCAAAAGACAGACACAAAGCTGTTTTTTAAAACTGTGTTTCAAAAACAAAATGGCAGCACTGGTTGGACATTCCCAAAAATACAACCTTTTAAAATAAAAGTATTAACCAACAAATGGAGCCCTACAGGTCCTGGTAGGTGGGCTGTCCATCTTCTAAAAGGTCAAGGGCCCCACGTATGGCCTGGCCGAACCCTTGAGGGTGGATCCTCTGCACAGGTGTAGGGAACGCTGGTAGGTCCCTGTTAGGTGGCCACTGGCAGTGAGGCAAATGCGGTATAGCCCTGTGGGGTGGCACATGGCTGTCCCGTGTTGTGGGCCTGCCTAGCCTGTTAGAGGCCGATAGTTTCCACCCATCCAAATATTCTAAAACCTCACCTGGGTCGTTAGTGGGCTGACAGGCTTCAAGCACTATCTGTAATGCTGACCTTGCCCGCAGTAGCCTGTCAAATGGAATATTATCCATGAATGGTATTATACTGCGGGCAAAGTCAGCATTACTCTGTTTTACATTTGAATGAGGTGACCCCGGGATTGGACCATAAGCTGGCCCTGGTCGCGCTGGTGGCGGCGGTGGTGGTGGTGTGGCCGCCTGTGGGCCGCTGGTGGCGGCGGGTGGTGGTGTGGCTGGCGCGGGCGGCGGTGGTGGTGCTGGCCCTGCGCGCTGGTGGCGGCGGTGGTGGTGCTGGCCTGGCGTGGTGGCGGCGTGGTGGTGCTGGTGGCGCTGGTGGCGGCGATGGTGGGGGGTGGGCGGGGTGGTGGTGGGCGGCGGCCGTGGTGGTGGTGGTGGGTTTTCTCCACGCCGCCTTCTGTTTGGAGGTGGAGGGTTAGCAGCACGCCGCCCTCTGTAGTAAGCTTCTCTGTGGGTAAAGTAAAAAAAATTTGGTGAATGCATTGCATTTGGAAACAAAAACATAGGTCAAACATTAAGTTGCACGCTTTTTAGACTCTGTGTATCTGTGTATTCTTAATCAGATATTTTTTATTATTATTAAAGAATAACCAACTGTACATAACATAAAGGAATACGTGACTTTGTTTGCTAATTCCATAATAATACATAATTTTCCCCCCCCTTATTACCACCCACCCCCCCCATCCCATCTAATCTAGACGATCAATAACACCAATGGTTCACATGAAAAAAACGTCCCCCTGACTTCACTTTTAACTTGACATACTTAATTTACAAAACTTTTAGCTTATATCATCTATATAAAGCAGGGAAGGGGTTGAAACGTATACAATATATATATATAATCTATTTATATAATCGGGAGTTTGAAATTCCGGCACTGTAGCCGAATCCCAAACTCCTTAGCGTCACTGCGAGCGGAGACGCGTATGCGCCTTCGCGAGCCGCAGACGCTTAACTCACACAGCCGCTATAGCGTTTTCTCGAGCGGCCTCGCGCCCTCCGCTCACAGCAAGACCTGCGCCCCTGACAGCGCCCCTGACAGCGCCCCATCCGCCCCGGCATGCTGGCATTTGTACTTCCCCCGTCTGTGCACCCACAGGTCTTAGCAGATCACTGATGCTGACAGCGGGGGGGACAACACAGACAATCAAATCAGGAGGAGGTCAGTGTCAGGAGGAGATGACAGCCGCCCGCCGGGGCCTGTGACACTGCAGAGGTCACAGCGGGGCTGTGTGTGCGGACAACGGGGAGGCCGGGGGCTACGGACGTACCGGACACGTCCTCTGCTCCCGGAGATCTGCCGCGGTCCGCGCTCGCAGCATATCTGACGCAGGAGCCGCGCTCACCCCGCCCACACCACGCCCTCTGCCAAACAACCCACACCTCTCACTGCCCTCCTGCAGCTAACCACACCCCATGTTTACCTTTGCCATGATGTCATTCAGCTGCGGCCGCTATCTTTAATAAGGTCAGTAATGATGGCAGTAATTGGATCTCTGCTCCCTCTAGCCCGCCCCAACACTGTAGCACCATCTATTAACCCTATTCTCATCACCTATATACTCTGCTACCCACAGAGCCGCCTGTATACTCTGCTACCTCAGACCCGCCTGTATACTCTGCTACCCACAGAGCCATCTGTATACTCTGCTACCTCAGACCCGCCTGTATACTCTGCTACCCACAGACCCGCCTGTATACTCTGCTACCCACAGAGCCGTCTTTATACTCTGCTACCTCAGACCCGCCTGTATACTCTGCTACCCACAGAGCCGCCTGTATACTGTGCTACCCACAGAGCCGTCTGTATACTCTGCTACCTCAGACCCGCCTGTATACTCTGCTACCTCAGAGCTGCCTGTATACTCTGCTACCCACAGAGCCGTCTGTATACTCTGCTACCTCAGACCCGCCTGTATACTCTGCTACCCACAGAGCCACCTGTATACTCTGCTACCCACAGAGCCGAATTGGAACCTAATGTATATATTAATAAATAATACTAATTGTACACAACAGTGCTGCAGACACATACCTTGGCATACGGGCCACCGGGTGAAGGAAGGACAGCCGGTCGTAAAAATGGTAGTGGTTCAGCAATGGAGCGGCTCCCGGTTCTCTCTCCGAGTACTGCCGGTACTGCTTCCTATGCTGGTCCCGGCAGCTCCTCCACCGTTTTTTAAGATGGTCAACTGTGAAATGATTTCAAACCGGGTTTAGAGATGTGTAATATTTGAAACAACAAAAGTATGTGTACAAATCAACAATAACATTTTATTCATGTTGTGTGTGTAATGTGTATACAAGGCACAGTGACACGACAGTGTGGAACATCATCAACAGCATTACGGACATTGAGCTCACGTGGCCACAATCACAAATGAGGCAGGACACATGTCAACGCATAGAGAATGTAATAGTGCGGGCACCAGACTCTGGTCATTAGTGGTATTTATATACACCCAACCCCTTGGCCGTAAGAGCCAGGAGGATCAGACCTTAAACTAAGTGTACTGTTGTGACCCCATCCAAATATAGGCAACTATGCGGTGGAGCATGATAACACATTCAGGGTCCTGTATACCCTGCCATGGGGGCCCTGTATTCCCACTGCTGGGGGCCCTGTATACCCACTGGGGCACTGTCTACCCACTGCTGGGGGCCCTGTATACCCACTGCTGGGGGGGCCTGTACACACACTGAGGGCCCTGTATACAGGGACTGACTGGCACCCTACAGTTTGGGTGGCAACCCTCCCTCACCGGCCCGACACAGGTGAGGACGGGGGGTGGGGGGGGGTGATGACTGGCGGTCGCCTCACAGTCACCGCAGCTCCCGCAGTCTCCTAGGGCTCGCTCCCAGCCGCAGCCTCGCGCTCCTCACAGCCGCTCGCTCACAGTCGCAGCCGCACGCCACTCACAGACGCTCACTCCCGGACGCAGCCGCGCGCTGATGACGTCATCGCGCGGCCAGGAGCTTCCGTTTCCGCCTGCTGCTTCAGGGACATGCGGATGATTCATGCTCCTGCAGCCGCATGACCCGTGGCACCTGGGCCAGTCCGCCCCTGCCTGTATACCACAATATGGGGGCATGTATACCCATCTGGGGGCCTGTATACTCTGCAGGGGGAGGTGTATACTCTGCTGGGGGGCTGTCTACCAGTGATAGCCGCTGTATACCAGGATGGCGGTCAATATGTTTTCACAGTTTTTGGGGGCAAAAATATGGGGGTCGGCTTATACACGAGTCGGCTTATACACGAGTATATATACAGTAAATGCAACATATAACGTGTGAACTCATTTAAATTACTTAGATTGCTCTGTTCCTCATGGTCACTCCGATGGAACGCAGGGAACATCTCTTGGGCGATCTCTCTCCAGGCTGTATTAATTTGGGTCGTATCCCCATAGTCAGGATCTGTAGGGAGCCATAGAAATGGACGAGCCTCCACAAGTGCAATAAGACGCAGTGTGTTCACCGTGCCACGGCCTGCTGCCATGATTGCACTGATGAATGGATTGCTCTGTGTGTGCGCCTGTCAGCGCGACTCGTTTCCTGTTTCCTTAAAGCTGTGTGCTGGAGAATCGCTTCCCTCGCATCATCGGCTCCAAGCCTCCAAAGAAGAGAAAAACCAGCGAGTTTGGACTCGCACACTTTCAGAGACACATCAGCGAGTTGTAAATGTCATTATTCGCTATTACTCGGTTCCCTATTCATTAACATTGGACTCGCTGGACTCGCAACGAGTCCCGAGTCCTTGACTCGGACTCGTTGGGGTCTTGCGATTCCGAGTCTTTTAGGACTCGCCCATCTCTACTTGTATCATCATGTATGTAATGGATATATACAGTGGCGTAACAACCAGGGTCGCAAGTGCGACCAGCTCAGAGGTACAGGGGCCCGGCACCCATTGACCCCTGTGACCGCTGCACCTGCTTTACATGGATGTGCATCCCTATGTGATGCACATCCATGTTCCCAAGTGGCTGATGTCAGCCGCCGGATGCTTAAAGTCCGGAACAGTTCTCTCCCTGCCCCCGCCGCTGTCGCATCACAGGCCAGTCTGCGCACGACGTCCGATTCTGGCCTGTGATTGACTGCTCAGGCGGCTCGTGGCCTGTGATTGGCTGGGACGCTAATAGGTAGATGTTAACTATGATACACTCTGAACTTCCCCTCTCTCCTGTCCTAGTCCCGGTCGGTGTAATGTCTGCTGGCCGCAGCTGCTTCCTGCCCCCCTCATTGCCCCTGCACACACGTTTCCCGCTCCCCTCCATGCCCGCTGTTGCCATTGCCTGCTCCCATCACTATTAATAAAATTAGTGGCATGCTTCAGCCAAGCTGGAGCCACCAATCAGCAGGCGGGGAGGAGAACAAGGGCCCTTGACAAGGGGCAGGAGTGGGAGGATCCTGAGAACAACAGACATGTGCACAAGGAGTGGAGAATTGGCGAGGATGAGGGATGCTGAGTGGCAGTGCCCCATCTCTCTGCCATCTCCTCACAAGCAGCCAGGTTCCACATGTACTCGTACTGACTGAGGGTATGAACATCACCAGCCACCAACATGTCAGTGCCATAACAGCAGCAAGAGCAGTGCTCAATCCCACACAGGGCACAGCAGCCGGGGCTCAGGGTCCCTCTGTGGAGCTGAAGTACCAGGAGATCCTGGTGTCTGCAGGTAAAGGGGCAGTGCGGGCTCTGGACCCACCACAGCCTTTGTTCTACCCAGCCTGAGAGTCCACACAAAGAGTCCAATGCTCCATAGGCAGTGTATGTGGAGCACATAATACATACACATAACGTTATGTACATGCACAACAAGAACACACATGTACCATACAGCTCATATATGTACCCATGTCTACACATACACATATAATATCTACTATACAACTCATCTCTGTACCCACCTACATACATATACAGACTATGGATGAGCGAGTCTACTCGTTACTATTTGTTACTCGGCGAATAGTACGGTACTCGTTCTACTCGTTACTCTGCGAGTATCCTTGCGATTACTCGCACAGTAACGAGTCCAATGTAAATGAAGGGAAATGCAATTCCTCTGCTGCTGGACCCTATAAAGAGGTCTTGCAGCAGAGGAAAAACCTGCAATTCCCCATTTCATTGTTTTAAAGCCAGCAGTAAAAAGCCGCCGACTTTTAAACAATGCTGACAGCTGCTAACAGCTTCCCTGCCGCCTGACAGCGGGATCCTCCGCTCCCCCCACCACCTCCCCACCCTATCCTAACTTAGGATTGAGTGGGGAGGCTTCGGGGGAGCGAGGGATCCCGCTGTCAGCAGTGGCTGGTACTATTGTTCGGGGGAGGGGGCGGTTCACTCACTGTCCTCCGCGGTCGCCGTCTTCCCGTCATTAATTTCTGTTTTATTCACTGCTCTGCCGGCGGTCAGCAATCTCCGGTGGCCGGCAGCAGCAGTGTGGCTCTGACAGCAGGGTTCACCTCAGGTCATAGCCAGAGCTATGACCTGAGGTGAACCCTGACTGTTGTCATGCCTCAGCCTGCAATCACTCTGCATAGACGTGTGTGTCTATGCAGAGTGATGCAGCAGTGCTGAAATTGCGTTTTGGGACAACGGCAGACGGAAGAGGATTTTTTAATAATTAAAGATGGAGTCTAAGTTTGTTTTTTGTTTTATTTCTAATAAAATATTTTTTCTATGTGTTGTGTTTTTTTTTTAAATTCACTAGAAATTCATGGCGGTAATGTCTACTATTGGCGTGACCGCCATGAATTTCGGGCTTAGGGCCAGCTGATAATACAAAGCTGGCCCTAACCCCTTTATTACCCAGTGAGCCACCCGGCACCAGGGCCCTGGGAGAGTTGAGTTCAGCGCCAGAAAATGGCGCTTCAATGAACGTTCCATTTTCTGGGGTGGCTGCGGGCTGCCATTCGCAGCGGGGGTGCCCAGAAGGCTTGGGCCTCCCTGCGCTGCGGATTCGAGCCCCCAGCTGCCTGGCTGTACTTGGCTGGACATAAAAAAAAATGCGTGGGGCTCCGCGCTATTTCTATTATTTCATGAAATTCATGCAAAAATAAAAAAAAACGGGGCTCCCCTATATTGTTGTGTCCAGCCAGTTACAGATAGGCCCCTGGAGGTTTATGGCAGCCCGTTGCTGCCTGCTGTATCCGGCTGGATACAAAAAATACGGCGAAGCCCACGTCAATTTGTTTTCTGAAAAATCCAAAAAACAATATGAATGAAAGGGACTGCAACTTTATTAACCTATCAACCATGGTCAATGGGTTAATAAAGATGCAGTCCCTTTTTATAGGATTGTTTAATGGATTTTTCAGAAAAATGTTGTCATGGACTTCGCCGTATTTTTGTATGCCAGCCAGATACAGCAGGTGGCAACGGGCTGCCACCAACCCCCAGCTGACTATTTGGACCTGCCTGGACACAGAAATATCGGGAAGCCCTTATTTTTTATTATTTCAAGAAATTTAATAAAAAATGTGTGGGGCTCCACGCGATTTCTATGTCCAGCCAGGTCCAGCTAGGCAGCTGAGGGCTGGAATCTGCAGCGCAGGGAGGTCCAAGCCTTCTGGGCACCCCCCGCTGCAAATGGCAGCCCGCAGCCACCCCAGAAAATGGCGCATTCATTGAAGCGACAATTTCTGGCGCTGAATCCCAACTCTTCCAGGGCCCTGGTGCGGTGGCTCACTGGGTAATAAAGGGGTTAGAGACAGCTTTGTATTATCAGCTGGCCCCAAGCCCGAAATTCATGGCGGTCACAACTATAGTAGACATTACCGCCATGAATTTCTAGGAAATTTTTAAATAAAAACACAACACAGAGAAAAAATATTCTAATTTGAAAAAAAAAACAAAAAGACACTTAGGGACTCCATCTTTATTTAAAAAAATCCTCTTCCGTCCGACATAGTCCAATCCAGGGTTCTTCTTTAGCTCTGCTACATCTCTGGTAGAGAACCTCCACCAGAGATGTAGCAGAGCTGTGCACCCTGGGAAAGTTCATGTGAGTTCATGCAGGCAAATATCTAGATGGAGCAAACACACAGTCTGCTGCTGGGGCCTGGGGCACTTGAAATGATGCATCGTGCAATCATGCAACTGTATCCAAGAGGGAGGGTTAAGTGCACACTTTTGCTGGTGGCTGGGGTATTCAAAGTAATGCATCATTTCAAGTGCCCCAGGCCCAAGCAGCAGACTGTGTGTTTGCTCCATCTGGATATTTTGCTCACATCATGCATTTATATATCCATTACATACATGATGATACAAGCAAAACATCAAGATGGAGGGGCAGAGGGGCACAGTGTGCAGTACCTGCACTTACCCCATGAAGTTGTAAACAGTCCTCCTAGGCTCTTCCACTGCCTGTAGTCTCCCTATACACTAACCTCGTTTTGACTGTTTGATCACATTACATACGGAGCTTCCTGCTGCTGCCCATGTGACGCATGCAGGGCAGGGTACTCAGATCTCAGTCTGGAGGTCACGGGTTGCTGCCTGAGACTGTGGCCCTGGTGGTCAATAAATAAGGGGAGGGGGGGAAATAAAAGAAAAATAAAGTTTGTTTCGTGCAGTACCTGGTGATGCTCACCAGCGCCGCCACAGTCCTCCGGTGGTCGATGGTATTGCGGCAATGATGGTATAGTACTCCGCAGGCAAGACTGGACTGCCAGGGCAGCAATTCTGTGGAAGCAATCAGTTTGCGCAAGAAACATGCAGCAGAGTCGACAAGTCACTCCACCGGGTACTTTACTGGAACTCAGCAATCATTACAGTTCACAGTGCAGTATGATGTTATCGGACAAATGGTTACGGGCTGCAAGTAGATTTTATGGTAGGTAGACAGATCCCTCGTGTGTGCCTTTCTTGTTCCACTTGTTCCCTTGCCTCCCAGTGGCAGTGTGAAGTCAGAGCTCTTAGAGATTAGTTCTGACCTCCTACTGTTCCTCTTTACCTCCTTTGCTCCCTTCGGGTGAACCTACTGTTGATCACCGCAGCCAGCTACCGTGGTGACTGATTCCCCTCTAATGGATGCTTTGGAGTCAGGGCCGTATCTGGATATACCCCCATTCAACAGATTCTCTGCAGGCCGTGAAGGTTCCTACAGGTGCGGGCTCTGGTACCCGGATGCTTTCCTAAAGCGAACTCCCTCGCTTGAGTCCCTTGCTCCTTTCCTTCCTGTGTCTGGGATCTGTTCTTTTCTTTCCTGGCTCCCTCAGCCGAGGAGACCCTCCTTGCTCCTGGTGAGCCTGTCCCAGACAAACCTTATCTGGTCCAGACCCACCGTCTGACTGACTCTCTAGTTCCCCCTTGGGGTGACTATATACCCTCCTGGGGTTCCCTCCTACTGTGTGACTAGTGTGGGGTGTGGGTTTAGGGTTCCTCCTACTGTCCACAAATCTACTTGCAGTGGGGTGACTACACTGCTTTTATGAGTGTAGTACCCCTTTTGTGGCACCTATGTAGTGGGGCACCACACATGCACTGCTGTGAAGTGCAGGCACAGCAGCAAGAGTAGCACAAATATACAACAGATCAGGCTGAGACAACCTGGGCAACGTTCTCTTCCGTTGCCAAAGGTCTATGAGTGCGAAGCCCACGTCAAATTTTTTTCTGACAAATCCATAAAACAATGTAAATAAAAGGGACTGCATCTTTATTAAGCCCTGGACCATGGGCGAGGGGTTAATAAAGATGCAGTCCCTTTTTTAGGATTGTTTTATTGATTTTTCAGAAAAAAAATTATGTGGGCTTCGCCGTATTTCTGGAACCAGCCGGATCCAGCAGGCAGCGACGGGCTGCCTTCAACCCCCAGGTGCCTATTTGTACCTGGCCGGGCACAAGAATATAGGGAGCCCTTTTTTTTTTATTATTTCATGAATTTCATGAAATAATAGAAAAAAATGCGTGGGGCTCCGCGCAATTTCTATGTCTAGCCAGGTACAGCTAAGCAGCTGGGGGCTGGAATCCACAGCGCAGGGAGGCCCAAGCTTTCTGGGCACCCCCCCGCTGCAAATTGCAGCCCGCAGCCGCCCCAGAAGATGGCGTGTTCATTGAAGCGCCATCCTCTGGCGCTGAACCCCGCTCTTCCAGCGGCCCTGGTGGCGGTGGCACGCTGGGTAATAAAGGGGTTAATACCAGCTTTGTTATACAAGCTGGTATTAAGCCCGAGATTCTTAATGTCAGGCCAGGTTTGACCTGGCCACTAAGAATCTCCAATAAAGGGTTAAAAAAAACACAACACAGAGAAAAATTATTTATTAAAAATAAAGACACAGACACCATTAGGGACTCCAACTTTATTACCACCACATATCCCTCCAAAGACCCAGGTCTTCTCTCTTCTTTCTTCTCTCTTCTGTCTTCTGTCTTCCTTCTTCTTCTTGTTGCAGCGCCGGTAAGCAGAGAGTTAACTGTGCTGTGACAGCGGGAGCCTACTAAACATGATTTAGCTATTGTAGCAGATAGAGCCTGAAGCTTCCGAGACACATCTGCGATTTGTAAATCGCACATTACTCGCTATTACTCGCTTCCCCATTCATTAACATTGGACTCGCTAGACTCGCAACGAGTAGCGAGTCCCGGGCTCGGACTCGCTAGAGTCAAGCAATTCTGAGTAATTTAGGACTCGCCCATCACTACTCAGCTTTTACATATTCTCTGCAGCGAAGGATTTTCACCTTTTCGCTAGACGTTTGATCTTAAAAAGGTAGCATTGTAGAAAATGAGATTCAAGTCCTTTGACTTCTGCAGAAGAGGAGGCATTGCACAACTTGGAGGAGCTCGATCAGGAAAACCACGAACAAATCGCTGGTAGGTTCCCTCATAAATTACTAACACGTTCCGCAATGTTTTCCCCCTTGTCCATATGTCCGGAAGTAGACATATTTGCAAAGCTCGTCACCAGTGACCTCAAATGTATGCGACACCATAATGGATCAAATAATCTTAGTAAGAGCCAAAGAGCCGACTTGGAGGAACTGGGATCATTGTGTCACGTACAATTTAAGCCAGCAGTCAAGGGGGGTAATGTAGTGGTTTAGCCCATTTAAAAATACGAGAGGGAAGCCCTGAGACAATTAAGAGATAGGACTACCTACACCAGGTTGCCCTGTAGTCCTCTCTCCAGATTTCAACAGCGATTGAGGGAGATACTGGATAATGCAGTTGAGGAGGGTCTTATAGACAAAAAGATGTTCAAAGGCGTCTTTGTGTCCAGCCCTAAGGTGCCCACGTTTTGTTACCAAAAATCCACAAGGATGCTCTTGATTCCCCAGGGTGTCAAATTGTGTCAGGCATAGGGGGGGTCTCTGCGAACCAACTGGATTACCATCTTAAACCTTTGGTAGAGATCGGTATTTGGTGACGGGCATGTACTGGGTTGGATCTGTTTTATTGATGATATTTTGTTTTCTTTAATATGATATAAATTTAAAAATGTAGTAAAAACAGCATGGATTTCTCGGACATCAAGTTAGATGTGGATGACTTTGGGTATATTCATACTGATGTCCATAGAAAATCAACCTCGGTTAATTCGTTCCTGCATGCTATATCTGGGCATATCCCATCAACGATTCGAGCTACCGTACAGGCCAATATTTGAGGATGACACGCATCTGCTCGCCCAATGAGCGTTTCGAGGCACAATCCGCCGACCTACAGCAGAGATTTGTAGACCATATTTATAGTAATCGGACAATAAAGTGTGGGTACCGAAGGTCAAGGAACACATTGAAAGCAGATCTACTTAAATACGTTCTTAAGAAACCCAAATGGGCCAAGTCGGAGATCCGCTTTATAGGAACATTCAACAGAGATTGGGATTCAATGCGAGCGATTTTCAAGAAACATTGGCCCACATTAAAATCTGACCCAATTTTGACGAATTCTCTTTCCGAGGAACCCTATAATGACGGCCAGGAGAGCCAGGAATTTAAAGAACACCAATGCCAATGTATGGAGTCACTATGTGCCACATTTACCTCTCGGGGACCAGTAGTTGGCTGTTTTCCGTGTGGTCACTGTGATGCTTGTGCCAGTAATCTACCCACTTCCTCTCCTCCGATAGCTCACGTGAGTTTGCAATCAGGCACCGGATATCATGTAGTACCACTTACGTGGTCTATTATGCTACCTGTGCCTGTTCGTTTATTTATGTGGGCCTAACATCCAGGAAGTTTAGAAGTAGGGTTAAGGAGCATGCCCTTGACATTGGTGTTGCAAAATCAATACCTGATGCGACACAGTTGAAAATACTACCACGCCACTTTAAATTCAAGGGATAGAGGGATATATGTGATGCATGGTGGCATAAGGGGTGGTGACCTCAAAAAGTCCATGGCTCAACTGGAAGTGAAATGCATTTTCTGACTGGATACTGTAGCCCCTAAAGGTCTCAACAAGAATTTAAGTTTCTCATAATTTTTTTTGACATTGTGGTGGGTATGCATTTGTTATCCGGTTCTCTGTACCTCTTACTAATTTTCTTTTTTTCTCTTTTTTGGCCCTTTGTTTTGTATTGTGAGACAGAGGGGATAGCTCAGCTGGGATCTTCGCTTTTGGTGCAAGTGAGTGGCTGTGGACTCACAGTAGACAATGGCAGACTGGCAGGCTTCACACAGCAGGGTTTATTGTGCACACTTATCACTTAGTGTTACACCAGCAAAACATCAAAATAAACGTGTAAGGCCGTCTGGCCACATTAGAATCCTATCTACAAAATAAACCTAAATAACAAACAAATCACATGTCTCCTTACGTTCTCAGCTCCTCAGTTCAGCAGGCCAGCAGCAGACAACTGAATCCTTCCAGCCCCTTGATTATAGCAGCTGGTTCAGTCAGGAATGAAAGCCTGGACTGACTGTCTGGAGAGGAACAAGCAGTTTTCTCTTACCCTGAAACAGACAGACTTTATTAACTACCTGTCTGCTGGGACAAATCTGTCTGACTTCCCCAGCTTTTCCTGTGCTGGTTTTGCACAGGCTGACACTGCACCAACATCAATACAGGGAGGTATATGAAATGAACCGAGGGGAAACATACCTGTCGACCAGTACCTGTCCCCTTGGCACCTCCCAGTATATATAGGTGTTTATCCTCTTTTTTTATATCATTTTTTATTTTAGTTGATAAAGAGACGACTGTCTGATTGTACTGTTAAGGAGAGCCTTAAGATCAAAATACTTCATTAAGCCTAAGACATAAGGGCATGGGAGAAATGATATATATAGTGTATTATTTTACATTGTATAAGTTGTGATTTAAACATGGCTGCCATTTCCTGCCACATCACACCATGTGCTGAGAGCAAGATGGAGTCCAAAGAAGACGGACCAATCACCGAAGCTGGAGGTCAGGCAAGACGGACCAATCACAGAATAACATACTCGATCAAGACCACACCCCTTGATGACCTCATGGATCCGCCCATGGACTGACCGAGCCCCTTATTGCCCACGGACCAATGAATACATCTGAGTAGGGCTGACCGAGCCCCTTATTGCCCATGGACCAATGAATACATCTGAGTAGGGCTGACCGAGCCCCTTTTTGAGTAAAAACCAAATGTCTTATAATAAACAGGCACTTGGAGCTTGGGTCTGACCAAGGAAGGGTGTACATCTGACTCTATGTGTCTGGTGTCTACTACTTTTCAATGCCGGCGCTTGGTCTATATTGATTTGGTCAGGAGCAGCAACTTGTTATTAATATTGTTATTAATATTTCCATTACAGTACCCCCCTTACACCATGAGAGATCATCACCTTATGCGATCTGAACCAAAGAGGAATAGTCTGCAGAAGTAGCAAACCTTCCTTAAATACTGATGCCTTGGTTCTGAGGACACTGTTATTTAAAGAAGCTAATTCGAACTATGACTAATGATGTATAATGCTTACATGTTCCCTGGGACCATTGGGATCCCTCTGCGGCCATCCGTTACTATGCTCACCTAATTTTCCTCCTATGTATGTGCTGAAGACGCGTAGTGACATATACTAGGCATCACCACGCATGCACACAGTGTTCATATCCGGTTTCCGGATGCAGGGACCATTTAAAACTGTGGGGAACAAACAGAGTGCCCACGGCTCTAACTCTATCCCTCCTCCCCCTGAGGAAGCAATGGGTAATTATCTATGTAAAACGTGTGTTGGGGAATGAGTAGGGGCCAGCCTGTCTTCCTTTTTTGATGTGCAATCTGCTGCTACCTGCATTATGTATGGGTTATATGATGCTTTATGCTGAGCCATGGGTAAGGTCTTATAGGGTATTAACCCTTGAATATGCACATGCACTTTAAGTGGTCTATGTTAGTACTAAGAGTCCTGTGGCTATTGCTATGTTAATGTAACTCTCTGTATGCGTCTTGATGTAATGGAATTTCTAGAATATCTTATGCAGTGGTGACATATATAGTTTGTTTTTTGTGCATTGCCTGTATATCCTTATTATAACTTGTATGTACAGTGCCTACAAGTAATATTCAACCCCCTGCAGATTTAGGTGGTTGACACATGCGGAATTAACTTGGCATTGTGACATTTGGACTGTAGATCAGCCTGGAAGTGGGAAATGCACTGCAGCCAAAAAGATTTTTTAATTTTTTTTTTTTTTTTTTTTAAAGCGTTAAAAGTTAATTCAGAGGGTCATTTATTATTCAACCCCTCAAACCACCAGAATTCTCTTTGGTCCCCCTAAAGTATTAAGAAGTAGTTCAGGCACAAATAACAATGAGCTTCACATGTGTGGATTAATTATCTCTTTTGCCAGCCTTTTCTGACTATTTAAGATCCTCCCCAAACTTGGGAACAGCACGCATACATGGTCAACATGGGAACGACAAAGGAGCATTCCAAGGCCATCAGAGACAAGATCATGGAGGGTCACAAGGCTGGCAAGGGGTACAAAACCCTTTCCAAGGAGTTGGGCCTACCTGTCTCCACTGTTGGGAGCATCATCCGGAGTGGAAGGCTTATGGAACTACTGTTAGCCTTCCACGGCCTGGACAGCCTTTGAAAGTTTCCTCCCGTGCCGAGGCCAGGCTTGTCTGAAGAGTCAAGCCTAACCCAAGGACAACAAGGAAGGAGCTCCGGGAAGATCTCATGGCAGTGGGGACATTGGTTTCAGTCAATACCATAAGTAACGTACTCCACCGCAATGGTCTCCGTTCCAGACGAGCCCGTAAGGTTCCTTTACTTTCAAAGCGTCATGTCAAGGCTCGTCTACAGTTTGCTCATGATCACTTGGAGGACTCTGAGACAGACTGGTTCAAGGTTCTAGGGTCTGATGAGACCAAGATCGAGATCTTTGGTGCCAACCACACACGTGACGTTTGGAGACTGGATGGCACTGCATACGACCCCAAGAATACCATCCCTACAGTCAAGCATGGTGGTGGCAGCATCATGCTGTGGGGCTGTTTCTCAGCCAAGGGGCCTGGCCATCTGGTCCGCATCCATGGGAAGATGGATAGCACGGCCTACCTGGAGATTTTGGCCAAGAACCTCCGCTCCTCCATCAAGGATCTTAAGATGGGTCGGAATTTCATCTTCCAACAAGACAACGACCCAAAGCACACAGCCAAGAAAACCAAGGCCTGGTTCAAGAGGGAAAAAATCAAGGTGATGGAGTGGCCTAGTCAGTCTCCTGACCTTAACCCAATTGAAAACTTCTGGAAGGAGCTAAAGATTAAAGTCCACATGAGACACCCAAAGAACCTAGATAACTTGGAGAAGATCTGCATGGAGGAGTGGGCCAAGATAACTCCAGAGACATCTGCCGGCCTGATCAGGTCTTATAAAAGATGATTATTAGCTGTAATTGCAAACAAGGGTTATTCCACAAAATATTAAACCTAGGGGTTGAATAATAATTGACCCACACTTTTATGTTTAAAATTTATAAAAATTCAACTGAGCAACATAACTTTTTGGTTTATAAGATTTATGCTTCTGTTAATAAATCCTACTCTCGTTTGCAGTTTGAAGGCTCTAACTTATTGGCATCTTATCAAACCACCTAAATCTGCAGGGGGTTGAATACTACTTGTAGGCATTGTATAGTACTATATGGATCAAGCACATGTTGTGCCCTCCTTTTATCTTCTGCCAAAGTCACTTGATTTGTACTAAATAAAATGTATATTATTTGCATAATACTTTGCTTTTTTTGTTGATTATGAGTAACTAAGGAAGTAGAAAATATACTTACAGGGATGATTTTTTTTATAAGGGCTAAGTTCTCGACATAATACAAAGACTGAATTAATATTTGGAGGTGATTGACTCCATTTAAATATGAAATATTTCATGTTTTATAAAATATTTTATTTTGCATTTAAAAAATTGACAATTTTTGGATGAACATAAAATTCAAATGCTTGCGCCATTTTCTTGAATGTGGCATTAATATGTCCATGAAAAAAACAAAAGTGTCTTCGGTGGGCTTCACAGCACGGTTTTTTACCAGTCAGCTTCGGTCCGGTGTGAACCGGACTGAACCTGATTAGGTTTTGCCCCATGTATCCTTATGGTGCCAGATAGCTGCTATTTGGCCTCTGGTTTTGTGCTTTTCTGGCTGGATCCGGTTGTGTTCGTTTTTTGCCCCGGACACAGAATCGAAGTCTGCATCATTTTTTGTGTCCTGAAAACGATTCCTGTTTAAAACAGGATCGGAGGGCATATTCTCCCTCAGTTTCGGCTCGTCCAGGGCTCTCAGGTTCTGTCTGGTGCCTCCTGCAAAACACCGGCGAGAACCTGACAGCTCCAAACCGTGGTGTGAAGCCGGCCTTAAAAAACTACACATGATAAACTGGGCATTTGATTCATTAAAGCTTTCACACCAGAATTCTGGCATAAACGCTTTAACTCTGAGTTGCGCCTACATTTTGCGACTATTGGCATTTTCACACCTATTTCTGCTAGTTATAACAAAAAGGATGGAGCTGCGGTGAGCTAGGAGTGCCGCTGGCGTGGGAAATCTCAGCTCATCTAATTCATGATGAACTTTTGTGTTCAGTTTACAGGAAATCTCACTGCAGACTAGAATAAGATGTGTGGCACAATGAAACAATTGAAATATCACTCATCAGTCACACCAGATTAACTGCTTCAGGAATCTGGTGCGCCTGACTCCACCATGCCCGCTCATCAACACCAGCATGAACAACACCGGTTATGGATAATCGGGACTTACATGTTTTGTTTGATGAACTGCTCTGATTTAATATACTTTTTAAACAAAATAACTGAAATCCATTGCCTCCATACATTAATGGGTGCCATGTATCTATGTGTTCAGTATAGTTTCTTTTGGAACTGGATTCTTCATACATTTTATACCTATTATTTTATTACTATACCCTACAACTGGGAGAGCCCACCAACCTACCTGAAAATTCTGTCCATCTCCTATCATAGAGCTCATGCTTATATTTCGGATTTGAACGTCTTTAATTTAGGCAAAATAAAATCTATAACAATCTATGAGAGTTATTCTTTCTTCCTACAGGTCACAAATAAGGAATCTAAATTTCCATAAATTATCACCACGGGCAATTGATTTTTAGACAGTTTGTGATTTTGATATTCAACACATTTAAACATATTAGATGTTCCACTGGTTTGAAATTGTCTCTTGCAGGCATATCTAAATACCCCTCCAAAAACGGCAAAATTGCAAATTTCTAAATAATCTGTCCCTCGGGGCAAATCTCAAACATATTATTTAAAGTCTATAATTTGTTTTAAGTAAAAGAAACGTCACATCCACAATGAGCAGACAATCTGATTTATATTTTAATATTTTAAACAGCATTTCTTAATGCACATCAAATATTTAAATTGACACAGCTCAACCAGCATTAATAATTTAGTTTACTTACCACTAATTGATCTTACTTGTATTGGCACTGGTTTGTATATTAGCAGAGCATAATGCCACAACGGAGAGTCCTTTAAAATGCATTCATTGGTCTCTGGGCTCTTTCACTGTCCCCACCCTGTTTTCTTCAAGCACTCGTTATGTGGAAGTATTTTTTTCTCCTGATAACTTTCTTGACCATAAAAGAAATAATAAAATAATGTCAGTGATCTTTAATACCATATACTTTGGCGTATCACTAGGAATATGAAAAGACAGTATTACGCGGCGCCCACTCATATTAACACCTCTCAATCAGAAATAGGCGGATCAATTTGCGGAGGATCAAGTTCGAATCAAATTTCCTAAAATTTACAATTTCACAAAAATGTAAAAATATTACAAAAAACTAGAAACTTGCCTGGCTTGAGTTTTCAATCTACTGAATCATCAGAGAGCTGGCAAATATTTTTCATTACCACTTGGGCATTCTCATAATACCCTATAAAAAGATTGAGGTAATGCATAATAGAGCTCTGCAAGTGAACATCGACATCTACTAACTAAAGAGTATAAAGAAGAGAGAACTATGTCAACAGGAACTGGAAGGACAAGCATTGGTTCCAGAGAGAAAGAGACAGTAAAGGTGCCGTCACACAGCACAACCTGGCCAGCGATGTTGGAAGCGATGCGCGGGTGCCCGCTCGATTCCGACATCGCTGGCCAGCTGTCACACAGCACGGCTGCGGCTGGCGATGCCGCAGCGATGCGGGCGGTGACATCGCTCGCTGGGCTGGGCTCAGCCCAGCGAGCGATCCACAGCAACGCTGCGGTATAGGCTGGATCGCCGCTGACATCGCTCTGGCGATGTCACACGGCGCGATCCAGCCTAATCGCAGGTTGTCAGGTTTACAGTTCTACCCGTAAACCTGACAACCTGCGACTAGCGATAAAACGCGGTCGCGTCGCGCTGTCACACAGCGCAACGTCGCTAGCGACATCGCTGGTACGTCATTTTTCCGGCGATGTTGCTAGCAACGTCACCTGGTGTGACAGCAGCATAAGAAATACCAGATCAGGTGACAGCTGTGTCTTAGCTAGGAATTATAAAAGCCCACGAGGGCAATAAAGGGAAGGAGTTGACACCTGGGCCTGTATCAGGGCAGACTAGTGTAGGCAGCTGAGCTGGTTTATAACTGTAATTATTAGCATTGGGAATACCAGTGAAGAAGTAAGGAGGAGTGCATCCACTAAGAAAGAGACAAGATGCCAAAGCCAGAACTGAGATACTAAAGACGAATGGCCAGAACCAGAAACGAGATACAAGAAATGAGAGACCAGAGCCGAGAGGCCAAAGATGAGCAATCAAAATGTGATCGAGTGCATGGAACTAAAGATGAGGGAAATTTCCCTGAACATGTTTGCCAATTTAATGAACAATGCAAATTGGGTTTGTGATCGGAAACCCATAGGCATTTTTTGCTGAAATCAATTGTGATACTAAAGGTACCATTACACACAGAGATATCTGCAGACATTGCTTGCAACTCACTGGTTGCAGTGAAATCATGGACACATAGTTCCATTTTGTTGCCGTGTACAAAATGGAACAATGTGTCCATGATTTCACTGAAACCAGTGAGTTGCAAGCAATGTCTGCAGATATCTCTGTGTGTAACGGTACCTTAAATCTGCATCATGCATTGCAATACAGCAAGTGATCGTCAAATGTCAGTGTTTCCCCTAAAAAGGTTGTGTTCAGCCTCAAAGCAGTAATTGCAAAAACCTTCAGTTCCCCTAAATAGGCTAGTGTTTGGCCTCTAACCAGTGATTGTGAAATCCTTCAATTTGTGCTAAAAAGACCTATTTAGCATCAAATCAGTTATTTCACAATATTTATGTTTCCCATAAAAACACTGTGTTTGGCCTCTAACCAGCCACACCTAAACCCACAGGACATGTCAATGTTAAGCAAGTTGCTCCTGTCTCCTACAGAGTGTGGTTGTCCCCTAGTTACTCCATCATCTTCTCCAGCATTGGACATGATGGAGTGTTCGGTGCAGCAGGTGATGGCAGAAAATGTCCATGCAGGAGTAGCCCCTATGAGCCCCCCCAGACCATCCAGCAGTGGAGTATCATTGCCAATGGCAGCCTTCAGCCCGAGCAATGATGAAAATACTAGAAGACCATGTAGAGTGAAATTTCCTTTAAAAAGGCATCTTGTTTGGTTGATGACCCATCCCTTGCCATTTTGTCCAGAGAAGGACTTGTTTGAGTTTTCTTATTCAGTTCTTCCTTGATCGAGGCCTGTGTTTTTTTTTTAATGTTATATTTCCCCTTCCCATGTTTTGTGCTATTTGTGCTTCTCCCTACTGGATAAGCGGGTATGCATGCAGCCTTTGGGGTCCAACTAAAAGACCTTAATGGACTCTGCCCTTCATGGACCTTCCACCACTTTAAGAGATGTGTGCTGATCCCTGTGGGATATATTCATATGTTTGTGTTTGAGACTTATAGTCTGTGTTAGAGTAAAGTTATTTTAGTTCACTCTTTGGGTGCTGGACTGTTTCTGAAAACAGGTGCTTTGATACTGCCCTACAGAGACTGATAGACTATTAGGCCAGAAGTCTGTGGCTTGTTTGAGGTATGGAAATGCAGGACACTAAACACACCCCTGTAGAACAGGGCTGGACAAGTTCAGTCCTCAACGGCCACAAAGAGTGCATGTTTTCAGGATTTTCTTAGCATTGCACAAGATGCTGGAATTATCACCTCTACAGGTGATGAAATTAGCACCTATGCAATGCTAAAAAAATCCTGGACACTTGAACTGTTTTAAGACCTTGAGGACTGTAGAGGGCTACCCCTGCCCTAAAAGTCTCTGGAAGTAGCCAGGGGACAAGAGGAATCCTCACCCACCCCAACTGCATCTCTCCCGGGATCCTCTGAGGGCCTGTGACAACAGTGTGATGTTTGATGCTTGTTTTTACGCAGATTTTGAGAATCTGCATCAAAATCTGCCTGTCTATCCTGAGGCTAGCAAAGTCTATGACAGGTGCTGGGCCCACAATGCATTTTATTTTGCTTGCACATGTGGTTCACATTTCTTTTTTTTGTCCCAAAATCTTCAACAAATCTGCAAGGAAAAAAAAACTTTCCTCATTTCAAGATAGACATGCAGATTTTGATGCAGATTCTCAAAATCTGCTTCAAAAGAAGCATGCAATAATGTACCATGGGCATGGAGTCTTACAACAAGATGATGGGGTCACGTTCACAGAAGGCATCTCCCATATGCTGTGAGAGCAAGCACTCAGGGCACTGGTGAGAGTGTAATAAGAGGTGCCATCACAAACATCACACAGTCTACCCCAAAAGTTTAAATGGTGCTGCACTCCCTGACATCACTGCTCCTCACACACTCTGTCTCACAATACCCATTAGATACAGTATATCCACTACATCTTGCATGCTATCATGGGTTCTCACGAGACAGCAAGTGTTATGAGCGCTGATACCTCTGAGTTTATTTCAGGTTAAACAGCAGGATTCCCTGCAGCTTGATACCAGTGGATAACCTGAGATAACCTTAGGGAAGTCATGAAGATGTCTAAGGTTCACGAACGGACATGGATGCATGGTGACAGTGGCGCTGAAGCTTGCTAAGTAAAGTGTAAAAAGTTACCAAAAAAGAACCAAGCTCTGATATCCATTGCATTTAGCAGAACACAGCAGGCCCCAATGTTAAAGGCAACACAAGTGCATAATAATAATGTAGCAATCATTCTCAACCTGCCATAGCATGGGGGAGGTGATTGGTGGTATTTTATATGCACACAGATGAGGTTTCCATCGGGCATCAGTCACTCAGGTGCGTGTAATGCAAAGTGTCTGTATACATCCTATTGATCACTCCCATACTATTTGACCAGGTGTGCTGCCCAGCACTATGTATATGCACCACACAGAAAACTATGTATATGCACCACACAGGACTGAAACCATAAAAGGGCAGAGCTGCATCCTGCATAAAAATAAAAAGTTGAAAGAAATGATGAGGTGTTGGTGGTTATTTTGGCCAAAATATGCAAGCTCACAACCCATGTCAAGGGTTCTCACACTTACGAGTCCCTAACCATATATGCACTTGTGTTGCCTGCTGTGTTCTGCTAAGTGCAATGGATATCAAACCTTAGCTGTTTTTTTTGGTAAGTTTTATGAATTTTTCTCTTTCTAGTGTTTTTTCTGAATATATGGTTTAGGACTCATTGGACTCATGGGACCCATTGCCAGTTCTAATGTGCTTCTTTGTGGTGTTGGGCTTTACCCTCCTCCTCCTCCATGTCATTCTGCAGCTCTCAAATCAAGTTTTCAGAGGGCGTGCAGGTGTCAGGAAACCTGAGTTTGGTGGAGGCCCAGAGATGGCCCTGTAACATACATTTGAGGGGGACTGCAACTACTTAAACATTTGGGCGGTCCCTCCCTCAAAGAGACTCAGATAGAGAAATACATACTCCACAGCTGTTTCCAATGTACCCATTGTGACATTGGGCTTTCCCCTCCTCCTCCTGCACCTACAGTTGTGGCCAAAAGTATTGACACCCCTGCAATTCTGTCAGATAATACTCAGTTTCTTCCTGAAAATGATTGCAATCACAAATTCTTTGGTATTATTATCTTCATTTAATTTGTCTTCAATAAAAAACACAAAAGAGAATGAAGCAAAAAGCAAAACATTGATCATTTCACACAAAACTCCAAAAATGGGCCAGACAAAAGTATTGGCACCCTCAGCCTAATACTTGGTTGCACAACCTTTAGCCAAGATAACTGTGATCAACCGCTTCCAGTAACCATCAATGAGTTTCTTACAATGCTCTGCTGGAATTTTAGACAATTCTTCTTTCGCAAACTGCTCCAGGTCCCTGATATGTGAAAGACGCCCTCTCCAAACTGCCATTTTTAGATCTCTCCACAGGTGTTCTATGGGATTCAGGTCTGGACTCATTGCTGGCCACCTTAGAAGTCTCCAGTGCTTTCTCTCAAACCATTTTCTAGTGCTTTTTGAAGTGTGTTTTGGATCATTGTCCTGCTGGAAGACCCATGACCTCTGAGGGAGACCCAGCTTTCTCACACTGGGCCCTACATTATGCTGCACAATTTGTTGGTAGTCTTCAGACATCATAATGCCATGCACACGGTCAAGCAGTCCAGTGCCAGAGGCAGCAAAGCAACCCCAAAACACCAGGGAGCCTCTGCCATGTTTGACTGTAGGGACCGTGTTCTTTTCTTTAAATGCCGATTATTTTTCTCCTGTAAACTCTATGTTGATGCCTTTGCCCAAAAAGCTCTACTTTTGTCTCATCTGACCAGAAAACATTCTTCCAAAACGTTTTAGGCTTTCTCAGGTAAGTTTTCGCAAACTCCAGCCTGGCTTATTTTATGTCTCGGGGTAAGAAGTGGGGTCTTCCTGGGTCTCCTACCATACAGTCCCTTTTCATTAAGACGCCAACGGATAGTAAGGGTTGACACTGTTGTATCCTCGGACTGCAGGGCAGCTTGAACTTGTTTGGATGTTAGTCGAGGTTCTTTATCTACCATCCGCACAATCTTCTGTTGAAATCTCTTGTCAATTTTTCTTTTCCGTCCACATCTAGGGAAGTTGGCCACAGTGCCATGGGCTTTAAACTTCTTGATGACACTGTGCACGGTAGACACAGGAACATTCAGGTCTTTGGAGATGGACTTGTAGCCTTGAGATTGCTCATGCTTCCTCACAATTTGGTTTCTCAAGTCCTCAGACAGTTCTTTGGTCTTCTTTCTTTTCTCCATGCTCAATGTGGTACACACAAGGACACAGGACAGAGGTTGAGTCAACTTTAATCCATGTCAACTGGCTGCAAGTGTGATTTAGTTATTGCCAACACCCGTTAGGTGCCACAGGTAAGTTACAGGTGTTGTTAATTACACAAATTAGAGAAGCATCACATGATTTTTCTAACAGTGCAATACTTTTGTCCACCCCCTTTTTTATGTTTGGTGTGGAATTATATCTAATTTGGCTTTAGGACAATTCTTTTTGTGTTTTTTCATTGAAGACAAATTAAATGAAGATAATAATACCAAAGAATTTGTGATTGCAATCATTTTCAGGAAGAAACTGAGTATTATCTGACAGAATTGCCGGGGTGTCAATACTTTTGGCCACAACTGTACATGTCATTCTGTGGCTCTCAATTGAAGTTTTTGGAGGGCCTGCATTCTTAGGAAACCCGAGTTTGGCGAGAGCCCGGAGGTGGCCCTGTAATATACGTTTGGAACAACCTTCCTCTATAAATTTGAGGGCCCTCTTCATAAATTTGAGAGTGCCCTAACAAATTCATATTGTAGGGCCCTTACTCATTTAACTCATTTAAGGGTAGAAAATACAGAGCAGAAGGGCAAGCGACATGGAGTACAAGAAGGGAGCAGTGACTGTGGCCTGGGATCCTCAGGTTGGGATCAAGTCTGTGAACTGGAAAAATAAAGCTGCACTAGTCAACTGGATCACGAGCTCAAATATATCACTTGTGGAAGTCAATTGACTAAGGATTGATGGTTCCACGCCTTCAGCATTGGTTAGAAAATCTTTTCCACATGGAAACATGCAGTGCTTGAAGCAGTACAGAGCCGCGCGGGCGTACTGATGTCACCCGATGCCGGAAATGACGCGATTCCCGTCATTACAGCCCAGGCAGCGCTGTGGAGAGCAGGGAGGCGCTGAATACAACATGAATAGAAGATCACACCTATTAGGGCGTGATCTTATGACGAAGAGGGCCCGCCCTAGGGGCTAAAGAATATAGCCCCTGCTAATTAACATCGCTAATGAGTAAGTTATAAAACGTTTTTCTCCACTTTCACAGGATGCTTTTCTGAGACAAAAGGAGTGTGAGATTAGTGATGGGATGCTGCAGGGACATGATTTTGAAGCTTAGGTTGCGTTTTGGAGGTGACAGGATCCCTTTAAAATTTGTTTGAAAGACTGATTTGTCCTCTCTGCCTGACTGTTAGTTTCAGGGTGATAAGCAGAGGAAAAGGACAAATAAATCCCCAATTTTCTGCAGAAAACTCTCCAAAATCTAAAGATAAATTGCACTCCCCTATCAGATACAATATTTCGCGGAATCCCATGCAATCGCACCACATTAATAATAAACAGTTTGGAGAGAGTTTCAGCATTGAGTAATCCATATAATGGGAGGAAGTAAGCTTTCTTGCTGAATCGATCAACTATCACCCAAATAGCAGTCATTCCCCCAGACAGAGGTAAATCTGAAATTAAATCCATGGAAAATGAGTGCATGGTTAGGGATGAGCAAGTAGTGAAATATTTGGACTCGCTATACTCTTAACAAGTAGGTCCTAATACTCAGGTACTCATTACGAGTAGCGAGTCCAATGGAAGTCAATGGGAAATGCGATAACTTTTGCAGTGTATCTATATACTGTGATAGTGAAATAAAAGTTAATAAATGTGTTAAAAATAAAAAAATAACATGCTCACCTATCCGATGGCTGGCCCGGGACCCAAAAGAACACATTCGATGGGCTGCTAGAACCTTAAGTCTGATGGCCAATCAGATGGCCGGTAGTGGTCAGGTGCTGTGCGACACTTTTTATTAACTTTTATTTCACTTTTGCAGTGGATATAGATACACTGTGAAAGTAAACGTACTACTTGCTACTCCTAACGAGTAATCACAAGGAAACAAGCGGAGTAGCGGGTAGCCAGAATACCGTACTATTCGGCGAGTACTGAATATTATGAAGTACACTCACTCATCCCTATCCAGGGTCTTTCTGGAATTGGGAGAAGAGCCAATTTCCCGGGTGTCAATGCTGTACTTGGCCCATGCGCACGTTTTACAAGTTGACACAAACTCTCTAATATCCTTATGCATAGCAGACCACCAAAAGAGTCTAGCAACTGCATTCTGGCTGACAGTAACCCCAGGATGATCACTCAACACAGAATTATGTAATTCTTGCAAATGGTGTAATCTGAGATTCACAGGGACAAATAACTTGCATTCAGGGGTATTGGAAGGCGCCATGGAATGAGCAGTACGGATTTCAGCTTCCAGCTCAGAGGAAACCATAACCACAACAATATCCTAAGGAAGAATGGAGGAAGGAGGTTCTGGAGGAGACACAGAATTAAGACTACAAAACAGATGCGTTACAGAAGTTACCTCAGGGGAAATGGTGTATCAGTGTCCGCGCTGCTGAAATCCCAAGAAAACGATCCGGAAACCATATGTAGGTTGCATCAATCATCCATTTATTCCTTTCCTACGCGTTTCAACACTGTCCTAGTGTCTTCCTCAGGGATATTACATGTCAGCTCTTAACAAGGTTTATATAGCCCCTGTACATGGCATTTAGGGGTGTGTTAGCACATGCTGATGATGTCAAAATCGTCATTAAAGTGGGCGGAGCCCAATTCGATGATGTCAAAATCGTCATCAAAGTGGGAGGAGCCTAATTTTTGGCTCCAAAACAGTAAAAACAAGTTTCTGTGGAGCATTTTACATCGTACAATGATATACAAGTTGATAAAAATCTGACTAAACAAATGGTATAAAAAACGTTCTGAAATTTGCTGCGGAAAAGTAAATAAAACCTTCAGTAATAAGAACAGGAAAAAAAAAAAATAATAAAAATAATATACACTCCGATATGCCTCTGGGTGTATTAGAACTCTTGGTCATTTGGATGAGAAACATCCTCACTATTGGGTTGTGCCACCAGGGCAATTCGTTAGCAAATAAAAATGCTAAGAAGTTTGGTAATATTATTTTTATTATTTTTTTTTTTTTTTCCTGTTCTTATTACTGAAGGTTTTATTTACTTTTCCGCAGCAAATTTCAGAACGTTTTTTATACCATTTGTTTAGTCAGATTTTTATCAACTTGTATATCATTGTACGATGTAAAATGCTCCACAGAAACTTGTTTTTACTGTTTTGGAGCCAAAAATTAGGCTCCTCCCACTTTGATGACGATTTTGACATCATCGAATTGGGCTCCGCCCACTTTAATGACGATTTTTGACATCATCAGCATGTGCTAACACACCCCTAAATGCCATGTACAGGGGCTATATAAACCTTGTTAAGAGCTGACATGTAATATCCCTGAGGAAGACACTAGGACAGTGTTGAAACGCATAGGAAAGGAATAAATGGATGATTGATGCAACCTACATATGGTTTCCGGATCGTTTTCTTGGGATTTCAGCAGCGCGGACACTGATACACCATTTCCCCTGAGGTAACTTCTGGATGATTCCCACGTGCATGTGGAAGGTGGAAGTCCTGCAGCAGCTGCATTTAATGCTAAATGCTTTTACACCAGTTGTGGGTCTCACAACTGTGCTAGGTGAGTGAATTCATACCCACCGCATACATTAGTGTCACTAGTGATAGGGCACTATTGCGCCTCTTGTTCCCCCCCCTATTTTTTTACTTTGAAAACAGATGCGTTGATATAGGAATCCGGCTTGTAGATCGCGCTATTCGAAGATTTGGCCAAGAACATCACTCCAAGGACCTCGGATCTTAAGACAAAAATCTTTATTCCTCCACAGACTCAACGCGTTTCGTGTACCCACTGTACACTTCCAAGAGTTTAAGAATTAAACTTCTGAGGAAGTGTACAGAAGGTACACGAAACGCGTCAAATCTGTGGAGAAATAAAGATCTTTGTCTTAAGATCCGAGGTCCTTGGAGTGATTTTCTTGGAAAAATCTTCAAACAGTGCGATCTACAAGCCGGATTCCTATACCAACGTATACAACTCTTCTGGTTGATTGCTGCGTTCGACAGGATCCAATTGTCTGGTTTATTAGTGGTTGTGTCACACACAACCCGACCAGGTGAGTGCGACCATACTTATAATTGACTGATTAAATCGGATAAGACCCTATTGTGCGCTTCCTCTCCATTTATTATTGACTACAAAGCAGGGCATCCGCTCTCACGTCTAAACCCTGGTCTCAACGCAATCGAAAAATTAAATCTTCAAAAAAATAAAGACCATCTGGCCTGTGTAGAGGACAACCGCCTGGCACATTCAATATAAGCCAGAATTTTGTGATCTGTCACCACAGTGACTTTATGAGCGGCTCTTTCTAAAAAATGCCTCCATTCTTCAAAAGCCAACATGACAGCAAGTAATTCTTGATTATCCCCATCATAATTATTTTCAGCAGGAGAACATTTTTTAGAGAAAAAGGCACATGGTCGCAGGTTAGTTGAAATCTTAGGAGCTTGAGATAATACAGCGCCCACCCCGACATCAGAAGCATCTACCTCCACAATGAACAGCCTCTGGAAGTCTGGCTGAACAAGAATAGGAGCAGACATAAAACATTTCTTCAACTTTTCAAAAGACCCAAACGCTTCTGGTGACCAAACCTTTAGCTCCGCCCCTTTACAAGTGAGGTTTATAAGAGGCTTCATGATCTGAGAAACTCCTCTGATAAATTTTCTGTAATAATTTGTGAATTCTAAAAAGCGCTGCAGGTCCTTGAGGTCGCTGGGTTGAACCCAATCAATGATGGCCTGAAACTTCCCAAGATCCATCTTAAAGACGGAGGTTACATAGTAACATAGTAACATAGTGTTTAAGGTTGAAGAAAGAACTTACGTCCATCCAGTTCAACCCATAGCCTAACATGTTGATCCAGAGGAAGGCAAAAGAAACCCATGTGGCAACACTAATCTCCACATTGGGGGAAAAAATTCCTTCCTGACTCCAGATATGGCAATCAGACTAGATCCCTGGATCAACGCCCTATCAAAGAATCTAGTATATATAACTGGTAATATTATAGTTTTCAGGAAAGGCATCCAGGCCCTTCTTAAATGTTAGTAGTGAGTCACTCATTACAACATCATGTGGCAGAGAGTTCCATAGTCTCACTGCTCTTACAGTAAAGAATCCACGTCTGTGATTATGATTAAACCTTCTTTCCTCCAGACGTAGAGGATGCCCCCCTGTCCCCATCTCAGGCCTAAGAGTAAAAAGATCATTAAAAAGGTCTCTTTACATATATTTATACATTATTATAAGATCACCCCTAAGCCTTCATTTTTCCAAACTAAATAACACCAAGTTTAATAACCTGTCTTAGTATTGCAGACCCCTCCGTCCTCTAATAACCTTGGTCGCTCTTCTCTGGACCCGCTCTAGTTCAGCTTTCTTATACACCGAAGACTAGAATTGTACATAGCATTCTAAGTGTGGTCGCACTAGTGACCTGAATAGAGGTAACATTATGTTCTCCTCATGAGCATCTATGCCTCTTTTAATGCATCCCATTATTTTATTTGCCTTTGCAGCAGCTAAATGTGAGTTTATCATCTACCCATACATCCAGGTCTTTTTCAGTGGTAGTTTTGCCCAGTGTTTTACAATTAAGTGTGGCGCCCCTATGTCTATGTGCCACATGGAGGTACTGCACCCCAAATAGGTGTAGTGCCTCCGTAGTTAAAGGTTTGGAATTGTGCTTATGGAGTCTGTATTAGTACCCAACACTAGGCCACCTTAGAATAGGGGGGACTGATATACAGTAAGTCCCAGGGGGTGGAGCCTAGGTTAGAGTGGGAAACCAGGAAGTAGAGAGTTTTAGTCAGACAGTTCTGGGAAGGCAGTCAGTTAGGACGTGCCTAAAAACTGAGTGACAGAGGGATCACCCATCTCCAGGAGGCTGTCCCGGGACAGAAGATGACGGATCAGCACCGGTTGGAGCCGGCTGGTTAAGTCTGGGGAAACACCAGCAACACAGAAGCCGAGGCGGTCAGCAGTTCATCACTGACTGTAAACCGACGAGCCTCGGGTAGCTGTAGGCACCACAAGACGGTACCTCACTCCTCAGGCCCATAATCGGTCCAAGACTACGAAGGTAACGCCCCGAATTCCGGTGGCGGGAGATTGTGCGTTCCTGCTGATCCCGTCCGTATCAGTCAAGGACAATCCGTACCTAACAGTTCAAGACCAGGGGACTGGCGAGAGAGCTCTGCAAAGGTGGCTAAAGGCAGAGAGGAAGATAGAACTTAGGCCCTGAAAGATAATAAGAGAGGAACATCTTCAGACCCCATAAGGGCTCCCTGAACCCGCAGCTACGTGCCCGTTCTTCCAGACTGTACCGTGTATCATATGACATCTGCCGGTACCAGTAAAAGGACGTTGAAGCTGAAACGGTGTCTGCATTCCCTCCCGCCAGTGCCCGGAGGGCCTCAGCATCCTCAAAAGGTTAAGAACAACTACTTTCCTCATCCTTCCTCACTGCCCTGAGGTAAAGCTCCACCTGTGGGGAGCTGTACCATACGAAGCTGCATCCCATCACCTGCTCGCAGCGCTGGTACCAATATTACCAGGATCCACAGGTGGCATCACAGACTATTAATCTTTGTAAATATTTCCCCCACCAAACAAATGACAGCCAGGGCACAGAGCCAGGAACCCGACCACCCGTGATTCCCCATCACAGCGATTAACCCATCCTGGTGTCCGAGTACCCCTCTCCCTGTGCTCATCATAAGCACATAATTTTACATTTTATTTCCTCTGCCCAAGTGCATGACCTTACATTTATCCCCATTAAAGCTCATTTGCCATTTCTCAGCCCAAGCTTCTAGTTTACATAAATCCTCCTGTAATATAAAATTGCCCTCCTCTGTATTGATTACCCTGCAGAGTTTAGTGTCATCTGCAAATATTGAGATTCTACTCTGTATGCCCCCTACAAGGTCATTAATAAATATGTTAAAAAGAAGCGGACCAAATACTGACCCCTGTGGTACCCCACTGTTAACTGTGACCCATTCTGAGTGTGTTCCATTAATGACCACCCTTTGTTTCCTATCACTGAGCCAGTTCTTAACCCACTTACAAATATTTTCCCCTAACCCCATTGCTCTCATTTTATGTATCAACCTTTTGTGTGGCACCATATCAAAAACTTTTAAAAAGTCCATATACACCACGACCACTGCATTTCTTTGGTCCTGTCCAGAACTTACCTCTTCATAGAAGCTTTTCAGATTAGTTTGACAGGAACGGTCCCTCGTAAACCCATGTTGATATTGTGTCATGAGGTTATTGTGTCATGAAGTTCAGTTTTTGTCCCCTTTTTGAATATTGGCACAACATTTGCTATGCGCCAGTCCTGTGGTACAGACCCTGTTATTATGGAATTTTTAAAGATTAAAAATAATGGTTTATCTATGACGGTACTTAATTCTTAATACTTAATAGGTTGAATAGGTTAACACAATAAAACTCAGAAATGATATTTCTTGAACAGAAAAGGTAATTTTTTTTAAATTTTAGTGAACAAACAATTATCTCTTTACCTTTGCAGAACCAAACAGACATGTTTATAAATGTGATTCGAAGTCAGGTGAGAAAATGAGAATATCATCTAAATAAACCACAATAAATCTCCCAATATAATCAGAGAGAATATCATTCATAAAATTCTTAAAAACTGCGGTTGCTGTAGTTAGACCAAGAGGCATGATGAGATTTTCAAAGAGACCTTCAGATGTTCAAAACGTTGTGTTCCACTCATCACCCTCATGAATACGTAGCAGATTATATGCCCCTCTGAAATCCAGTTTGGAAAACCATTTGGCAGTGACTTCCAAGAAGGCCGCTGAGCTGTGAGGATGTGCTACCCTGCACTCCTCAGCATCGACAGACATTTGCAGTCCTAATCATCCTACAGCCCCTGAATCACTCAGGCATCAGCTTCCCCCTTCAGATACCGAGACACCAGCACAATGGAAGTGGAGTTCGCTGCTTAGTCATCCTACATCCTGTGCCCATGGCGCTGCAGCAAGAAGCACCTTAAGACTCGTCTCGGCAGCACAGCACCACTTACTAGGTGCAGCTGCTTCATACGCTGCATCCATTCCACTGCAAGGTCCCCTGTATCACCATTGGTGTGTGTTTTGGGAGGGCACCGAAACCTGCTGCTCAGTGTGAGGAGGCAATGTGAGTAAGCCGAAGCTGCGGCCTAAAGTTGCGGGCTCCCCATGACTGCCAAAGCCTTGCTCCACCCCGGAGACTAACAGTCAACTTAGCTGCAGCACCAGCATAGACTGGCAGTGACCCGGAGCAGAGAAGGGAGTGAGACAGAGGCATCTGCTACTTAAGGCCCAGTTACATACACAGATAATTGTGCAGACATTGTTCGCAGATCTCTGGTGGCAGTGAAATCATGGACACATTGTTCCATCTGGTCATCTTCGGCTAGTGGGGTTCCTCCTCTGGCGCATCCATGGTACGTCATCTGGGCTGGAGGCTAGGTTGATTTCCCCTGGCGGTCCGGCTCTTAGGATAGCTTTCATGGCTTTGGCCAGGTTGGCCATCCCTTGGGTCAGCTATTTCAACTGGAGGCGCACAACCTCAGGAGTGAGGGGCCCTAAAGTCTGTGCACTGGCCACCACAGAGGTTAAGAGAGCGCCGCCTATGGATGGTAGGTTAAGGTCGGCCCCTGTGAGGGCTCAGGACCACTCACGGTAGTATCTCTCAACAGTTGCGGGGCCCGATCCTTAAAGACTATTCCTGGGTGCTGCATGGCCAGGGCTCGCAGCTGGACCTTATTGGTCGGGTCCCGCATGCCCTCAATGAATTTGTCGCTTAACAGTTTGTTCTCATTTAGTGCACTCTCAGGGTTGGCTCGCTTCATGACCTTCAGTGCCTCTTGCAAAGTCAAAGCATAGCTGTGTACACTGTCCTGCCCACCTTGCTTACACCCGAAGAATCGGATCTTTAGCTCAGCGGCTCGTGTCTCAAAGGCCTCTTTCAGCTTAGCAAATATCTGTGTTAGAGTCTTTTTGTCATTAGCGGACCAGACCCTTGCCTCGCGCCGGACCTCACCGGTCAGTTGTCCTATTATCATAGTTACGCGCTGCTCTTCCGTCATAGGGTATACTCTAAACACACTTTTCATCCACTTTTGGAAATCACTGAGAGCATTGGGTTCCCCTGAGTACTGCAGGAGCCACATCGCGCCCGGGAGGTACAGCATGGTGAACGGCAAGATGGCTGCAAGTGTAGGTGCTGCGGCCTCGTCCCCGGATGCTGCATTGCTGGGTGCTACGGGTCGCTCCCCCACGGGCAGCTCCTCGACTGGGGCGGACATCATTCTTCCCCTTGGGGAACCGCAGCCCTCCCTCGGCTTTTGGCTGGTACAAGTCTCTTGCTTTTGGCGAGGGCCTTTCTGCAAGGGCCTTATGGCGCAGGGTTTCCAGAGTCACTTGGGCTGGCATCACCGTGTGGGGCCTTAGTCTGCGTTCGCGCCCTTTCTGTGGCCTCACCCCCTCGCTTTCCTGCGCTCTGCGCGAGGCGGCAAAAGAAAAATGGTGATTATTCACAGTTCAATACAGTCTTAAAGGGAACCTGTCACCTAACGTGCTGTTCACATGAGAATGCGCGCTCCACCCTGCCCTGCTCGTCTGTGGGCTGAGTGCTGGGGAATTACGACACATCATTTCCACTCCACCATAGCGTTACTTCGGGCTCAGCTGACATACGGTGCTCCACAGAGCATGCGTACTGCTGAGCGCGAAGTCACAGTATGGAGTAGCGGAAATGACGTGTGCAGTATCTTTCCCCGGCACTCAGCCCATGGACGAGCAGGGTAGGGTGGAGCGTGCATTCTCATGTGAACATGACGCCCATCGAGGTGTGATAAAAAAAGCAAGGAGGCGGCAATGGGGATACAAAGAAAACACCCAGGGGGGCTAGCAACATTAGCCCCCGACTCAATGTAAGTGAAAAAAACTTTTTTTTACTTAGTGACAGGGCAGATTTAGTATAGAGAGCGATATTTAGGATAGTAATAGGAAGATGCAATGGCAGGTAGTGATAGTCTGTAGGGCTTTAGGTAGGTAACACGTTCCCTTTAAGCACACAAGACCTGGTTTTACCGGGTCGGTAGATCCTGTTCGTGATCCTAAAAAGCTGTCTCACCCCTGGCAGAGACTGTGGGGTTCTCAGAACCGGGCCCTCTTGTCATCGTCTGGGGCTGATGGATGTCACGGAGGCATGACCCGGTCCCTGATCCCCTCATCGGGTGAGCAGTTAAACGGGGAAATTGGATAAATGGATTAAAATAAAATTGAACAAAAACAAAGGAGTGTTGTGACGTCACCTGTGGAATACAGCCAGGGTAGCCGCTGCTGCAGTCGGGACCTCTGGGGATGATGGGAGTAACAGCATGGATGGTTCAGCTCTCCACGGGAAAAGCGGGTCCCCAGGGCAACCAAATAGTCTGTTGTAGTTGCAGGGCTCATTGGGGGTGCAGGGTTCAATCTATGTGAGAACTGACAAACACAATGGTAACAGTCTCCTTTACCTTTACTGTTGCACATAGTTGGTTCATCCAGGACATAATGCACAAGCGGTGTTAGGGATCCGAAGCCTGGAAGAAAGTTGGGGCTTTCCACACATGGCAAGTTCTGAGGCTTCCCTGCTCTGCTGTTCTCCATGAGCCCTGGCTGTTTGAAGCTGTGCTAAGACTTCCTCCTCACTTGTCTGTACTGGCCGTGTGACAGGTGGCTTGAGCACTTTTTGTGCTACTTCCACTTTCACCGTATCTCCTGAGCTGTGTGGAGTGGCTGTGTCTCCTGGCCTTTCTGGTGGCGGGCAACTTGGAATCACCCGCGCTCCGGTGTTGGTTGCTGGGCATAACGTCCCTGGCAACCTTGGACTCTGGTGTCTGTACTACGCTAGGTGCTGAGGCAAACTGGCACCGCTCCACTCCTCCCACCTTTTCTCCACTTCCCTCAGACCTTCACCTACGGGTCACTCACACTGGCTAAGTCAGTTTCCTCTGACGGGCCCAGCACGGCTCCCGACCATAGGATATCATCTACAGTCCTCCTAGGAACTGAATTGCCTGACCCTGCCCCAGACCAGAATTTATAGGGGACCTGCCCTGAATGTGGCTGTAGAGCTCCCTCTTCTGGCTTGGAGTTGGGAAGGTGTTCTGTGTGTGTTTCGCCTGATGTGGGTACCTTTTCTTGCTTTCAAGCTTAATATTGTGCCAACAGGACCCTGGGGCACCACATACATTATATTTTCCAGTGCTCTATTTCCCCCAAGGGCTGTATATTCTCCCCAGTTATTTATATCCCTTAAAGCAAAACTGTCTGGTCAAAAATCCACACGTAACTGATATCATTTTCTAATTCCTCCCTCTAAACTCTCTCTGTTGATGTATTTCTTTTATTTATATTCCTCTCCTATCTTCTGCATACTTCAAATAAAGGGAATCATTCCATCTGTCACTCACATTGAATGATCCACTTAGTTCTCTGCTGTTCAATCCCCTTGCATGAATATGCATGTCACATCACAGCACAGCAGATCACTGGGTGGGGGGGCTGTATCCTCCTCTCTACTCTATGTGTTTGCAGCATCACAATGGTGAACTACAACACTGAAACTGTCAAAGCACAGCAGGGTATCTGCTTTACAGAAACAAATGGAGTTTAGATCAGGCAGACCTGCAGTAGCTCTCTCCCTCCCTGGTGATATCAACTGAACAGACCTGTAAGTGAAACTTGACACTTCACTGAGAGCAGAGGGAGGAGGGAGGAGAGAGGAGAGAGGAGGGAGGAGAGCGCTGCAGAGAAGACATGCATAATTACATGACAGTTTATACAGCACAGGACTAATTGTCTCTCCTTATAATGGGAGAGGACTAATGCAGCAGCTCTCTGCAGGGTCTGACAAAGGTGATAACATGAAAACTACAAACGGTACAATAATGATTGTACATGTTTTTAAAGGTCTGCCCAGGCACTATTCAAGGGTAATATTAGTATCATAATGAAAAATGACCTGACAGTGTCCTTTTAAGGTGCTGTATTTCACCCCAGTGCTGCATATTCCCCGAAGGGGCTGTATATCTCTGACTTGCCCCAGCGGGAAACGTTGGGTACTCGGAACCGGCCCTCTCATCGTTGTCAGATCTGTGGGATGTCACGGTGGCATGACCCAGTCCGTGATGCCCTCGGTGGGCGATCAGTTAAAAAGGGGAATTGAAAAATGGATGAAAATAAAAGCAAAAAGAAATAGTAAGTAGTGGTGCTGGGCACTGCAGTATTCACCCTACATATAACTGTGTCTAGCCTTGCATATATGCAGGTGTTTATAACTCCAGGATGGAGGTGCACGCTTGTCAAGATAATTGCAACTTTCAAAAGAAAAAATGAGCGGCACTCACCATATTGAGATCTTCAGTTTTTATTCCGCCAAATTACAGGCATAGCATGGCATCGGTGAGGGGAGGGAGTGTGGAGGAGTGACGACGGGCACCGTTTCGCGGTGGTATACCGCTTCTTCCAGTCAGGTCTCCGGTCAGGTCTCTCTAGCGGAATAAAAACTGAAGATCTCAATATGGTGAGTGCCGCTCATTTTTTCTTTTGAAAAAAGCAAAAATAAAAGAGTTTTTGTTGTGACGTCACCCGTGGAATGTGGCCGGTATAGCCATTTCTGCAGTCGGGACCTCTGGGAATAATGGGAGTAGCAGCTATGATGGTTTAGCTCTCCACAGGAAGAGCGTGTTCCCAGGACAGCCGTATAATCTGTGGAGGTAATAGGGTCATTGGGGGTGCAGGACTTAGTGTACGAAAGAACTGACAGACACAGGGGTGACAGCGTCCTTTACCGTTACTGAAGAAAATAGCAGGTCTATCCAGGGCACTGTCCACAAGCGGTGTTAGTGGTCCGGAGCCTAGCAAGTCAAGATTCTCCATAACAGGCAAGTTCTGAGGCCTCCCATTGCGCTGCTCTCAGTGGGCCCTGGCTGGTTGAAGCTATGCTGCGACCCTCTCCTCCTTCCTTCAGTTCTAGCCAGTATGACAGGCAGATTAAGCCCTTTTTTGCATTACTCTTTCCTCACTGCGTCTCTCTGGGCTCTTTGGTGCTGCTTTGTCTCCAGGCCTTAAGGTGGGCGAGCAACTTAGAATCACCCGCCCTCCGGTGTTGGTTGCTGGGCATAAAGTCCCTCACAACCTCGGACTCCGGTGTCCATTCCTGCGCTCGGTGATGGGGCAAGCTGGCACTGGCTCCACTCCCCACACCTACAGTGCTGTGCAAATTAATTGGGACAAAGCATTTTATTAAGTAAAATCGTAAGTTGGTTACCAGTCTGTGATTTAAACCAGTTTTAACGGTTTTGAACAGGTGTGAGTGTTCAACCTTGAGTAAGAAAATGTGTTTTGACTTGTTTTAGTCAGAAAATAACAGCTAGCGGCCCCCTCATCTTCAGGTGAGAGCTTGTTTCTGTAAGGAGTGGTTTAGTGGACTTTTTCTCTGTGTGATTCGAACAGAAGAGGTGTAGAATTATTACTCTTAATGAACATACAAGTCTGACAGTAAGAGAAATCGCTTCCACTGTTGGGATTGGAAAATCTATTGTTTCAAGAATAATTCGCTGCACACAATGAAACTGGATCGTTTTCTCCAAAACCAAAAGGGAAATGTGGAAGAAAAAGGAAAACGACACCGAGAACTGATAAACACTTATCAGAAATAGTTAAATTAATTCAAGAAAAACTTCCTTTGCAATTAATTTGCACAGCACTGTACTCCTTCACTTCCTCAGACCCTCACCTACGAGTCATTCACACTGGTTAGTCAGTATCCTCTGATGGCCCTGACACGGCTCCCATCCGTAGAATGTCTTCTACAGTCCTCGTAAGGAACTGAACTGCCTAACCCTGCCCCAGACCAAAATTTATAGGGGACCTGCCATAAACTCGGATTTTAGAGCTCCACCTTCTGGCCTGGAGTTGGGAAGGTGTTGTGTGTGTTTTTGTTTCACCTGATGTGGGTACCTTCCCTTCCTTCCAAGCTTAGTATTGTTGCAACCGGACCCTGGGACCCCACATCTCCCCAGAGCTATATACTATATACATTCTCCCCCAAGGGCTGTATAAGCCCCCCAAAAGTGCTGTATATCCCCTGTGATGTATGTCTCTCCAGTGATGTACAGTTGAAACTGAAAGTTTACATACACCACATAAAGAGAAACATATTCATGTTTTTCTCACTGATAAAATCAAAATAAACCTTTCCCGCTTTAAAACAATTAGGATTACCATAATTATTTATATTTGCCAAATGCCGGAATAATGAGAGAGTATTTTTTAAAGCATTTTTTATTACTTTCTGCAAAGTCACAAGTTTACATAAATTTCATTAGTATTTGGTATCATTGCCCTTAAACTGTATGACTTGGGTGAAATATTTTGGATCTCTTTCCACAAGCTTCTCACAATAGTTGGTAGGAATTTGGGCCCATTCCTCCTGACAGAACTGGTGTAAGGCTGAGGTCACACATAGTAATCCATTTTTGGAAGTGATTTCCATGACCAATCTGGTTTTTTTTGGGTGCTTTTTGAGCCTCCTGCACCCCTGAACGTTTTTGGCTCAAAAAGGACATAGCAATGTTTTTAGGGGCAGAAAAAAACTGATTAGCTGGAATAAACACCCTATCAGTTTTTGGACTTAGAAAAAATAATGCTAAAAATGAAGCCAAAAACGGACCAAGGGCTTATGTGTGACCCTAGCCTAAGGCTGCTTTCACACTGCAGTTTTTTCCTGATCAGAATTCATCAGGCTTTACGTGCCAAAACCAGGAGCGAAACTTGCAGAGAAAAGCTATAATTGAAAGATTTACACTTATTCTGGGTTTTGGAGACACTTCAGGTTTTAGCACACAAAACCTAATGAATCCTGATCAGGAAAAAACTGCAGTGTGAAAGCAGTCTAACTAAGCCATGTTTGTAGGTTTTCTTGCTCGCAGCCTTTTCAGCTTTGCCCATACATTTTCAATAGGATTGAGATCGGGGCTTTGTGATGGCTACTCTAAATTGTTAATTAAAACTAGAAAAGGGAAAGAGAAGCGCAATAGGGTCTTATCATTGATAAAAAGGTGGACTAAATTTAATTAGTCACTCACCTGGAGGGGTTGTGTAGCACACAACCAGCGTCAGGACAAAAGGTAATAGCACTGCTTGCAAGGATCCACACCACAACGGTCAACGTAGTTCAGAATTGCAGAGGGTGGACGGTGTATACGGACCTGCGCTGCATAGACCAAAAAGATCAGACGGTGTTCATCATTATAGTGTTTATTTCTGACGCATTTCGTCAGGGTAGGTTAATTTTAACAGTGAGAGATAGAATATCAAAAGTTAAATCCAGAAAATCACATTGTCTAAGTTCTATAAATGTATTTGCATTTTACAGAGAGAAGCAAGTATTTGATCTCCTATTAGGGGTTCTGGCTCCTATAGACAAGTAAGATGCTCCTAATCAACTCCTTATCTGAATTAAATATAGCGGTCTTAAATTGTCACCTGTATAAAACACTCCTGTCCACACACTCAATTAATCAGTCAGAATCTAAACTCTGCAAAACAAAAAGGAAGAGGGGCGCAAATGTGTAGGATCCCCTTATTAAAAACGTCTTGTGGCGTGGGAAGGTGGCCACTCACCTTCTCGGGTTGTGCACGTCCTGCACAACCCGGTTTACCAGCCTTCGCCGCCGGCGGTGTGTGAGCTGCCTCTCTGCTGTCCTCTCTCCTGGTCCTCGGAACAGGACCTATCCGGTCACGTGACAGCGAAACCGCGAAAAAAAAGCTGTAAGCACAGAGCAGCCTTATATCTGGTGTGCGGCTCTGCAAGTGGAGGTGAATAGGAGATTGTTCTTTGTTGGATAAAGGAAGGGTTAATTGAATAATTGTGAACCAGCCAGTTGGAAGCAAAGCATTGTTTAACAAAAGACCAATCATGAGTAACTGCTATCTATATAATGCCAATGTCCGGTGTACCCCCTTACACCACCTGATGAAGACTGTTTCATACAGTTGAAACGCGTAGTGAAGCTGTGAGGGGAACTAAGAAATTAATAAAAGGTTTGCCATCTATTAAAACATCTTATATGTCTGATCCTTAGAGCGCTCCTGATCAGACCGCCATTACTATTTTTTGCAAGAATCTAAACTCTAATATGGGCAAGACCAAAGAGCTTTCTAAGGATGTCAGGGAAAAAATCCTAGACCTGCACAAGGCTGGAATGAGCTACAAAACCATAAAACAAAGCTGGGCGAGATGGAGACAACTGTGGATGCAATAGTAAGAAAATAGAAGACATACTAAATGAGTGTCAATCGACATCATTCTGAGGCTCCATTCAAAATTTCACCTTGTAGGGTATCCATGATCATGAGGAAGGTGAGAGATCAGACTAAAACTACACGGGGGAACTTTTTAATGATCTCAAGGCAGCTGTGACCACTGTCACCAAGAAAACCATTGGTAACACATTACATCATAATGGATTAATATCCTGCAGTACCCGCAAAGTCCCACTGCTCAAAGAGGCACATGTGCCGCTCATCTGAAGTTTGACAATAGTGATTCTGACAATGGTGATACCTTCATCACAAAGCATTCTCTGATCTCAGGGAGACCAGTCCAAGAAAACACTGCGGGCAGCTGGCTAAAGCGCTCAACACAGTGAATTCCTAGGCGCATTACCCCCAAGGAATTATGAATATGCAAATTGAGTCTGTGGAGTCTCGGATAGGAATCTCAAACACAGGACTTGCCAGATATACCTCCAGGGAAGGACCTAGCCAAGGGGTGGCTCCGGGCGGAGAACACCATAACCACCATATTAAGTGGCCCTTTCAGTCAATATACAGCTCTTTTGCAAGATTAAAGATATGACAAGGGAATACCAAGGCCAGGTATCCATCCACAGACAGCTGTTTCAGGGTGTTGCCCCTCATCAGTGTGGAGTAGGTTTCTGGCTAGGTGGGAGCAATGCCTAGTAGACCAACATCACAAAGCATTCACTGATGTCAGGAAGATCTTTAATAAGATGTGTAGTAGAGGGGCTACAAGGACACTAAACTTCAGGAAGGCAAATTTCCAACGGTTGAGAGACGATCTTAGTGCAATAAACTGGGATGATGTCCTGAGACATAAAAGTACACAAAGGAAATGAGAGACGTTTAGTTGCATCCTGAATAGGGCCTGTGCACAATATATACCCTATGGGAATAAGCATGCTAGAAATAGGAGGAAACCACTATGGCTAAATAAGGCTGTAAGGGGCGCAATAAGTGACAAAAACAAAGCATTTAGGGAATTAAAACAAGTAGGTAGTGATGAAGCATTAAATAAATACAGAAAATTAACTAACATTTGTAAAAAGCAAATCAAGGCAGCAAAGATTGAGACAGAGAGACTCATTGCCAGAGAAAGTAAAAAGAATCCCAAAATATTTTTTAACTACATAAATAGTAAGAAACTAAAAAATTATTGTGTTGGCCCCTTTAAAAATAGTCTGGGTGAAATGGTGGATGAGGATGAGGAAAAGGTCAATATGTTAAATGACTTTTTTTCAACAGTATTTATACAAGAAAATCCCATGACAGACAATATGATCAGTGATAACAAAAACTCTCAATTAAATGTCACCTGCATAACCCAGCAGGAAGTACGGCATTGTCTAAAAATCACTAAAATTTACAAATCCCCGGCCCGGATGGGATACACCCCAGAGTACTGCAGGAATTAAGTACTGTCAAAGATAGACCATTATTTTTAATACTTAAAGATTCCATAATAACAGGGTCTGTACCACAGGACTGGCGTATAGCAAATGTGGTGCCAATATTCAAAAAGGGGACAAAACTGAACTTGGAAATTATAGGCCATTAAGCTTAACCTCTACTGTGGGTAAAATCCTACAGGGTTTTCTAAGAGATGCTATACTGGAATATCTGAAGAAAAATAACCTCATGACCCAATATCAACATGGTTTTACAAGGGACCGCTCCTGTCAAACTAATCTGATAAGCTTCTATGAAGAAGTAAGTTCTGGACTGGACCAAAGAAATGCAGTGGATGTTTTGTATATGGACTTTTCAAAAGCTTTTGATACGGTGCCACACAAAAGGTTGATAGATAAAATGAGAACAATGGGGATAGGGGAAAATATGTGTAAGTGGGTTAAGAACTGGCTTAGTGATAGGAAACAAAGGGTGGTCATTAATGGAATACACTCAGAATGGGTCACAGTTAACAGTGGGGTACCACAGGGGTCAGTGTGGGGCCCGCTTCTTTTTAATATATTTATTAATGACCTTGTAGGGGGCATACAGAGTAGAATCTCAATATTTGCAGAAGACACTAAACTCTGCAGGGTAATCAATACAGAGGAGGACAATTTTACAGGAGCATTTATGTAAACTAGAAGTTTGGGTTGATAAATGGCAAATGAGCTTTAATGGGGATAAATGTAAGGTCATGCACTTGGGCAGAGGAAACAAAAAGGTATAATTATGTGCTTAATTGTAAAACACTGGGCAAAACTATCACTGAAAAAGACCTGGGTGTATGGGTAGATGACAAACTCACATTTAGTGGCCAGTGTCAGGCAACTGCTGCAAAGGCAAATAAAATAATGTGATGCATTAAAAGAGGCATAGATGCTCATGAGGAGAACATAATTTTACCTCTATATAAGTCACTAGTGCGACCACATTTAGAATACTGTGTACAATTCTGATCTCCGGTGTATAAGAAAGACATAGCTGAACTAGAGCGGGTGCAGAGAAGAGCGACCAAGGTTATTAGAGGACTGAGGGGTCTGCAATACTAAGACATGTTATTAAACTTGGGGTTATTTAGCTTGGAAAAACGAAGGCTTAGGGGTGATCTTATAATAATGTATAAATATATGAGGGGACAGTACAGAGACCTTTCTAATGATCTCTTTACTCTTAGGTCTGAGACGCGGAACAAGGGGGCATCCTCTACATCTGGAGGAAAGAAGGTTTAATCATAATCACAGACGTGGATTCTTTACTGTAAGAGCAGTGAGACTATGGAACTCTCTGCCACATGATGTTGTAATGAGGGAGTCACTACTAACATTTAAGAAGGGCCTGGATGCCTTTCTTGAAAACTAGTATATATAACTAGTAATATTATGGATTCTTTGATAGGGCGTTGATCCAGGGATCTAGTCTGTTTGCCGTATCTGGAGTCAGGAAGGAATTTTTTCCCCCAATGTGGAGCTTAGTGTTGCCACATGAGGTTTTTTTTGCCTTCCTCTGGATGCTATGCTATGGGTTGAACTAGATGGACTTAAAGTCATCCTTCATTATTATGATACCTTGGTTATTCTGAGAGTGATTGGGAGAAGATGCTGTGGTTAGATGAGACAAAAATTGAGCTCTTCAGCATTAACTCCACTCACCGTGTTTGGAGGAAGAGAAATGCTGCCTATAACCCAAAGAACACTGTCCCCATAGTCAAACATGCCGATGGAAACATTATGTGTTGGGGGTGTTTCTCTGCTAAGGATACAGGACTACTTCACCGCATCAATGGGACAATGGATGGAGCTATGTACCGTAAAATCCTGAGTAACAACCTCCTGTCCTCTACCAGGACATTAAAAATGGGTCGTGGCTGGGCCTTCTATCATAAAAATGACCCAAAACATACAGCTAAGACAACAAAGAAGTGGCTCAAAAAGAAGCAGACCTTAATCTCAAAGAAAACTTATGGAGGGAGCTCAGAGTTGCCAAGCGAGAGCCTCAAAATCTTAATGATTTAGAGATGATCTGCAAAGAGGAGTGGACCAAAATTCCTCCTGACCTCATCATCAACTACAAGAAACATCTGACTGCTGTGCTTGCCAACAACAGTTTTGCCACCAAGTATTAAATCTTGTTTGCAAGAGGGATGAAATACTTATTTCTCTCTGCAAAATGCAAATACATTTATATAATTTAGACAATGTAATTTTCTAGATTTTATATTTGATATTGTATCTCTCACTGTTAAAATTAACCTACCTTTAAAATTGTAGCTGTTCATGTCTTTGTCAGTGGTCAAACTTACAAAATCAGAAAGTGACCAAATACTTATTTCACCCACTTTATATGCCCCATAGGGTCTCCTGTGGTGCATATACTGTAGTTCCCATGTCTCCATTAATGTATGACCAGATGTCCTAGTGTCTCCTGTGATGTATATACAGCAGTCTCAGCATGTCCTAGGTTATGTACAATATAATAATATAATATTTATTCATTTATATAGTGCTATTAATTCCATAGCGCTTTACATACATTTGCAACACTGTCCCTATTGGAGCTCACATTGTAAACATCCTATCAGTATGTCTTTCAAGTATATATGTATATACAGCAGTACCAGTGTCTATGTGATGTATATACAGCAGTCTCCATGTCTCCTATGTGATGTATATACAGCAGTCCCAGCATCCCAAATCTAATGTATATGATTACAAAACTTATTCTCACAAAAAGATCATTTTGTGCAGTTCCTAAATGATGGTAGAAATCAAATGGCCCCGGCAGAAAAAAGGTTCACCACCCCTGCTGATGATAGAATACTGAAGGCTCAATAGACTAAATAGATGATGTAATAGACTAGCTACTAACAATGCAAAAATGATGATAAAATACTAAAGAAACAATGTTTATATAAGTCTGCATGAAATGTGTCATAAGTAATTAAAACCTCCTCAGGATCTTAAAAATTAGAGCCAATCAGCATATCTAAGCATCATATCCATTTTCAGCACCACAAAATTAGTTAAGTTCATGTTTTCGTCTCTGAACCAATTTGGCTGTAAAACAGTGTAATTAATCCCTGCATGCAGTGATTTAGCTCAATCATTTCATGATATCTCAACCGACAGCACATTTGGAGCAATATTTATAACAAGTGGCAGATTTGCAAAGCTCCTTTATAATATTTCCGATTGCTATGACTTTCATAAGGATGTATCACACCTAATGAGTGTGCACACTTCATAAATTCAATGCCATTTTTATCATTTAATAAGAACGAAAGTCCTTATCCATTTTATGAAAAAAAGAGAAAGAAAAAAACATCTAGCCTTGGTGAAATTCATTATATAAGCATAAAAAATTCATTAAACAAGAGAATTGCATTCATGGATGCTTTGATGCAAATGCCCTTTAAGCAAAGGAAAGACTCCATTTTAAGTTAACCTTTTGTTTTCTAATATTTTTGGATAGGCAGCGGAAATGAAAATGACTTAAACTTCATGTTTCATGCTCTGGCATTCAAATGAAAATACAATCTGATGCCGAATGACAACTGTATTCCAAATGTTTGAGGTAGAAGATAAAGCCATTGAATGCTCACAAGGTCGATAAAGGAACTTGTCGGGAGTAGGGATGAGCAAAACAAACTTTAAAGTTCGTAGTTCGTCCAGTACATAGACTTAGAAAAAAATTTTCACTCTTCTTGTTTGGAGTTCGGGTGTTTTACATACACAAACCAGTGGAGCGAGCATCGCTGTGCTGAGATATATTCGGTGCTCACTGTGATCGGGTACACTCGGTGCTCAGCCCAGTGTGAGCTACCTGCAGTGCTTAAATGGCTGTACTAGGGTAAAAGCAAGTTACAAAAAACTTCCAACCTGCCAAATATTTTGCTTACTGCTGGCTGTATATGGCTGGAGATCCGAACTGCCACATCATTGACTTCCAATCAGGTTCGGGTCCAGAACAGAACTTTAAAAAAAGTTTGGTTAGACCTCGGAGAAACTCACAGACTACTTAGGCTGTGATGCTGGGCCAGGCACGCTTTCCAACATGGCGCCGGGCTCCCACTCCTCCTCTACAGACACCAGAGGAGAAGAAGCAGTGGAGTCCTCAGACATACCGCTGATACAGGGCACTATGCAGAAACTCCTCTCCTCACTGAGAAAAGCCCTTCACAAAGACATGAAAGGTATGATGGGGAGTTGAGGAGGGAGATAGGCAGCCTGGGTGAGCACACAGACCGCAACTGAGAGGAAGATGGCTGAGTCTGCAGCAACCCATAAATATCTGGCTGATGACTTTGCTGCACTGGAAGAGAAGATGAGTGCCTAGCAGATGAAACTTTGGGACCTTGAGGATAGGTTCCGGAGATGCAATATTAAGCTTAGAGGAATTCCTGAGTCAGTGGCTGAGCCTGCCCTGGCTGACCTTCTGACTTTCTTTAATTAAGCATGTCCTCCCTGATGCCTCCTCAGAAGTGCTTGGGATAGAAAGAATTCACCGGATCCCAAAACCCCAACATATCAATCAGTCTCTGCCCAGAGATGTGCTAGCGTGCAAGCATTCCTACAGAGTGAAAGATGACTTTCTCCAGGCTTTAAGGAAGAGCCCACCCTTGCCTGATTCCTTTGCTGGCTTAGCGGTCTACCTGGATTGATCTCCAGGCTCATTGCAGAGACGCAGGGAATTCGCCCCGATGTGCAAAGTCCTTCGGGACAACAGGATCACCTACAGCTGGGGCTTCCCCATGAAAGTTTGTTTCACATATGTCGGCTCCCGACATGTTTTGCATGTGCCTAAACACCTGGACCGCGCCCTAAAGTCCTGGAAGCTGACCCCTTTGACCCCCAAAGGCGGCTCTTTCCCCCTGGTCCGCAGATGATGGTTGACTGGTAGAAGGCCAAATGAGGTCCCAGCAACTTTTTTTGCATTATAGGTCTGTGCCTGTGGGACGATGGTTGTCAGTCACGCACAGACCATGAGCTTGCTCACCTTCTATCAGAGCAGTCCATACCTCCCCCCTTCTGCAGACACTAGTCTGCCTGCTCAGTTTACATATGTGTTATTTATTTTTTTTCGCTGTTTTGTACTTTACCCCACTTTTCCTGATCGCTCAAAAACTTTTGTCACAGGCCTTTTCATCCAAAAGGCCTCTCGACTAAAAAGGGAGAGAGATGGTGCCAAGGCGGCTCTCACGTCTGAACTGTTAAGTCTGGAGTGGACCAATAAAGCCTCTCCGTCACTCGCTTTTTCTGACCAAATCATTCGGGTTCGTATGCAACTCTGTGCTTGCTTACTGATGCAGCAGGAAAAATGTCTCTGGAAGACTAGATCCTCCTACTATTCTATGGGAGACAGAGCTGGGAAGCTTCTCTCTAAGCGAATCAAAAAACGAGAATGCGCCACCCGCTTAGAAGACCTACAAAACCTGTCTGGAAAACTACACCGTAATTCGAAAGATATTGCAGACTCGTTTGCTCAATATTACTCCCAGTTGTACAATTTAAAAGATGAACCAGAGTCTCCCAAACCTATCAGCGATGAGATCACGTCGTTTCTAGACTCTCCCAACCTTCCTAGGTTGACTCCTACACAACTAGACACCTTGAACTCCCTGTTCATGCTCCCTAGGATTGTAAATGTGATTAATTCTAGTAAAATCCACTCTGCCCCTGACCATGACGGACTCCCCAATGAATACTACAAGCAATTCTTCCTCCAGCTCGCTCCTTTCCTCCTGCATGTGTTTACTCATTGGCAACGCTTATAAGCAGTCTCCCTGCTAGCCTTAGAGGCCACTATTGTCACCATACCCAAGCATGGTAAGCCTCCTGTGGATATGGGAAGTTATCAACCCATATCTTTTCTTAACTCCGACGTTAAGATATATTCAAAGCTTTTACCTGCCAGACTGAGTTCAGGTGTCCCTTCTCTAATACACCCTGACCAGGTGGATTTCATTGCAGGTAGACAAAGGATGGTACCCACAGGATGCTAGACCTGATTGGAGTGGCCAAGAGATTGGGATCCCCCAGTGTATTTTTTTTCGCTGTTTTGTACTTTACCCCCTTTTTCCTAATCCCTCACTCCCTAGATGGCCCTAATTGAGATATAAGATTTCTAACTACCCGCCATGACTGTTAAGTTTGTTACCCTGAACGTTCACAGCTTGAATTCACCTGCTAAGCGATCCAGGATGTGGTCCGAGGCCCGCAGGTCGAAAGTGGACATCCTAAGCATTCAGAAATTGCACCTTTTGAAAGAGATCAATTTTAGGACTCAAAACCGCCATTTTAATCAGCCCTTTTTTGCTAACCACCCAGGAAAAAAAAGGACAGGGGTCTGTATTTTTGTCAGAAACTAAATTTCTTTTCAGCTAATACGCATGGTTGCGGATCCAGCAGGTCTCTACATCATTTTGAAGTGTATGTTATCTAGTCGACCGCTTACAATTGTCAATGTGTATGAGCCTAATTGCTCACAGTTTAAGTTTATACGCACCGTCCTAAAACTGGCGGAGGAGATTGCAAAAGGCCCGCTTATTCTGTGTGGCAACTTTAATATTACTCCATCACGGCCTCTTGATTGCTCTGCTGGCCCTGCTCCAGGGAGAGGCGATTTAGCCCACCTGTGACGGGAGAGCCACCTTCATGATGTTTGGAGGTACATGCATGCCATGGAAAGATACTATTCTTTTTTTTCTCATAGACACAGATTGTATTCTAGAATCGACTACTTTATGGTGGACAGCAGGACGCTATCGTGTTGTGTTGCTTCTGAGATCGATCAGATATCCTGGTCTGACCACGCTCCGGTGAGTCTGGTCGTTTCCATGGTGAGCAGTCCCTCGCTGTCGTGGAGGTGGAGATTAAACCCGAACCTCCTCTCTGGGAGCAAAATAAATGAGGATATGGGAGTGTCACGCTCCGATTTTTTTCTCTCTCAATGATAACCAGGAAGTCTCGGATGAGACACTCTGGGCCTCTCATAAAACTTTTGTCAAAAGGCCTCTCGACTAAAAAGGAAGAGAGATGGTGCCAAGGCGTCTCTCATGTCAGAACTGTTATACCTGGAGCGGACCAATAAAGCCTCTCCCTCACTCGCTATTTCTGACCAAATCATTCGGGTTCGTATGCAACTCCAAAGTCACTCAAAGATAAAGTACAATCCAAGTTTCCCTTCATATGGGAAGGGTCAGGGATTCCCTATCTGGGAGTCACTTGACGCACACCAGGGGCCAGGGTTACTCCCGGTTTAGACAGGCGATTCTTCTCCTTCCTTGTCACGGGTGGACCGCGCCTGCCGGTAGTGGGGCCCGGTGTGGTGCAGATCAAAATTGAGGTCGTCTTACGGGAACAGATTAAAAGGGGGTTTTAATTTGTTTTCTTCGTGACGCCACCTATGAGTAGATTCGGTAAGGGCTACCGACGCTGCGGAACCTCCCGGGGTGATGGACAGCAGCAAGATGTTACGCTCCCCACAGGCTGAGCGGTGATCCCCGGGGGCTGGAGCTGCTCAAGATGTTGTGCGGCAGCTGCGGTTACCTTTAGTTCATGACGGACAGTTCATAAGGAGACACGGACACAGATAGTCTCTGCAACGGTTCTTTACTGTAACCAGCAGGCAGTACATGGCTTACAGTGGTTGAGTAGAAGACCGGGTGGACTTAGCAGTGATAGTGCTCCTCAGAGATCCGCAGTGTACCTCCTTTCTACCTCCTTAGCTTCTCTTGTGTTGCCAGCGTCGCCCAGGAATACCAGGTCGGGTACGGGGAGGCTGCTTCAATGCCCTATCCATAATGTACGTTCTGGATTCTTTGGGAGCCTTGGGTCCCTCAGTGGGTACACCGCTGGTTAGACGACTGGAAACTGGCTGGTGGTGGGGTGCTCCTATAAAGCTGATCCTCCACGGGGCTGGTTCGCGTGACAGAGGTGAACTGCTGCCAGCTTCGGTACCAGTGAACCGGCTGTGAGTTGTGGGCACGGGAGTCTTTTGGGAACCCGTGTAGCTATGCCCATTCCCGGTGGTTAAGGCCTCAGGTGCTGACACCCGACCGGTGACGGCCCAGGGGCCCGCACGGAGTGCGGAGCCCCCGCTCCTCTCCAAGTTCTAGTCTGCTCTCTCTTCCAGTACTAGACTATTCTATTGTTCTAGATTACTGTGTTCTCTTCACTACCCTAACACTCCACCCACCAGGACCTAGGATTGGTCCTCTGTTCTAGGTGTTGTATGTTGGGTTGGATCTCAGAGTTAACTATTGCACTGCTTTGTCGAGAGAATATTGCGGCTGCAATACTCCCTTGTGACGCACTCGTTGCGGGGCGCCACACTCCCCCTTGGTTAAATCAGCTTGTCCCCAAGCGTCAAACTACTCACATTACAGAGGTTTTTGCATTTTTATACATATATGACACACTTTTATTAAAATAGAAAAACAGGTAAAGATATGCTTTGGTGATATAAGCAAAGAAACAGGTAATCACTTTGTGCGGACCCGGCGGGCGGTCGGCTGTACTTTAAACTAGAGTCCAGGCTGTAGCCGCAAGATCACACAGTCAATGATTAACGGTGCAACAGGAAGAAGTCTCGTTTAGTAGCAAAGTTCAAACAACAACAGTCACTTATGGAGGGCAGTGTTCCGGACTCGTATGGCGAACCACCCATCACGGCATATATGGCGCTCATAGGTTACAATGTCCCCTCTATACAAGTCTCGGTTTGGATGGCCTCGCGGTAGGTGCGATTCCACATCACAGCGCCCCACAAACACTTCAGTACTCGCACCCTCCTCCCATACGAATCCCCACCCGGTGGACAAGTTAAATGTGCTTACCCACCCGGTTTTACGGAATAGTTCAGGCAGTGGAGATTGGCGGCGGGCCTCGGCACGAGCCTGCATGGTGGCTTGCAGTCGAGTGTGCCATTCGTCTCTCCGGATGCGACGTACCTCTTCGTCGGAGTGATGCGGCGTGTGGATAAAGTCACTACGGCGTGCTGGTTGTTGAACCGCTCGAGCTTGGTGGGCAGTCTGGGATGGAGCCCGGTTCAACGGGACCGGAGGAGATACTGTTGCGGTGGCACCCGACCAGTGCACCCGAGCTGATTGCCCGGCAAAAGGATCCTTGGTGTCTCCCCAGGCGAACCTGGTGTAGAGATCCTCAGGTGAACTGTAGACCTCCTCGTCATCCCCCTCGATGACTACATCAGGCTGCTCGGCTGGCGAAGATGATGGGATGGAATCCTTTGTATCGGTGGGTGGCTGTGCTGCAAGGTTCTCCTCGGGGTCGTTGTGCAGGACTTCCAGGCTGCCTGCCTCTTCTTCTGTTTCCGCAGGTAAAGGTGTTTCAATCCCGGTTACCAGGTAGGCCTCTGTAGTTGCAGAGGAGGCCTCCGGTTTAAGGGAGAAACAAGCGACAGTCTCGGTAGTGTGGAAACTAGTCGCGGGTTCCACAGGTGGAACCTGGTAGAGATCTAGTTCTTCCATGGAGCGTGTTATGAGCTCCGGCTCAAGAACGGAATCGGTTGCTGGAACGGGTCGAGTTGGGGCCCTCCACCGGAATGACACAGTCTATTGGCTCAGGTGACGGAGCAGGACAGGTGGTAGGCGAGGGTGAGGCGGTCGAGAAGCTGGTGACGTCGTCTGGGCTTGGAGAAGCTGCACCCGGTCGGCTCTGCTGCATCGCATGGTGTAGTCGTCTGCCTAGGGTCGCGCTCCAGCTACGGATCGTCCATTCCACTGTCTCTAGTAACCGCACCCGGAGGTCTTGTAGAGCCTCTAGCCAGAAGTCGGGGCTGCCGTCTATGGTAAGGGCAGGATCCGGACCCGGTTGGCTGATCGCTGCTCTGGCCTCCGCCTCGACCTCCCGCATCAGGTCTTGGAGTCTCATGCTGGCCATTCTTCTTTGGAGGGAAACCACACCCGATCAACCGGTAAGACGTTCTTGTTGAGCTCGTGAAGATGTCTTCTCTCTCTGTCGGTGTGTCTAGGTATGACACTCCCATTTCCGCTGGGCTTTTGTAGTCCAATCGTGGGAAAAGTCTTTGGGATCCGCCCCCATGGTTGATTCGAGCAATCAGGGCGGACAAAGAGTTTGGCGCCTTTCGTCCTTAGCCCTCCCACAGTGAGGGGGGGGTTGACTCACTCCTGGGCTTCACGTGGCGGCTTCTTGTGGCGGGAACGCCATCTTGGGCGCCATCTTGACCCAATGGTGTAAAGGCGGGAAAGTTCTTTTAGGGACGAACAAAGTCCAATTGTAGACAATAAAGTCCAGTTTAAGCACAACATACCCGTTGGGTAACGGGCCTGCTCGTATCCTGTTCATGACGCCATTTTCTGACGCACACCAGGGGCCAGGGTTACTCCCGGTTTAGACAGGCGATTCTTCTCCTTCCTTGTCACGGGTGGACCGCGCCTGCCGGTAGTGGGGCCCGGTGTGGTGCAGATCAAAATTGAGGTCGTCTTACGGGAACAGATTAAAAGGGGGTTTTAATTTGTTTTCTTCGTGACGCCACCTATGAGTAGATTCGGTAAGGGCTACCGACGCTGCGGAACCTCCCGGGGTGATGGACAGCAGCAAGATGTTACGCTCCCCACAGGCTGAGCGGTGATCCCCGGGGGCTGGAGCTGCTCAAGATGTTGTGCGGCAGCTGCGGTTACCTTTAGTTCATGACGGACAGTTCATAAGGAGACACGGACACAGATAGTCTCTGCAACGGTTCTTTACTGTAACCAGCAGGCAGTACATGGCTTACAGTGGTTGAGTAGAAGACCGGGTGGACTTAGCAGTGATAGTGCTCCTCAGAGATCCGCAGTGTACCTCCTTTCTACCTCCTTAGCTTCTCTTGTGTTGCCAGCGTCGCCCAGGAATACCAGGTCGGGTACGGGGAGGCTGCTTCAATGCCCTATCCATAATGTACGTTCTGGATTCTTTGGGGAGCCTTGGGTCCCTCAGTGGGTACACCGCTGGTTAGACGACTGGAAACTGGCTGGTGGTGGGGTGCTCCTATAAAGCTGATCCTCCACGGGGCTGGTTCGCGTGACAGAGGTGAACTGCTGCCAGCTTCGGTACCAGTGAACCGGCTGTGAGTTGTGGGCACGGGAGTCTTTTGGGAACCCGTGTAGCTATGCCCATTCCCGGTGGTTAAGGCCTCAGGTGCTGACACCCGACCGGTGACGGCCCAGGGGCCCGCACGGAGTGTGGAGCCCCCGCTCCTCTCCAAGTTCTAGTCTGCTCTCTCTTCCAGTACTAGACTATTCTATTGTTCTAGATTACTGTGTTCTCTTCACTACCCTAACACTCCACCCACCAGGACCTAGGATTGGTCCTCTGTTCTAGGTGTTGTATGTTGGGTTGGATCTCAGAGTTAACTATTGCACTGCTTTGTCGAGAGAATATTGCGGCTGCAATACTCCCTTGTGACGCACTCGTTGCGGGGCGCCACACACTCTCACCCACTCCCGCTTTTTAGCCTCCCGCAATGCAACATACATTTTGGAAGCATTAAAAGCGGAGGTTATTAAACATCCACTGCCCGCTCTCTCGGGGATCGCGTGTATCCACGCTTTTAAAATAACACTGCTCCCCAAAATTCTGTAATATTTTAGGAACCTTCCGATTACCTTCCCAGCCGCATTCTTTGGGAAACTCCAGGGCTTAAGATGTGGGCAAATAAGAGACCCAGAGTGTCCGGAAAAATTATGCATATCCCTTACTCACATGGGGGCATGGGCGTACCCAATATTGCGAGATAGCATAGAGCCACAATTTTAGAAGAAGCTTGGCACTGGGGGTCTACCAACTCAGAGCTAGGCTGGGTGCAAATTGAGGCACATTACTCTGCTCGTGGCTCTTTATGCAGGGTGCATGAAGCCTCCCTGCAGCCTGAGCCGCGGGTGAGGAGCGGGGTGGGGTGTGCTGTGAGCGGCCGCAGTTGAAGAGCGGGGGTGGGGGGGTGGGGACCTCACTGTCAGCGGCCGCGGGTAAAGAGCAGGGGGTGCTGTCAGCAGCTGCGGGTGAGGAGCGGGGGGGTTGGCTGTCAGCGGGGGGAAGGTAGGTGCTCTCAGCAGCGGCCGCAGGTGTGGATTCGCAGAGTTACTGTTCCTGCCGCAGCCGACATCCAAATAGACACGTGCTGAGGAGCAGCAGGCGCCGCCCCCTTCAGCACTGCCACTCCCACTGCCTCCTTGCTGCTTGGGCCTAAGGGCTCACATTGTCCAATGGACAGTGCGGCCCTGTCTCTATGCCTCCTTTTGGCGGCAGAGGCACTCAGATCCATGAGCTTTTGCCCTCCCCTGTTGCCCATGCAATTCACGCTTGGATGCTGAAGAGAGGTGGTGGGCACATGGTTTGTTCTTCCATTGGAGACGATCGATATGAAGGCGCTCACCCTTCACATCCCACACCTGAATCTGCAAACATGGTGTGAAGCTGGAGTCTCCTCTTTATGGGACATAGGGACATATTTTATAATGGCTCTATGGCTTTATGCTTTTAATAACGAAGGCTTAGGGGTGATCTTATAATAATGTATAAATATATGAGGGGACAGTACAGAGACCTTTTTAATGATCTTTTTACTTTTAGGCCTGAGACGGGGACAAGGGGGCATCCTCTACGTCTGGAGGAAGGAAGGTTTAACCATAACCACAAATGTGGATTCTTTACTGTAAGAGCAGTGAGACTATGGAACTCTCTGCCACATGATGTTGTAATGAGTGAGTCACTACTAACATTTAAGAAGGGCCTGGATGCCTTTCTTGAAAAATATAATATTACCAGTTATATATACTAGATTCTTTGATAGGGCGTTGATCCAGGGAACTAGTCTGATTGCCGTGTGTGGAGTCAGGAAGGAATATTTTTCTCCAATGTGGAGCTTAGTGTTGCCACAAGGGTTTTCTTTGCCTTCCTCTGGATCAACATGAAAAGGCCCCGTCACAGGCGTCCTAGTGCATTATGGGGCCGATCACGTGATCGGCCCGGCTTCAATAAGCGCAATGCGCATGCGCGGAGCCGGGCCGATCACGTGATCGGCCCCATAATGCACTAGGACCGATCACGTGACCCGCCCCATAATGCACCGCGCCGGAAGTGACGTCCGACCGGTGCATAGAACTACAGAGAGGTTGGGAGATTCCAAGAATGGGGGCAGAGAGGACCCACAATAATGCCGCCCAGCGGGGCGTGCATTACAACATGGAGGAGTGCTGTGGAAGCGTGGCCAAGCCTACCCACTCCCCTAACCACGGGGACTGTGGTAAGTTTATACTTAATTTACACAAGTTTAATAGGGTCACTTTAGATAAGAAAGGGATAGATAGGGAGCTGCTAGGAAGGTGTAGGGACAGCTAGAGATAGTGTAGGGGCTTCAAATTAGGTGACAGGTTCCCTTTAAATACTATGTTACTATGTTTCTTTATACTCTTTGTCCACTCAGTTCCCCAGAACCCGCACTGGTTTCTTCCAATTTGCCCAGTTTCCCATTTTTTCAAATCAACTAGCCTTTTGTCCCTAAGACCTTCACAGGTGCCTTCGCCATATCAACGGTTTATCTTATCTACCCCTCGCAAACGTAAAAGCCTTTCTAGCATTTACAAGACCATCAACGCCCAGCTCTTCTCTTCAAAACCTGGTTTTACTCATAGATGGGAGGAGGACCTGTCCTTCCAGGCATCGGAAGAGGAGTGGAAGGCCGGCCAAAAGTGCTTCAGAAAGCATCTAGGTGTGTTAATCACCTGGAATCCCTGAAAAAAATTCACCTTCGGTGGTATTATCCCCCGACACGCCTCGCCCGTTTCTCCCCTGACCTGTCCTCCTTGTGTTGGAGGCAGTGCGGAGAAAGGGGCACTCTCGCACATATGTGGTGGCAATGCTCGAAAATTGCTCCTCTTTGGATGGTGATAACCAGCCTATTAAAAACACTCACAGGCATCACTTTTCCCCTTTCCCCTCAATTAGCAGTTCTAAACATGGGTGTTAACAACTTAAAAATGACAGTGCCTCACAATGTGGTGATATCTTCCAAATACCTCTTTATTCCATCCTTATGCGACGTTTCAAACATACATGTTCATGCACAAATCACCATTACACACATTGTCTTAAATAGTATAAACACCTCCCCCTTGTTAATTACAACCAATAAGCAAACAGTGTTATCAATAATCATCATAAATTACATTTCAATATATTTAAAATGCGTCAGAGATTTCATACCTTATGATATTACTATTATCCTCTCCATCGTGTAAACCGATCCCCAATTAGAGTATTCAATCCATAGTCCTTCACATATTTCCATCTAACTCCTCATTCCCAAAACAAACCCTGCAGCCAATCAGGATATTTGTTTGCCAATCTCCATAGTAATATCCCTCTATCATCAATATTTGGATCCGGCTTCATAGTCTCTTATCCAATCGGTTCCATCTTTTACCATGCATACGCCGGTCCTTCCATTGCAATAGGTCAATCATCGGCAATGTAATGTGTAGGCGCCGGTGTCCTCCACTCATTGGTTATCGGCAATCATGTGGCTGTAATGTCACATCCCCCATCTTCTGTATGCAGTTGACGTAAACATTAGGGATGAGCGAGTATACTCGCTACTATTCAGAACTCGCCGAATAGTAGCCGTATTCGGGCTACTCGCTACTCTCCGAATATCTTATGATTACTTGGGAGTAGCGTGTAGTCCATTCACTTTCGCAGTGTGAAAGTACCCTAAAAGTGCATAGAAGTTGTTAAAAATAATAAAATTACATACTCACCTGTCCGACGCCTGCACCGGGACCGTCCCAGAAGACCTGCGATCACCGGACAAGGACCTATGACTTCCAGCCAATCAGATGGCCGGTAGCGATCTGGCCAATCAGATGACGACACGTCACAACCACGTGATCGCTAGCGGCCACCTGATTGGCCAGATTGCAAGGTCCTGACAGTACACCTAGGACCTTGCAATCTGGCCAAACAGGTGGCCGCTAGCGATCACGTGGTTGTGACGTGATACCATCTGATTGGCTGGAAGTTACAGGTCCTTGTCCGGTGATCACAGGTCTTCTGGGACGGTCCTGGTGCAGGCTTCGGACAGGTGAGTATGTAATTTTATTATTTTTAACAATTTTTATTCACTTTTAGGGTACTTTTGCAACACTGCGAAAGTAATCGGACTCACTATAATCGCAATGAGTACCGAGTACCGGTACCTACTCATTGTCGAGTGTAGCGATTCCGAATATTACGGTACTCGCTCATCCCTAGTAAACATATAAACAGAGTGGACACGATCCCAACCACGGAATTAACATAATCATAGCGACTTTTAGAAGCAGTCAAAACCAGATAAAAAGATATAAAAATGACGTGGCATAATAGTATCACTCCCCCATTATATAGATCCCCACCAACAATGAGGCTCATTTCTCAAAATAATATCATGCATCATAAAGATCTTAAAGGATATCAAAGAAACCAAGGCACCATGGTTAATCCAATAACTCCCCTAAACTTTGTATCATAGGAACCCCAGGGGTATCTAAATCTATTCCCAAACAATACCTCATTCTCTTGAGGATACATAAATAATCCCCCTCCTCTATATAGTTATGGGGCAAACTACCCTACAAATAAGGGATTCACATTCAAGGGATATTCAATTCTGGATAGACATTGTTCAAGGACTCAAAAAAAAAAATCAATTTCCTCCTTACTCCCGTCCCAAATAAATAAATAAATAACATCGTTACATCGACGACATTTTCTTTATTTGGGACGGGAGTAAGGAGGGACTTGATTTGTTTTTTGAGTCTTTGAACAATGTCTATTCGGAATTGAAATTCACTATAGATTGCTCCATAGGGAGTTCCATAAGATAAGATAAGATAAACTTTATTGATCCCGGAGGAAATTACAGTATTACAGCAGCAGAACAAAGATCAAGAACATTTCACACTTTACAAAATAAGTCTATATGGACAGCAGATGTGGGTAGACTGGTACATGTACCTCACCTATTCCCCCCATACACATAGAACTTCACATAGTCTTGGGACGCTTTACACTTATACATTTGTTAAACATCCCCACAGCTGTCGGAACAAACGATTTTCTGTATCTTTCCTTTTTACACATTAGTTGGATTAGACGCTTGCTGAATGTGCTCTTCTGCCATGGGAGAGGACGATAGTAATATCATGAGGTATGAGATCCCTGGGGCATTTTAAATATATTGAAATGTAATTTATGATGATTATTGATAACACTGCTTGCTGATTGGTTGTAATTAACAAGGGGGAGGTGTTTATACTATTTAAGACAATGTGTGTAAGGGTGATTTGTGCTTGATAAAGAACATGTCTGTTCGAAACGTCGCATAAGGACGGAATAAAGAGGTATTTGGAAGATAATATCACCACATTGTGAGGCGCTGTCATTTTTAAGTTGTTTATGCTGTATACTTTCCGGGACAGACTCCCTGGTTGGACGGGTGCCTCAATTGGGGGTAATACCCTTGCATGCACCAAGGTGCTGCACACCATTATATATTTTCTAAACGTGGGTGCTGACTCCCTGCCCCATGAACATGCAGGACTGGTCTCGAATGTTGTAACAGCGGCGAGAATTATCCTTGCTGCTAAATGACATTCGCACCTTCTTCTCACTTTGAACGAAGTTGCAGACAGATTGAATGCAATTTATCGCCATGAGTATTACCTCTCGTTAGACTGCAAAGCCAGAACCAGTGTTCTGAGATAGGTTTTGTTCAGACCCTGTATCATTTTGAAATGTTATGTTTTCTGAAAAATTTGAATAAAGATCATTGGAACAAAAAAAAAAGGTCTGGCTGAACCACCAGGACCTGAACTTCCATGGGTCTTCACATATCTAGGGTCAACCAAACTAATTACATTGCTGTGTTGGGTGGAAGAAGACAAGTTCATTACTGAATCGAAAATGGCTGGTTTCACATATGCATCTCGGCCGCATCAGGCTGAAGGCCCTGTCATCTGCATCTGGCGCCGGAGTGTCAGACGCCATTGAACGCTGCCGCCACAGTGTGTTTTTGTCTGCTGGATGGTCATAGAACTGTCAGGTTTGCTTGGCCCGGAGGGGGGAGGGAAGAGAGCAGAGGAGAGAGAAGGGGAGGGAACAAGAGAGAACACCTAGGAGCTGTTCTGAGCAGTGTCAAACTAGTTTGCGCATGCTCAAAGTGAAATTCTGATCTGTCCAGGCTGCATTTACCATCGGCTGGATGCAGCCTCACAGGCAGCAATGCTTTGTTTTGACGCATTGTACCGCATGCAGGTGCATCAGGATTTTTTAAGCAGCCTGAACGGCAACATTCTGCAGTCGGGGTGCACTTGTCTGCATCAGGTGAAATCCCGATGCCACATGATGTCCCTGCATCCCCATGTGAAATATAAGGATGCATTCTGGATCAGGAGGCATCAGGAATTTACCTGACCCAGATGCAACACGAAAAAAAGCAGATGTGAAAACACCCCAAGAAATCAACTTTATATGTTTCTATGACAATTACCAGTCAAGTGCATCAATCCTCCCTACTGGTCTCCCATGGGCTTGAATGACACCTGTTAAATGACGTTATGTCTCTGTTATTATCAGCGATGAACAGTTGTCAATCAAGCCCACGGGGGTTGCTCTAGGTGTTGAATACTTGATGGCAATTAGCCTGCCTCTTGCAGCCTAATTTACATAAAAATTAAAATTTTTGTAGTGATGGAAATTCCACTTGCAAAATAGAATGTATGTATGAACTTGTATCTTGAATGTCTGGAGAAGGGCACAATCAATGTCAAAGTGATGTCAGGCTTACATTGCAGAGTGGTCACAAAGCAATAAACCAGAGAAGGAAGTGAAGGAGTAAAGTAAATATAAAGATTACTTTTGGATGGATGTGTGGCCACTATAGTCAATCAATGGCTGAAGCAGTGACATAGTGGTTTCCACTGTGCTCAGTGCGGGTCTCCAGTGGTCACATGCCCCTCAAACCTAAGACAGAAGTACAGAGACTGGCCATGTACTTCTTACTTATTCAAGAAAGACATCTGACCACTGCAGCCCATCACTGGTTGTGAAGAAAGTGTAGCAGCAAGGAATAGGTCAAGGTGATTTCAGGATGGATTAGTGGCCACTGCTATTGGTGACTACTAAAGCCAATAATTAGCAATAGTGGGGATAAAGTAGGTAATACAAAGACTGGCAGAAGATTCAGGAACTCTTGGAACAGTGGGGAATCATGTGAATATTAGTGAATCCTCACTCTCCCTTGTAGACTGTGAGCTCTCGCGGGCATGGTCCTCACTCCTCACTGTACTGTTTCCTTACTCATCCCTTGTAGACTATGAGTCCTCGTGGGCAGGGTCCTCACCCATCCCCTGTAGACTGTGAGCTCTCACAGGCAGCGTCCTCTCTCCTCACCTACTATATGCTCACCCATTCCTTATAGATTGTGAGCTCTCGTGGGGATGTCACGGGTGGCAGTGCCTAAGCATGTGGCCTGGGTGACACTTCAATAAAGGGTTATGTACAGGGAATAAGAGTTTGTTGTTGTCACGTGATGCCACCTGTAGTACCTGGTGATGCATCACCAGCGCCGCCACAGTCCTCCAGAGGGCGATGGTTTTGCGGCAAGGGTAGTAAAGCTCCCTAGAGGTGGAGCTGGGCCTCCAGGGCAGCGTAGAGTAAAGGGGCAGCTTGGAGTGGGGCTTGAGGTCAGGACAGGGAGTGATGGAGCGGTCTATATGGGCACCAGGAACGGAGAGGAATAACTCACACACACCGAATCAAGTCTCTTTTACCTTTTACTGGTGGTATAGCAGGTAAATCCATCCAGGACACTGTCGGGTGACAAGGTGCACAATGAGTCTCCACAGTAAGTGGGTATAAGGCCTCCTCAGCTTCTCTACAGTTCCTGAAGTCCTGTATGCTTGCAGCCAGACTGGCCTCCTCCCCTCTCGTGTCCTCTCTCTCTCTCCTCCTGCGCAGTCCACGGGTTAACCTCGCTGATCACTGCTGTGTTATACTGCCGTGTCTGTGAATTCAATTTGCACGGTCTCGTGCTGAGCGCTCCAAAACAAAGCTGAGGACTCTGCTGACTGGAAAGTCCTTTTATTGAAAATCCTCCATCCGCCACGACATGTTTCGACGGTATAATACCGTCTTTCTCAAGTGGAATCCACTTGAGAAAGACGGTACTATACCATCGAAACATGTTGTGGCGGATGGAGGATTTTCAATAAAAGGACTTTCCAGTCAGCAGAGTCCTCAGCTTTGTTTTGGAGCGCTCAGCACGAGACCGTGCAAATTGAATTCACATATCCTATCTTATTGAAGAGCACGGCTGGAGCAGCTCGCAGAGACTTGAGGACCTGCAGACTTAGAACTTGAACCAGGAGAAAGGAGACCCCGACCACTTTCTAAATCTACACCATTGTTGTGCGGGGATTGCACAACAGGAATAGGTTAGTGATTACTTAATTGAATCTTCCCACTTGGTAATAATGGTAATGCACTAGTGCGCCCCCTATATTTCTTTTGTCTTTCATACTGCCGTGTCTGGCTCCCTTTGGCTGGGTATGCAGGGGGACCGGGTGACTGAAGTCTCCACGGTGTGCCAGGGTTTTCTGCAGTCTTGAAGTAATCATGCAGGTGCGGATCCCCGAAGTCCGTTACGTTTTGGGTGAACCTCCACAAATTGCTCACTCCCTTAGCTCTGCTCCTTGCCTTCTGTCCCCACTCTTAGGCTTGGCTCAACGTAGAAAGGCCACTCTGGGTCACTGGTTCGGGCCTAACCGCGGCACCGATCACCCAGACGTCTTTGCAGCACTCATGTGCAGTAGGGAAGGCTGTGGCTACCTGAGTGAGCAGGGCACCACATCTCCACCGTAACCTGCTCCTGCAATGTCTGCTTCTGTTATCAGACATCACTGTATTCACTCTGTAGGCGATGCTGGTGATAAGTGAGATGGTAGGATCAAAATCTCTGGAAAGCGCAGCAACTGTTCATCCACTAAGGTTAGAGTGGCAGAGACCTGCAGCACTTTAAATTCTGACCAATTGTGTGTGTGTGGGCTGTCCAGATGAAGTCATCAGCTCATTTATTTAGCCTATTGGAAAGCACCACACCCTACTAAAACTTCCAGCGTACAGCTGAAAGCTGCCAGATATAGTCTAATGTTTTCCTGGCTCAGTCCTGTTTGACTTCTTGTTATCATTGTTACTTGTTTTGACCTAAGCTTAAGTGTGTGACTACTCTTACAGATCCTGATTTTTTTTCCTATACCCTTGGCTTAGACCAGGGGTCTCAAACTCGGCTGGGTTGGTGGGCCGCACATAGAAAAACATTTATATCGGGGGGCCGCATCCCTTGTAGGACTAAGTGATATTTTTAGTAATACCAGAATTTTTTGCTCAATGTAGTAAAGTACAAATCCTGATCCCCTTCTTGTAGTAATGTCCCCATCCTGTAGTAATGTCCCTTTCTAGTGATGTTCCACATCCTGATCCCTTTTTCTAGTGATGTCCCCCATCCTGATCCCTTTTTCTAGTGATGACCCACATCCTGATCCCCTTTTCTACTGATGTTCCCCATCCTGATCCCTTTTTCTAGTAATGTCCCCCATTCTGATCCCCTTTTCTACTGATGTCCCCTGTCCTGATCCCCTTTTCTACTGATGTCTCCCATCCTGATAGCCTTTCCTAGTGAAGTTCCCCATCCTGATCCCATTTTCTAGTGATGTCCCTCATCCTGATCCCATTTTCTAGTGATGACCCTCATCCTGATCCCAAGTCAGTGCATAGGGATACCTATGTCCAAAGACACAGAATGAACATCAGAGTCAGGTAAATAAATCAGAAGTCCCTATGGAACCAACAAAGTAATTAGTAATCATCAACATCAAGCCCGCGACAAGCCCAATTTATTCCTTATGGGACTTGCGATTATGTGTGGCACTTGCAATCCGGCAAATCTGGCACTTGTGGCAATAGAAAAAAAAATGCTGCTAGCAGTGCCGCACATGACCGCAAGACCCATAGGGAATTAATTGGGCTTGCCGCAAGTCAGCCATTATGGAACAGATGTGGCAACACTGCTGGATCTGCCACGAATGGCAAAAATCATTGAAGTGAAAGCAGCCTTAAGGTAGTGTCACACCTGGTGACATCGCTAGCGACATCGCCGAAAAAGTGACGTATCAGCGATGTCGCTAGCGACGTCGCGCTGTGTGACAGCGCGACGCGACCGCGGATTATCGCTGGTTGCAGGTTGACAGGTTTACGAGGAGGACCGTAAACCTGTCAACCTGCGACCAGCGATTAGGCTGGATCGCGCTGTCTGACACCGCCATAGCGCTGTTGGCGGCGATCCAGCCTATACCGCAGCATTACTGCGGATCGCTCGCTTGGTTGATCCCAGCCCCGCGAGCGATGCGATGGCTCTGCCCGCATCGCCGCATGACAGCTGGCCTGCGATGTCGGAAGCGAGCGTGCACCCTCGCATCGCTTCCGACATCGCAGGCCAGATCGTGCTGTGTGACAGCACCATTAGCTGCAGCTAGGGATGGGCGAATCTACTCGTTACTACTCGGTACTCGCCGAGTAGTAAGGGATTCGCCCGACTCGTTACACTGCGAGTAATCTCAGGGATTACTCGCAGTCAGTAACGAGTCCGCAGGGAGCGAAGGAAGAGAGGGGGGAGAAATGCTCCTTACCTCTCTTCCGGCTTCTGCTATGTGCTGTGTGCTGGGCTCCGGGACTTGGGGGGTGCGGCAGCTCCAGGGTCCTAGAGCCCGCCTACACAGAGATGTAGCAGAGCTGAGATAGTTTTCAGCCTGCTCACTCCCTGAGCATAGATATGTATATCTATGCACAGGGTTGTGGCAGTGAAGATGTCGTTTTTGGACTACGTCGGACAGAAGAGGATTTTTGGAGTAAAGATGGAGTCTCTAATGTCTTTTTTGTTTTATTTTTAATAAAAAAAATTTCTCTGTGTTGTTTTTTTTTTATATTGAGTACTGGAAATTCATGGCGGTCATGTCTAATATTGGCGTGACCGCCATAAATTTCGGGCTTAGGGCCAGCTGATAATACAAAGCTGGCCCTAACCTCTTTATTACCCAGCGTGCCACCGCCACCAGGGCCGCTGGAAGAGCGGGGTTCAGCGCCAGAAGATGGCGCTTCAATGAACGCGCCATCTTCTGGGGCGGCTGCGGGCTGCAATTTGCTGCGGGGGTGCCCAGAAAGCTTGGACCTCCCTGCGCTGCGGATTCCAGCCCCCAGCTGCTTAGCTGTACCTGGCTAGACATAGAAATTGCGCGGATCCCCACGCATTTTTTTTTTAATTATTTCATGAAATTCATGAAATAATAAAAAAAAAGGGCTCGCCTATATTCTTGTGTCTGGCCAGGTACAAATAGGCACCTGGGGGTTGGGGACAGCCCGTCGCTGCCTGCTGGATCCGGCTGGTTCCAGAAATATGGCGAAGCCCACGTAATTTTTTACATATAAATATAGGGGAGCCCTTTTTTTTATTATTAAAAAACACAGAGAAAATTTTTTATTAAAAATAAAACAAAAAAGCCATTAGAGACTCCATCTTTATTTTAAAAATCCTCTTCCGTCCGACGCAGTCCAAAATGCAATCTCAGCTCTGCTACTTCCCTGTCTGTGCTTAGACAGACAGGGATGTAGCAGAGCTGAGAACTGACTAAACAGTCAGGGTTCAGCTCAGGGCATTAGGACCTGAGCTGAACTCTGCTGTCAGCCAGACTCGCTCTGCTCCGGAGATTCCCGAGCAGTGACGCAAGTTAATTTATTCACTGCTCTTGTCACCATTTGGGAATCTCCGGAAACAGAAGCAGAGAGACTCGGGGAGCGAGTCTGCGGCTGAGGCGGCAGCGGCGGCGGAGGCAGGGGTAAGTAGGCTTTTTGCCACTGGCTTTAAAAGAATAACATGGGGATTTGCAGGTTTTTTCCTCTGCTGCCAGACCCCTTATAGGGTCCGGCAGCAGAGGAATCGCTGCAATACTCGCCTCCCCATTCATTTACATTGGACTTGCTAGACTTGCAACGAGTAGCGAGTCCTGGACTCAGACTCGTTACAGTCTAGCGAGTCCGAGTAATTTAGGATTCGCCCATCTCTAGCTGCAGCCTTATTTTCATGCAAAGGTCCTAATCTGATAGCTGCATTCTTGAGGGTCATAGAACTAGCATTCCTTAGGCTTGTAGTGGCAATATAAGGACATAGCTTTCCTGTCCAGGAGAGGGTGAGGGTCAAAGGGTGAGGCCTTTGGTCAGTGACCATTTAGTTGCAGCCTTATTTTCATGCAAAGGTCCTAATCTAATAGCAGCATTCTTAAGGGTCATACTAGCATTCCTAAAGGTACCATCACACGCGGCAATATTGCTAGGCAATTTCACTGGCAATTTGCTGGTTGCTGTGAAATCATGGACACATTGCTACATTTGTACACAGCAACAAAATAGAACAATGTGTCCATGATTTCACTGCAACCAGCAAATTGCCAGTGAAATTGCCTAGCAATATTGTCGCATGTGATGGTACCTGTAGGCTTGTAGTGACTATATAAGGACATAGCTTTCCTGTCCAGGAGAGGGTGAGGGTCAAAGGGTGAGGCCTTTGGTCAGTGACCATTTAGAAAAGCCAGTGTCTGAAGCTTAAACAAAGGGAAAATGGATACTGGAGTTTATGAGCGCTAAGGCACAAAGCAAAGGGAATGTATTAGCAGATTCTCAAACCTTTTATTACTAGCTCCTTGCATGGGCTATACAAGGAGCTAATAATAAAAGGTTTGAGAATCTGTTAATACATTCCGTTTGCTTTGTGCCTTAGCGCTCATAAACTCCAGTATCCATTTTCCCTTTGTTTATGTTATAATCCCATTGTGGGATCAGTGGTGGAGCTGCTATGGGTCAGGGTATTTCCTAAATCCTCCTTTTTGAGGACCTGGAAGGCATCTTACCTACAATAACAGAGGTGGGACCTGCGGTGATGTAACATCCGACCCAGATCACATGACCTCAAGGATTCACAGTGGCTGAGGCACCACTACTGGCTGGCTTATTATGCAGTTTCCTAGCGGGGGCTTCTCTGCTTCTAAGTATATACCGATGTTGTGCACGACTGCACAATCCCCCGGTTGAGTAGCCAATTGGTGTGCAATCTGTTAACCCTCGAGACCACCAGGTTTCACACATTGTGCTCCTGTGCCTTTTGCTTTTCAATTGTCTGAAGCTTGTTAAACAGCTTAGGTTTGGATGCCAGCTGTAAGACAAAATGGAAGACATTTTATTATGAGATCCTGATCATTCTTTATGACACTGCTAGAGACTTTACACTGTGAATCTTCATGGGGATAGTTATAACAATATTTGTAAAGCACTGTGGAATATGATGGTGCTATATGATCAATGCAGAATATTATAATAATAAATTAATGGTATCCAATTAAAAGCTAAAAGCTCAATGAAACCAATAATGAATTGTGGACTGTAGCGTGTCCCTTCTGCTTATCATCAAACAAGTAAAAAGAATACTGAAACAATTTATTTTAGAGCTTCCATTGTATAATAGATGAAAATAATTTCTAATTCTCTATGAAATAAAAAGGACAAGTTTTATTTATGGACAAAAGAAACTTGACGATATGCGAGTATAAAAACGAACTACTTGACTAGAATGTAATTGTGCACATGGTAACTACAAATGATCCTGTGCTCTATAGGATGTCCCTGTAATACGTAATGCTCATAGTATTGAGCTTCAGATCTACAAGTCATATTCTTATTGCGGTTCCTAAGGCGCTTGAGAGGTTGGTGGCCTTTTGGTATATTACCGTATATACTCGTGTATAAGCCGACCCGTGTATAAGCCGACCCCGCTACTTTTGCCCCCAAAACCTGGGAAAACCTATTGACTCATGTATAAGCCGAGGGTGGACCCCAGCACAGGTATACAGCCCCCAGCAGTGTGGTATACAGCAGCCCCAGAGGTATATACAGCAGCCCCAGTGGTAGTATACAGCAGCAGCCCCAGTGGTATATACAGCAGCAGCCCCAGTGGTTAGTATACAGCAGCCCCAGAGGTGTATACAGCAGCCCCAGTGGTAGTATACAGCAGCCCCAGTGGTAGTATACAGCAGCCCCAGAAGTATATACAGCCCCAGAGGTATATACAGCAGCCCTAGTGGTGTATACAGCAGCCCCAGAGGTATATACAGCAGCCCTTAAGTAGTATACAGCAGCCCCAGTGGTGTATACAGCAGCAGCCCCAGGGGTGTATACAGCAGCAGCCCCAAAGCTGTATACAGCAGCAGCCCCAGGGCTGTATACAGCAGCAGCCCCAGGGCTGTATACAGCAGTAGCCCCAGGGCTGTATACAGCAGCAGCCCCGGAGGTATACAGGCCCCCCCATCAAGTTCCAGGGCCCCCCCCCTTGCGCGGCAGCCTGTAAAGTAAAATCATACTTACCAGTGTCCTGTCGCGCTGTCCCGCCGCTTGCCGACACACGATCCCGGGCTTCAATCCGCGACTTCCGGCTTCCGGCTTCCTGTGGTCGCGGGCAATGACGTCATTGCCCGCGACCACAGAAGACGCGGAATGAAGCCCGGGATCGTGTGTCGGCAAGCGGCGGGACAGTGCGACAGGACACTGGTAAGTATGATTTTACTTTACAGGCTGCCGCGCAAGGGGGGAGGGCCCTGGAACTTGATGGGGGGGCCTGTATACCTCCAGGGCTGCTGCTGTATATATATATACTCGCGTATAAGCCGAGGGGGGACTTTTCAGCCCAAATTTTGGGCTGAAAAACTCGGCTTATATGCGAGTATATACGGTACTACACAATGTCCTTTTGGCCAATTAGGCAGAGATACTCCATAATTAGCATTTCTTGTATATTTTTGAATGAAGCTCCAAAGATGATCAAATGAGAATTTACCAAACTTATATGGAATATCTTATTAGGATAAAGTGGCCTCGTCTTCAGACCCCGCACTCAGCAGTTTTTATTTCTGGTTCTCCGTAAACATTGGCAATTTATGTTGATTTTTCTGAAAGTGCCCATATATATTAGTTATATCCAATATGGATTTTTAATGTTTCTGGATTGTTGTTTACCCTTTTTTAATGAACTTGCTCCTTCGCTGTCTATATCTTTGAAGATTCCACAGTTTTCTTATACATTTCTTGTCTGAATAATAGTTATGAAATATAATAAATGAAGATATGTAGATGTTCTTGGGATATGAAGGCCTAAATATTTAATCCTATTTATTGCAAGATTACATTTTTTTTGCAGAATTGGCATTTAAAAGTTCTGAATCTTAACTTACCAATAAAATAAAAACTTCACATTGCTTCTCATGTATAGTCGTCCTGATGACCTCTGTTTGCCATCTTGCTGCTTTTTTCACTCACATCGCCTTTGTGTTCCTCCTGCATATAAGATAGATTGAACTCTTTGCATTATAAATCTAGATCAACTGCACCCCAGGTCGGGATCACACTGGAGGGGCATAGCAAAGTGACTACCTGTTTCTTCACTAGAACCTCTAATGGTGAAAATAGGCTTTCGCTGTAGGTAGCTTATGGGTACCACTCCAGGGGAACTCTCTGTACAGTAGCAGTTGGTCCCAAGGGTCAACCAAGCAAATTCGTGCTAAGATATAGGCAGGGCAGCTGGAGTAGGCAGACAGGCAGGTACAGGAAGGCGGCAGCTGGCAGATGTACTGGTATGGCAGGTTCTGGCAGTTACGACAGGTATCGGCGGACATGGCTGCTACTGGTTGGTACAACAGGATCTGACAGGTACGTCATGTCCTGGCAGGTATGGAAGATACTGGCAGGTATGACAGGTACATCAGGATCTGGCAGGTATGGCAGGCACTGGTGGATACAGCAGTTACTGGTACAGAGGACAGGTACTGGAACACAAGTATATGTTAGTAGACACAGGATACGGGTACAGGCTGTCGAGGACCATACAACTAGCAAACATGCAGGCAGATAAACTAACAAATTGCTTAAGTACCTTCCAAAGGGGAAGAGTGCCTTAACCCCTTAACGACCGAAGCCTCATTTTGCAATTCTGACCAGTGTCACTTTATGAGGTACTAACTCTGGAACACTTCAACATATCCCTTTGATTCCAATAATGTTTTTACATGACATATTGGACTTCATGTTAGTGGTAAATTTAGGATGATATTTTCTATATTTCTTTGACCAAAGAGTGTTTACACACAGTGGCAATTTAAAGCCATGACACATATAGCTATCATTGGTCACAAAAGGGTTAAATACCTTGTGTCCTCCAGCCATTGGTTAGCGATAGTTACAGAATGTGAGCACTACCCTTTTAAGAGGCTGGGGAACCTAAAGGACATCAGAGATCTTTTCTCAGAAAAAGAAGCAGAGATTTTACCCAATCAGTGTCCTTTTGACTGTACTATTAATCTTATTCCTAATGCCAAATTACCTAAAGCCTACCTGTATAATTTGTCTGTCCTTAAGTGGATCACCATGGAAGTATACATAAATGACAGTTTATGGAACGGTCGTATCCATCCTACCTTCTCACCTGTAGCTGCTGGATTTTTCTTTGTTAAAAAGCAAAATGGGGGTCTCTAGCAGGGGTGCATCAAGACTCCCTGCCATCTGAGAGAGTTGAGGAGCTGGGGGGGGGTGCTATCACTGGAGGCCACGGGTGAAGATCGGGAGGGTGCTGTCACTGGCGGCCGCGGGTGGGTGATGCCTTACTGCACTGCAGCCAGCGGCCATGAGCCTGGAAGCCGCTGTGTAGTGCTAGCGCCGCCCCCTTCGGCACTGCCGCTCCTCCTGCCTCCTTGACGCCTGAGCCTGAAGGCTCATGTTGTCCAGTGGACGGTGCGGTCATGGTCTCTAGCTCTGCCTCGATTTCCAGGTATGAAACAAAAATAATGGCTAAGAATACATATACACATTTACTGAACCCAAACCTATATATTCAGCTTACTGGAGCCAAATAATTTTTCAATCTTGACCTTAGAGGGGCTTATAATTTGATATGCAACCAGGAGGGTGATGATGGATTCTAGGATAAAATATGCCATAATTAATTGGGTTTAACCTAGCTACCTTAAAGGGAACCTGTCAGGTCATTTTACCACACACCCCTCCCCTCAGCCTACCACTACCTGTCCCTGCACCATGCTAGCTGATCCCCAACCATCACTGTCTGACCTAAAATTGCTCTATAAAGACCAAGAAAAATGAGTTATAAACTTACATAGAGTTTGAATCTGGAGACTGGAAAGGCGGACTCTGGGGCTCCATTCTCTCCTCCTTGTCGGCATTCAGCATGCCCAGCTGGGCATCCTTGTTCTTTGTGCTGTGCCTCCTCTTTTTTTAACTTCCCGCCACCCTTGCTGCAATGATACGCCAGGTCGGAACATCATATCCGGCCCGATGCATTGTGGGGCTGATCACGTGCTCGGCCCGGCTCCAGCGCATTCGCAGTGCACATATTGAAGCCATATCCGGCCCGGTGCATTTTGGGGGCTTATGATGTGTACGGCTCAGCTTCAATATGCGCACTGCACATGCGCTGGAGCCGGGCCGAGCTCATAATCAGCCCCACAATGCACCTGGCCAGATTCTTGTCCTGTATATCATCACAGCAAGGGGGGTGGAAAGTTCAAAAAAGAGGAGGCACAACACAATGAACAAGGACGTCCAGCGTGGTGTGCTGAATGTCGACGAGGAGGGGAGAATGGAGCCCCAAAGCCCGCCTGTTCAGTCTCCAGATTCAGACACTATGAAAGTTTGTAACTCATTTTTCTCAATCTGTATAGGACAATTTTAGGTCAGACAGGGATGGTTAGGGATCAGTTAGCAAGGTGCAGGGACAGGTAGTGGTCAGCTAGGGGGGTTAGAACAACCTGACAGGTTCCCTTTAAATCTTTGAAACACTTTCTGGTGTTCGCTAATTATTACAGAAAATGTATTAAGCATTTATCTAATTTCATCAAACCTTACTGACCTCACATGTTGACACCCTTGAAATTATTCCAGAAAATGAAATGTTTCTTCCAGAAAAGTTTTGCAAGTGCACGTTTTGCTATGCACATGTTTATTTCCTATGTGTGTATTGGAACAATGCAATAAAAAGAAAAAAAAACTAATTAGGCATAATTTCACATAAAACCCCATAATTGGGCCAGACAAAATTGTTGGCACCCTCAATTTTATATTTACTTGCCCAACCTTTGGAATAAATAATTGCTATCAATCACTTTCTATAACCATCAACAAGTTTCTTACACCTTTCAGCTTGGATTTTGGACTTCTTAAATTGCTACTGGTCTCTCATATTTGAAGGTGCTTTCTCACAACAGTAATTTTCAGATCTCTCCACAGTTGTTTAATAGGATTTAGACCCAAACGCATTGCTGCCACTTCAGAACTCTCCAGTGTTTTGTTTGGGGTCTTTGTCATGTTAAAAAAAACTTATGACCTAGGACACAAATCCAGCTTTCTGACACTACATTGCGACCCAAAATCCATTGTGATCTTCAAATTTCATGATGTCTTAAACACAGTCAAGCCACCCAGTGCAAGAGGCAGCAAAACAACCCCAAAACACCTTTGAACTTCCACCATGCTTGACTGTCAGTACTGTGTTCTTTCTTTGTAGGCCTCATTTCATTTTGGTAAACATTAGAATGATGTGCTTATAACAAAAAGATGTATCTTGGTCTTATCTTACACATAAACATTGTGACAAACTGCAGGGTAGCTTTTTTATTCTCTGTGTCAACAGTAGGGTCTTCCTGGATCACCTGCCACAGCATTTCATTTCAATCAATTGTCAATATACAAAGATAATTTGTGTTGGCACTGATGTACCCAGAGCCTGCAATACAACTTGAATTTTTTGAAACTTGATTGGGGCTACTTATCCACCATCTCAACTATTCTAGGTTTCAACTTTATATCATTTTTTTCTACAATCCATGTCCAGCTTCAGTGACATGGGTTGTAAACATCTTGATTATGTTGCACACCGTAGACAAAGGAACATCAAAATCTTTTGATGTTGTTGATTGTTGATATTTTTTTACTAATTTTAAATGTCAAGTCTTCAGACAGTTCTCTTCTCTCCTCTTTCTATTCTCCATGCTTAGTGTGGCATACACAGACACACAATGATAAGACTGAGTCAACTTCTCCCCTTTTATCTGATTTCAGGTGTTATTTTCATATTTCCCACACCTGTTACTTGCCAAAGGTGAGTTTGAAGAAGCATCAAATGCTTGAAATAAAGTAGTTTAACCCAAATTTTGGAATGGTGCCAACAATTTCTTTCCAACCCATATTTGGAATTCTATATAACATTGTTTGTTTTGCATATCAGTATGAATTCTGGAAATTGTGTACATCTCTGAATTCTAGTAATTTATAAGTTAACCCCCAATGTGATTTTATGTCTTTTGTAATGTATTATAAGGATTTACCCAGGAATCTAATAGCTTATGGGAGCACACTCACTTTGTGACCAAGTTTAAAGGTGACTGTAATAAACACACATAGCAGTTAATAAACATGAGATGCAGTAAATTAGCAAGTTCATCAAACAAGCAACAAACAGGAAAAACTGTTTAGAAGCAATTCAAATCCGAAACAGCTTGCCAACTCCCGGAAGGCCTTGGAAAAATAGTCACAATTACAAGTCCTGAACTTGAAACTGCAGTGTAGTTTAAGAAGTTAGTAACGTTTTGTTGACCAATCTATCTTGTCTTGTCTACTTTATTAATGGTATATTCTCACCTGTTCAAGGTTTGTAGTCATAGACCTTATGTGTTTTTTTTCAGTTAGACCTCTATGGGGACTTTTGGTTGATCTGAGATGCATATATACTTAGAAAGGGAAGAGGAAGTAATCCACCCGAATGGGTATTTGAGAGAAAATCTCCTAATTTGGAAAAGATATATTGATGACATCCTATTTATATGGAACGGCACTGAAGAAGAACTGGAGAAATTCACTCAAGAAATTAACAATAATCAGTACGGACTACAATTCACGGCTACAGTAAGCACACAGAATATCAACTTTTTAGACTTAGAGATCTATAGCAACCACACTAACAAATTAGGCACTAGAACATTTAAAAAAGAGGTGGACTCGAATAGCTACATCCCAATGGACAGTTGCCATTTGGGAAGTTGGTTAAACAGCGTACCAAATAGCCAATTTATTAGACTTAAACGCAACTGCACAAGAACTGAAGATTTTCAAGATGAAGCAAAGGATCTGAAAGAGGAGTTTATCAAAAAAGGATACAAGGAGAACATACTGCAAAGAGCCTCCAGCAAGTTGAAAATATCGAAAGGACAAAATTAATAAAGCACAAGAGGACCGGGGAAAGAAAAACAACATTACAAGAAGAAATTCAGCAACTTCCAATTATCACGGAGTACCACGATAACTCCTCCAATTTCAGGAAAATAATTAGTAGACACTGGCATTATCTACGGCTAGATAAAACAGTGGGAGACCTCTTGCCGGACAAACCGAAGATAGTCTTCAGGAAGGCTCAAACTCTAAGCATTATGGTAGCACCCATAATCAAACGACCTAAACTACCAAATATACCAACTCAAACAAGATTGGACAAAACAAGATTAAAAGAAGGTTTTAGACCATGCAAACAGTGCATAGCTTGCCGAAATACGGATGTAACTAAAACCTTATACACAAATTGAAAGACAAGGAGGTCAAGCAAATATTTGCCATTAAACAGCACTTGTCATGCCAAACGTCAAGTGTCATCTACATCATCATCTGCCCTTGCAAAAAATGTTATGTAGGCAGGACTTCCAGAACACTGGGGAAGAGGATGTCAGAACACATACGCAATATAAAAAAAGGTTTCCAGGGACACCCTCTAAGCAGACATTACAAAGAAGACCATCAATCTAAAACTAGTGACACACAATTCTTAGCAATACAGCACGTAAACAAAAACTGGAGAGGAGGCAACCATCTAGAAAAAATGTCAAGTACTGAAACAAAATGGATTTTTACACTAAATACGTTAGCTCCAAATGGATTAAACCAGGATGCTGAGTTTTTTGGTTTTAACCCCTTCCCGACGTAGGACGTTGTACAACGTCCTGTGTTTTGGCCCGTTCCCGACACAGGACGTTGTACAATGTCCTGGCAGGTTTGCGCTAGTACAGCTCCGGTGTTTTGTTTACAAAAAAAACACCGGAGCTGCACGTAGCCAGGGACCTGTAGATGACCCCTGGGAGGGTGCCTCCCCGCTCACCGGCAATCCCCCCCCGATCTCATTGGAGCAAGCGTCCATGTGACCCTTGCTGTCCAATGACATCTGGAGGGGCAATGTGACCTATCTATGCCCTCCCTCCTCAGCCTCATCCTGTCTGAGGAGGCTGAAGAGGGAAGTGCCCCTGCTACTGCCGCCCCTGACTGCCCGCCGCCGGTAAAAATAAAGATTTAACCCCCTGATCGCCGCCGCCGCTACCGCCGCCCCTGCCACCGCCGATTGTTCTGCGGCAGCAGCACTACCGCAGCTGCTGTTGCAGAACCTCCCCCCCCAGTAACCCTCTTCCCCCGCCGATCGCCGTTCTGCAGCAGCAGCTGCTGCAGAACCTCACCTCCCCATCGCTGTCCCCCCCCCCCCCAACCAATTGTTCTGCAGCAGCACCACCACCGCTTGTTCTGTGCAGGTGCTGCAGAACCTCTCCACCCCATATCTGCCCCCCAATCACTTGTTCTGCAGCAGCACCACCGCTTGTTCTGTGCAGCTGCTGCAGAACCTCACCTCCCCATCTCTGTCCCCGCCCCAACCACTTGTTCTGCAGCAGCACCACCGCTTGTTCTGTGCAGCTGCTGCAGAACCTCACCACCCCATCTCTGCCCCCCCAACCACTTGTTCTGCAGCAGCACCACCGCTTGTTCTGTGCAGCTGCTGCAGAACCTCACCAACCTATCTCTATCCCCTGCCTGATTCTCGCCCCCATCTACTGCCCAGACCCCCCCCAACCACTTGTTCTGCAGCAGCAGCACCACTGCTGCTGCTGCTGCAGAACCTCACCGCTCCTACTGCCCCCATCTCTGTCCCCTACCTGCGTCTCTCCCTCTACTGCCCGCTGACCCCCCACCGCTTGTTCTGAGCAGCAGCACCACTGCTGCTGCTATAGAACCTCACCACCCCATCTCTGTCCCCTACCTGCGGCTCCCCCTCTACTGCCGGTTACCCCCCACCGCTTGTTCTGCAGAACATCGCCGCCGTCCCCGCTTCTTTTGCTGCAGCACCGCCGCCGCTGCAGGATCTAGCCACCCCTGCTCCTTTTACTGCAGCACTGTTGCTGCAGAACCTCCTTTGCCGCCGTCACCCCTGCTCCTGCCGTAGCACCGCCGCTGCAGGATCTAGCCACCCCGCTCCTTTTACTGTAGCGCCGTTGCAGCAGAACCTCCTTCCCCGCTCTCTGCCACCGTCGCCCCTGCTCCTGCCGTAGCACCGCCGCCGCAGGATCTAGCCGCCCCCGCTCATTTTACTGCAGCGCCGTTGCAGCAGAACCTCCTCCCCCCGCTCTCTGCCACCGTCGCCCCTGCTCCTGCCGTAGCACCGCCGCCGCAGGATCTAGCCGCCCCAGCTCATTTCACTGCAGCGCCGTTGCAGCAGAACCTCCTCCCCCGCTCTCTGCCGCTGTCGCCCCTGCTCCTGCCGTAGCACCGCCGCCGCCGGATTTAGCCGCCCCCGCTCCTTTTACTGCAGCGCCGTTGCAGCAGAACCTCCTTCCCCGCTCTCTGCCACTGTCGCCCCTGCTCCTACCGTAGCACCGCCGCCGCAGGATCTAGCCGCGCCCGCTCATTTTACTTCAGCGCCGTTGCAGCAGAACCTCCTCCCCCGCTCTCTGCCGCTGTCGCCCCTGCTCCTGCCGTAGCACCGCCGCCGCCGGATTTAGCCGCCCCCGCTCCTTTTACTGCAGCGCCGTTGCAGCAGAACCTCCTTCCCCGCTCTCTGCCACTGTCGCCCCTGCTCCTGCTGTAGCACCGCCGCCGCAGGATCTAGCCGCGCCCGCTCATTTTACTTCAGCGCCGTTGCTGCAGAACCTCCTCCCCCGCACTCTGCCGCCGTCGCCCCCGCTCCTGCTGTAGACAGCCCCCGCACCAGGCAGCCCCCACCTTATACCCCCTGCACCAGACAGCCCCCGCACCAGACAGCCCCCACACCAGACAGCCCCGCCATAATTCCCTTGCACGTGACAGCCCCTGCTTGAAAGTTACACCAATCACTTGCACATACACACGTACACACACACTATAATGAAATTAAATTTTTTGTACACACGCTCAAAGCACACAAAATGTCACGCCGATCCCGCTCAACATGGTCAGAAAGGGTGTACACGGCTGAGGAGGCATATGATTTTGTTGCCTCCGAAGCCGATTGTGAGGAAGAGGACCCCACGTTCCTCTATTCCTCCGAATCTTTCTCCTCCAGTGACACCGAGTCGCCACCAGGAAGACGTCGGAGGACAAGACCTCGTCCGGAGCCAGAGGGAGAAGAGCCCTGGGAAGAGGTACCAGAGCATGGGAAGAGGAGCCGGAGGCCATGGAGGAAGACCCACAGCCATCTGTGAGTAACCCCCAACCTGGTGCTAGTCACTCCCAACCTAGCACTAGTGCCCCCGTTTGGACGCCCGTCCCTGAACACTACACTCCACAGATTCCTGATTTCATTCCCCAATCAGGAATCCAAATTGAGACGGCAAACTTCAGGGAAATAGACTTTTTCAAAATCTATTTCTCTGAGGCCATTGTCCGTCTCACGGTGGAGCAGACAAACATCTACGCCCAACAGTTTTTGGCCGCCAACCCAAGTTCATCATTTTCATCTTGGAGTCCCGTGGACTCACTAGAAATTATGAAATATTGGGGCCTGGTACTTCACATGGGGATTGTGAAGAAACCATAAATCCGCCAATACTGGAGTACAGATATTTTATATCACACTCCAGTGTTCGGCATGGTGATGACCCGAAACCGATTCGAGGTCATCCACAAGTTTCTCCATTTCAGGGACAACGCGGACAGCCTTCCCCGCGATGACCCAAATTTTGATAGGCTATTCAAAATTCGGCCAGTCATCAAATACTTCAGCAACAAGTTTGCTAAAGTGTATGTTCCAGAACGGGAAATTTGTGTGGATGAATCCCTCGTCCACTACAAAGGTAGGCTTCTATTCCAGCAATACCTGCCCAGCAAGAGGGCGAGGTACGGAATAAAACTCTACAAGCTGTGCGAGAGTACCTCAGGGTACACTTACAGCTTTAGAGTGTACCAAGGAAAGGATTCGAGGATCCAGCCCCCAGATTGTCCACCTGCTCTGGGGGTTAGTGGAAAAATAGTGTGGGACTTGATCCACCCACTACTTGATAAAGGTTATCATCTATATGTTGATAACTTTTATACAAGTATCACACTATTTCAGTCCCTCTCTTCCAGAACTACCGCCGCTTGCGGTACTGTGCGCAGAAACCAGAGGGGTCTCCCTATGTCGCTAATTGGGCAGCCTCTCCCAAGAGGCGAGAGCCGAGCCCAATGTAGCGGCAACATGGTTGTGGTCAAATTCAAAGACAAAAGGGACGTCTTTTTCTTGACCACAGTCCATGGTCCCAGCACTACGGCAACCACCACCAGAGGTACCCCAGCACAGGTCTACAAACCGGACTGTGCCCGGGGGTACAACAAGCACATGGGAGGAGTTGATCTTTCTGATCAAGTCCTCCAGCCCTACAGTGCCATGCGGAAGACCAGGGTGTGGTACAAAAAACTGGCCGTGCATATTCTTCAAACGGCACTGTATAATGCATACGTGCTATCACGTGCAGGCCAGACCACGAACACCTTCCTTCAGTTTCAGGAGGCGGTGATAAGGGCCCTCCTGTTTGGAGAAGACGAAGTGGGCCCCAGCACCCCTGGAACTAAGGTTCACGCATAGTACCAGGGCAACATTTTCCTGGTGAGGTGCCGCAAACAGCTAACATCCCTGAAAAAGGAGCTTGGGAGGAGGCTCCGAAACGCGTCGGAAAATAAAGGCTGTAGCTGAACCAGACAGTCCTGTGTCTGTGTTTCTTTGGTCTCGGAGCAGCAGCGCGGACACTGAAGCACTTTGTCCAAGATTCTGCATTACAACCATGGTCACCGTTGGGAGTGCGGTCCCTGCAGCAGCTGCTTGTACGCTATTCTACCAGTTGTGGGTTTCACAACTGCTAAAGGTGAGCAATTCCACATCGATAAGTAAAAGTGTGTTATTGAGATAAGACCCAATATGCGCATTCTTTTTTTCACAGACAAAAGTATTGGCACCCTCAGTCTTATACTTGGTTGCACAACCTTTAGCCAAAATAACTGCGATCAACCGCTTCTGGTAACCATCAATGAGTTTCTTACAATGCTCTGCTGGAATTTTAGACCATTTTTTTTTGGCAAACTGCTCCAGGTCCCTGATATTTGAAGGGTGCCTTCTCCAAACTGCCATTTTTAGATCTCTCCACAGGTGTTCTATGGGATTCAGGTCTGGACTCATTGCTGGCCACCTTAGAAGTCTCCAGTTCGTTCTCTCAAACCATTTTCTAGTGCTTATTGGAGTGTGTTTTGGGTCATTGTCCTGCTGGAAGACCCATGACCTCTGAGGGAGACCCAGCTTTCTCACACTGGGCCCTACATTATGCTGCAAAATTTGTTGGTAGTCTTCAGACTTCATAATGCCATGTACATGGTCAAGCAGTCCAGTGCCAGAGGCAGCAAAGCAACACCAAAACATCAGGGAACCTCCACCATGTTTGACTGTAGGGACCGTGTTCTTTTCTTTGAATGCCTCTTTTTTTCTCCTGTAAACTCTATGTTGATGCCCTTCCCCAAAAAGCTCTGCTTTTGTCTCATCTGACCAGAGAACATTCCTCCAAAACGTTTTAGGCTCTCTCAGGTAAGTTTTGGCAAACTCCAGCCTGGCTTTTTTATGTCTCGGGGTAAGAAGTGGGGTCTTCCTGGGTATCCTACCATACAGTCCCTTTTGATTCAGACGCCAACGGATAGTACGGGTTGACACTGTTGTACCCTCGGACTGCAGGGCAGCTTGAACTTGTTTGGATGTTAGTTGAGGTTCTTTATCCACCATCCGCACAATCTTGCTTTGAAATCTCTCATCAATTTTCTTTTCCGCCCACATCTTGGGAGGTTAGCCACAGTGCCATGGGCTTTAAACTTCTTGATGACACTGCGCACGGTAGGATCAATTCAAGGTGAGCAGCAGACCCGGATAAATATCCAAAGTGTGAGGAGACTTTGGAAAAACCATATGCTTGAAGTTTTATGGCAAGAGGTGAGTGCATAAAACTTCATTAAAAGGGCACCAGAAATTACATTGGTAACGCGCTGAGATTGGCGCCGCATGTTTGTTTTTTATATATACCCTACAGGGAATCACCTTACTTCAATTACAATGTTCTGGAATGGCCATCCCAGTCCCCAGACCTGAATATCATTGAACATCTGTGGGATGTTTTGAAGCGGGCTGTCCATGCTCAGCGACCATCAAACTTAACTGAACTGGAATTGTTTTGTAAAGAGGAATTGTCAAAAATACCTTCATCCAGGATCCAGGAACTCATTAACAGCTACAGGAAGCCACTAGAGGCTGTTATTTATGCAAAAGGTGGATCTACTAAATATTAATGTCACTTTTCTGTTGAGGTGCCTATACTTTTGCACCTTTCAATTTTTTGAAAAAATGCATATTTCACATGTTCGGTTAGTACAATAAACCTCATTTCAATCCTGAAATATTACTGTGTCCATCAGTTATTACGTATATCACACTGAAATAGCTATTGCAAAAAAAACAATTTAAAAAAAAAAAGAGTAAGATTAAGAGGGGTGCCCAAACTTTTTCATATGACTGTATTTGAACGATTAGTCAGAGTATTTACTGGGGCACATGCAGACAATGCAGATATGACGTGGCAGAGATCTTGTATAAATAGAAACACAGCATAGGAGGGTGGGCATCCTGACGAAGTAGGGCATGACCTGTGAAACGCGTAGACCCCACCCATCCTATGCATAGGCAATCAGCTTTTTGACATATTGATGCTACAGCACCTCCGTAGCTTACAATCACGCGACCACAGAAGCCAGGCGCATCACCATCGGCCACGGTGTTTGCAGACCCGCCCGAGATCCAAACAGACTGTGGGGACTCTTAGATTGCAGCGGTTTGCAAGGACCCACTACCACCAACGAACAGTGAGTAGAAACAAAAGGGAATTGAGAACACTTTAGCCACATAAGTTTATCTGCACATAGTCACATAGTGGTATTAAGGGAGAAGGGGAGGTCCACCTTATTCCCACATATAGACGCATTACCATAAACATACCAGAGTGATAGCTACAGTTGAAGAAGCCTGTAGGAATTGGTAAATACAGAAAAACATACAAATCTCTACACAGTAATCATTAAATCACAGATATATGGGAAAAGTCATTTAATTGCAAGCACAAGCAAATTTCTTGGATTAAAATGCTCACACAAAGAGGTTATTAAATCCTTAGTTGGCAATTACTGATTTAGACATTTCATTCTAATCATATAGATATATTTCACAGTCCAGTAAAGACACAATCGTCTACCACAAATACAGAAGGTACGTGCAATTAGAACTATTATATAGAACTTAAACCAAAGAAGTAGTGGATACTAATCTAAGTACCGCATATACTCGTGTATAAGCCGACCCCCCTACTTTTGCCCCCAAACCTGGGAAAACCTATTGACTCGTGTATAAGCCGAGGGTGGACCCCAGCACAGGTATACAGCCCCCAGCAGTGTGGTATACAGGACCCCCCAGTGGTAGTATACAGCAGCCTCCCCAGTGGTAGTATACAGCAGCCACCCCAGTGGTAGTATACAGCAGCCTCCCCAGTGGTAGTATACAGCAGCCTCCCCAGTGGTAGTATACAGCAGCCTCCCCAGTGGTAGTATACAGCAGCCTCCCCAGTGGTAGTATACAGCAGCCTCCCCAGTGGTAGTATACAGCAGCCTCCCCAGTGGTAGTATACAGCAGCCTCCCTAGTGGTATATACAGCAGCAACCCCAGAGGTATATACAGCAGCCCCAGAGGTATATACAGCAGCCCCAGTGGTATATACAGCAGCCCCAGTGATATACAGCAGCCCCAGAGTTATATAGCAGCCCCAGAGGTGTATACAGCAGCCCCAGTGATATACAGCAGCCCCAGAGGTATATAGCAGCCACAGAGGTGTATACAGCAGCCCCAGAGGTATATAGCAGCCCCATAGTTGTATACAGCAGCCCCAGTGATATACAGCAGCCCCAGAGGTATATAGCAGATACAGAGGTGTATACAGCAGCCCCAGAGGTATATAGCAGCCCCAGAGGTGTATACAGCAGCCCCAGTGATATACAGCAGCCCCAGAGGTACATAGCAGCCTCAGAGGTGTATACAGCAGCCCCAGAGGTATATAGCAGCCCCAGAGGTGTATACAGCAGCCCCAGAGGTATATAGCAGCCCCAGAGGTGTATACAGCAGCCCCAGTGGTATATATATGGCCCCCAAATGCTGGCACTTACCCCCCTCCTTGTAAGGCCCCCCCCCCCCGGCTGCTTAAGTTACCATCCTTGCTCTTCTGCTCCGCGCCGGGCTCCATGCTCCATCCTCTGCTGCATCCGGGGTCCCCGGCCAGTAGCGATGACGTCATGCGACCGGCCGGTCACATGACCCCGGATGCTGCCGAGGACGGAGCATGGAGCCCGGCGCAGAGCAGAAGAGCAAGGATGGTAACTTAAGCAGCCGGGGGGGACACCTTACAAGGAGGGGGACGAGTTCCAGCATTTGGAGGCCATATATGAACTGCTTCCCCCTGCCGCTGATTGACAGGGGGAAGCAGTGCATATATAATGAGCGTCCCCACGTGACGGGGCACTCATTCAGCAGCCTCCCCCGCCTCCTCCAGCCTTGTTGCTACCGTATTAACCCGTGTATAAGCCGAGGGGGGGACTTTTCAGCCCAATTTTTGGGCTGAAAAACTCGGCTTATACACGAGTATATACGGTATATATGCATTTCAGATCAACCATAAGTCCCCATAGAGGTCCAACTGAAAAAAAAACACATAAGGTCTATGACTACAAACCTTGAACAGGTGAGAATATACCATTAATAAAGTAGACAAGACAAGATAGATTGGTCTACAAAATGTTACTAACAGTAGTATTTCATTTATAGATAACTACTATACAGTGAAATTAAAAAGAGAAAACTGAAATAGAAAAATAGAAGATCCTAGCAGGCAATTCACCTATCATCTGGAGAAATTTTCGACAACATATTTTATGAACTTTATTTGTAAATGGATTTTAAATTAATTTAAATGTTTTTGAATCAAAGAATATAAAATAAAGCAACATTTTTAAGAGTGGGAAGTGACGTAGTAGTGGTTTATAAACACATACATCACAAATTTCAGGTGTTATAAGAGAAAGCGCTAGATCTACCACCTAATTGTAATTAATTAATTATTAGAGAGAATATTATGCGAGGAATCCCCTCCTAGATTTATAGCTGCTACTCACAAAAAAGGTTAGAGGGGTGAGGTTTGGACAGCACCCAATCAAATAGCTGGCTTCAGCGTAAATAAAAAATCATCAACCGAATACTCAAACAAAGCTAGATGGTAGGCTGAGATTTACAAAGGCAGAGAGGAGGATTACATGTACAAGATCGAAGCAGAGGACACCATCTTGAAAAGGGACCAGACACACAAAATGCTAATAAAAAATCCAAAGTCCTAACACCTTTGTACAATGATTTCTGCTATTAACAAAAAATTATTTCTTGTTCCTTAAAGTTGTTGGAAAGTTTTCCATTTTTATTCTTGCTTAGACTATAGTAAGGAAAAATTCAATTCAAAATGTGATTACCTCCATAATCCAGCACTTAAGGCTATAAAATGCTTTTTCAGCACCAATGGCTAGATATTCAGGATGTTGAAATACTTATTTACATTTATAATTGTGTTAATGTCTTCCATTTGGCTTCTTTGTATGGAATAAGGCCAGTTCTAATAATGTTGTATAAAATCTCCCTCTAGTCTCTAGCATTTTCCATTTACAGGTGTATTAGTAGTCTGTGGATATTTTTGTTTGACTACAAAGGAACAGAATTAAAATTTGCTAAACATTTGTTCAAAATCACCTGTCCAAATTATTTTCCAGTCAACATTTATACTCTACATCTCTAAGTACAGCTGCAGGTGATGAGAATTATATGTGACATCACTTTGTGCATTAGAAAGACGTATAGGTTTATGTTCGGAACTTCCTACAGAAGTTGTTAATGGTAGAGTGGGACCTTATTTAAAATATTGTTATGAGACCCCGTGGTCTCTATCTTCTATCTTTAAGTTAAGTGCTTTGTACCCCAAGGAATGATGTGAGATCTAGTGAACTGAACACAAGGACAAAAGGAGGATGTAAGAGAAAAAGAAGACAGAATATAGATTAGGCTATGGAGACATGGCAGGTATGGGGTGGGCTTAGGAAGGTATAAGATTATTTAAATGGTCTCCTAGTAGAGATGAGTGGACCCATGGAGGTTCAGTTGGACTTTTTAGAAAGTTTTGACCTGGAACGAAAGTTGACCTGAACCCCATTAGAAGTCACTGATTGAGCATTTCAGCTCTCCTCCCACTTACAGCCAGCCATAAAGAAAGCACTTCCGGGGGAAGGCGGAGTATGTAATTTTCATTCTTTTGGTACACACTGCATCCGATAACGCTGATTTTACCTAACGTGGGAGCTGATCAAACACTGCAAGTAGCTCACAATGGACCAAGCATTGAGTGTTTCCCAACACAGCGTGCGTAAAGTGTACCCAAGTACAGCAAGCACTGAGTATACCCCAGTATACCCGAGCACAGCGATCATGATGTATGTGAAGGATCATATTACATTAGACGTCACTGCATCCTCCCATGCCATACTGATGTCAGGATCATGTGCTTGATTGTTTGGCGCCTTGTGTGAGCATATAATACCTTGTTCCTGTATACTGTTTTATGGTTGCATTCCTGACAAAGGAGCGAGGATTGCTCCAAGACATGTACAAATAAAGCACCATTATCTACAGCTATCTAGTGGTTATTGTTCTTATACAGTTAGTGCAGATCACAAAAAACCCATCCGTTGGATTTATGTTTCTCCTACCACCCTGCACGTGGAGAGTGGATCCAGCAGCAACTGTATCAAAACACATACTGGTTGTGGGTCTCACAACCAGACCAGGTGAGCAGCAATCATTATCATTTTCACATCCTATAAAAAAAGATAAGCCCTATTGCGCCTCTTTGTTCCCCATCTTTAAATATATTTTCCCTAGTTTTGTCCTATTTTCTAAAATCCCTTTAATCTTTACATTTCCATAAACCCTATTTTTTTAACCCCAATATCAAATCAAATTTGATATTCCTCGGTCCATACTAATCCTTTTGTCAAGTTTTCAATAATCTTGAACTTGCTCTTTTACTCTATTAACCTTATGGGGCTATTTAATAAAGGGATGGTCTTTTAATGTTGTAAAATATTTTACGTTTAGAATTTTAAATGTAAAAAAAATATTTTTTTCCCGTATAACCTGCGACGACCACCAGTAAGCCTTTATGTGCAGTATGTAAATTCTCAGGCTGATCTGTTTAACTTTAACAAAACCTTCTATTATACTCACCTATGAAGAGTAGAAGTCTGGTCTGATAGGCATCATTGATCTTTATCCAGTGCCTTCTCCCTTCTTGCTTCATGTAGATGATGCATCCTACATCATCCATACAGCGTCCTCCATTGCATTCCTATGTACACACACTTCTCTCTGTCCTGATGAGGGCAGAGCAAAGAACTGTAATGTGCAGGGGTGGGGAAATGTTAAAGGACACCCACCCATGCACACTACAATACTTTTCTTTGCACTTATCAGGGCAGAGTGAAGTGCTCATGCACAGGAGTGCAATGGAGGACACTCTATTGATGACAAAGGACATGTGAACTAAGCAAAGCAACAAGAGAGGGGGATGGCTATCGCAAGCAGAGAGAAGGCACCAAATCAAGATCAGCAAAGCCCATCAGACTGGACCACCTCATTGTTGAGAATAAAAAAAATAGAACACTTTTTTGTGTTATATACAGCCATCTAGAATCCTATTAATAAGGGAAATACAAGGGGAAACCTGGTGACAGGTTCACTTTCAAATTCTAAACATGTCATAAATAATTTTACAAACAGAGCTGTACAGCTTTGTAACTGAGCAGATCCGGCCACATCCAACACCAAAAAAGGAAGATGATCAGGGGTGTCAATTGTCAATTGTCACACCCCACCAATTAGCCATTGATGATCTATCTTAGGCTTGTTTCACATGCCTCCGGCATGTGTCGGTGTTCTATGCCTGAACGTATGTACGGAAATACGGGGACATGTGACCCCCTATCGCACCCTTCAGACATCCGTTATTCGGCACAAACCGTGTCGCCGTGTGGAGCAGATGCGTGTCTATGTACTCCACATGATGAAATGTCAGTTTTTCGCCAGCACTACGGACTGTTTTTGACCCAAAACATCCATGCACACAGATGTCATCTGTGTGACATCAGTGTGCACGGACCAGAAACCAAAAGTTAAAAGTGTAAAAATAAAGAACTTCATACTCACCTCCCTCCAGTGCTGATAGTTCCTCTCACTTCCGGTGCCGCTCATTAGGCTCATGTATATTCACTTTACTGAGCATAACAGCGGACCGGAAGTGAGAGGAACAGCGGTGCTGGAGGGAGATGAGTATGCAATAACGGGCTGTCCGCGTGCTATCCATGGATAATAATTTTTATACATGTTGTCCTACTCCAAGCTGTATAGGCTTGAAAGCAAACTACCAATTAAGTAAATCAAGTGATGTGCATCTCTGTAATGAGGAGGGGTCGTGTAATGACATCAACACCTTATATAAAGTGTGCTCAATTATTAGGCAAATGCCTTTCCTTAGGCTGGCTTCACACTGTGTGTGTGATCCGATCCGTGGCTGTCCGCTTGAGGCAGACAGCCGCTGACCGAATCAGCACACAGGACTGGGAGGCTATTATGCCCTCCGATCCTGTGTGCAGCGCACGCAGTTCCTGCTGCTGATAGGTGAGGACCGTGGGCGCCGCGGTCCTGACCTGTCAGCGGCTGCAGCTGCGTGCGCTGCACACAGGATCGGAGGGCATAATAGCCTCCCAGTCCTGTGTGCTGATTCGGTCCGCGGCTGTCTGCCTCAAGCGGATCGGATGACACACACAGTGTGAACATAAGTTCAATCATTGTCCAATGAAAAGTAAGCATACTATAGAACTTGTCATGAAAATTTGCATTAAATGCTTTTACTGTATATTTTTAAACTAGTCTATATCATACACAGACATTTAAGTGTATATTCTACTGTATAGCTTTAAAATAAGAACAAACTCTCAGTTCAACATGCGAACATGAACAGCTTCATTTGGAGAAGATCCATTATGGTCAGTGGAGACTTCCAAAGCCAAAATGATTACTTCAAGTCATTTAACATCTCCATTGTTGGATTTTTAGCTTTCCCCAGACACTAGAATCCAGAATTATAGACATAGAAGATCCTTGGAGACATTATACTGATGGCAGGAGAAAAATGCCTCTGTAATAATTTAAATTAAAAAATGAGACTTTCATGATTATTAATTCAGAACTGAGAATATGTGTAATGTTTTATTGATATTTCTAAACAGGCTTTTGGTTTAGGCACAAACTACCGCATGGAGTCAAGTCTGGAGAAATGGTAAAGAGGGGTGTAATGATTTCTATGGCTCCTTGGCAAGTTTTGCACCTGGATTTACACCCATCTCCACTATAACCACTAGCTGAGCCCCTGTGAGTCTTCTAAGATATATAAGGAAATATGATTTCCCTTCAAAAAACACAAAACAAAGAAACAATAAAAATATATCTAATGCACAGTCTAACAGTAACTAATACCACTAAATAGGTAAACTTACCACCACACTGTTGAGTCCTGTGCAGACGTTGCCTTTCTATCATGTCGATTGATGTGTTCTTCAGAGCAGAGTTATCACAAAACTGCAAGCAAATCCTGATGATAAACACGCATCAAAAACGCTTAAACAAATGGGCTTTTTTACGGCGGTGTTTTACTGCCAAAAATGCAGAAATGGTGCCGAAATTTCTGCAACCCAGTATTCAATGTGGACCCGTACCCTCAAAACTATAAAAAAAAAATAAAAAGGAAAACACTTGCACCATCCAAAACACTGAATCCTCAGATTTTCTTACAAATAAAATATATCTAATACATAGAGATAGAAAAAAAAACAATGAATACAGTATACAGTACAGACCAAAAGTTTGGACACACCTTCTCATTCAAAGTTTTCTTTATTTCATGACTATGAAAATAGTAGATTCACACTGAAGGCATCAAAACTATGAATTAACACATGTGGAATAATATACCTAACAAAAAAGTGTGAAACAACTGAAAATATGTCTTATATTCTAGGTTCTTCAAAGTAGCCACCTTTTGCTGTGATTACTGCTTTGCACACTCTTGGCATTCTCTTGATAAGCTTCAAGAGGTAGTCACCGGAAATGGTCTTCACTTCACAGGTGTGCCCTGTCAGGTTTAATAAGTGGGATTTATTGCCTTAGAAATGGGGTTGGGACCATCAGTTGTGTTGTGCAGAAGTCTGGTGGATACACAGCTGATAGTCCTACTGAATAGACTGTTAGAATTTGCATTATGGCAAGAAAAAAGCAGCTAAGTAAAGAAAAACGAGCGGCCATCATTACTTTAGTATATGAAGTAAGTACAAAAAATTGGGAAAACTTTGAAAGTGTCCCCAAGTGCAGTTGCAAAAACCATCAAGCACTACAAAGAAACTGGCTCACATGAGGACCACCCCAGGAAAGGAAGAGCAAGAGTCACCTCTGCTGCGGAGGATAAGTTCATCCGAGTCACCAGCCTCAGAAATCGCAGGTTAACAGCAGCTCAGATTAGAGACCAGGTCAATGCCACACAGAGGTCTAGCAGCAGACACATCTCTACAACAACTATTAAGAGGAGACTTTGTGCAGCAGGCCTTCATGGTAAAATAACTGCTAGGAAACCACTGCTAAGGACAGAAACAAGCAGAAGAGACTTGTTTGGGCTAAAGAACACAAGGAATGGACATTAGACCAGTGGAAATCTGTGCTTTGGGCTGATGAGTCCAAATGTGAGATCTTTGGTTCCAACCACCGTGTCTTTGTGCGACACAGAAAAAGTGAACGGATGGACTCTACATGCCTGGTTCCCACCGTGAAGCATGGAGGAGGAGGAGGTGTGATGGTATGGGGGCGCTTTGCTGGTGACACTGTTGGGGATTTATTCAAAATTGAAGGCATACTGAACCAGCATGGCTACCACAGCATCTTGCAGCGGCATGCTATTCTATCTGGTTTGCGTTTAGTTGGACCATCATTTATTTTTCAACAGGACAATGACCCCAAACACACCTCCAGGCTGTGTAAGGGCTATTTGACCAATAAGGAGAGTGATGGGGTGCTACGCCAGATGACCTGGCCTCCACAGTCACCAGACCTGAACCCAATCGAGATGGTTTGGGGTGAGCTGGACCGCAGAGTGAAGGCAAAGGGGCCAACAAGTGCTAAGCATCTCTGGGAACTCCAAGACAGTTGGAAGACCATTTCCAGTGACTACCTCTTGAAGCTCATCAAGAGAATGCCAAGAGTGTGCAAAGCAGTAATCAAAGCAAAAAGTGACTACTCTGAAAAAACTAGAATATAAAACATATTTCCAGTTGTTTCACACTTTTTTGTTCAGATATAATTCCACATGTGATAATTCATAGTTTTGATGCCTTCAGTGTGAATCTACAATTTTCATAGTCATGAAATACAGAAAACTCTTTGAATGAGAAAGTGTGTCCAAACTTTTGGTCTGTACTGTATATATATATATCTATTATCCTAATACAGGTAAAATATATCTCATACATACAAATCGAGTGGTTGATGCATGTTAGTAACCAACTGGAAATTATTTTCCACACTGAAGACTCTTGACAATTTAGTTGACAGATTAGTGCGGAAAAAAGTGAAAAATAGAACAAAAAATAAGAAACCCAAAATAGTTTTTTTATATTTATGTCTCAAAAAAGTTATGATATATAAAATACACAGTAATTGATATTTATCTCTAGGTCTCATTCAAAGACAGCATTCTGTGCTGTTTTTTTGTTGATGCATGTTCTGCACCAAAAAACAAATCCTCTTTTTGCACAAAAAAAGCATCACTAATGCATCATCCATTTGTCACGTTTTTTGCTCTATTTTAAGGGGACACACACAGGCAGACAGACAGATACACAGACATACACGCACACTTTTTTGCCCTCCCTGTGATCCCACGGTGAGCCCCAGTGATGTCTTCCTTCCACGCATCGCCAGTACCTGTGAGTTGTACAAGTACTTGCAGGACCTGGCCCCATGTGACTCTAAACCTAAAGTTACATGGGCAGGTCCTGAAGTATCGTACTACTCACAGGTTCTGCTAATGCCTGAAAGGAAGACATGACCGGGGATCACCATGGGATTGCGGGGAGGCTAAGTGATTGGATATTAGTGGTACAGAAAGTGTACCAGAAAAACAGAGCAATAATTGACTCATTTTCTGGATGCTCCTCTGCACCAACTAACACAGCAGTTAAATATCACATTCACTTTTCATTAAAGGGACAGTGTTTTCATGATCCGCACTTGTATACCATTAAAAAGACCACAAGGATCTTTGTAATGTGGCTTTTCATTCTAGATTCAGCGATATATAGCTCATTCCTCAGGATGCTAATCTCTGATAATGTATAGCATTGCATTACAGGAGCAGTGATAATGCATCTGAAATACACATAACAACAATTTGGTTTATTTGCATCGCATTAAACAGTTGAGTTTTTGGACATACGCTGCAATACAGGAGTTCCTGTTCATGTAAACGCATAGCTGGCATGTAACAACACTAGAGTTAATCATTTACACAACAGTGTACACTCATTATTCAACAGTTAATTGGAACTTAGCTTTTAGAACATAAACAAATGGTCAGCATTTTCACACATAAAACATTAGTCTTGAGTTGAATCTATTGTTAATGAAATAGAACAATGATGGTATGTCAGACATAGTAACCAGAACAAAGTATGTTTGTGAACTAAAGATACAAGTGACATGAATGTCACCACAGATGGCACCATGGTTCTGTGGTGGGACTGTTCAGTGTGAGCCCACGGTTGGACAACCCTAGACTGGCCTTAGTTAACAATATGGTTCCTCTAAATATTGTTTTGTCTTGTCATTTATCTGAAAATAAATGGGTTAATTACAAAAAAAAACCCTCTCCATAATAACCAACTTCACTTTGAATGCCCTCGGAAGAATGATCTTTACAGCCTGCGATGAATCATCTCCCTCTCAGAGTCACGCTGCATTTTAATGGATGATCAATATAATATTTTTCCATAAAACATTAGCTTTGAAATCTATATTTAAGTGCATTAGATTTTTTGCACTTCTGAATGAGTGGGTGTCCCAATAAAACATCGTCCAACAGGAAAGAAATATGGCACAGATTCATTATTATATTTATTTATAGGTCCTGTAAAATACATTGCGAAGCTATTGGCACATTTTGGGTGGTGAGCTGAACTTTCAGAAAGTTAAAAGCATTTAAGGTGACTGCAGTATAGATTTATAGGCTATAACGACACACAGGTATGAGGAGGGGTCGGATCTTAATAGCTGCGACTTATGAGCATTTTTGGTCTTTTAAAGCAATATATGACCCCAATTTTTATTGATTTTTGAAGATTTATTATGTTATAGCTCTCCGGTCCTTGCTTTTCTTAGTCATAACAATGTGAACAGAGTGTCATATAATCTATTTAACTGCTAACACTAATTAATTACTATTACATATCTGTATTACATAAGTGTAATGGTGGAAAATCAAAATATAGGTACTGTACATCATATTATGCGTTTTATAAGACGCACCAGGTTTAAAATGCACCCAAAATTTAAAGACAGAAAGTTGGAAAACAAATTTTTTAGGTCAAAATGAAGGTCCATCTTATAAAGCAGTGTTAGCTTATCAAGGGGGAAAAGATGGCGGTGGAGTATGGGGTCACAGGAGGCAGGGTCGTCCTGTTCCTGCCACTACCAATGGGGACCCTGCCCCCTGTGACCCTGTCTACCTCCGCCGGCGGTAGCAAGAGCAGGGTGATGCTGCAGGTCTTGATACGGGAGAATGGGTGTCCCGGGATGCTGTGGGCAGTGCGAAGAAGCCATCCTGGTGGTTATGTTCAGGTATATGTTGGTGGTGTGGCCTATAGGGAAATGGTGGCTGATGCGGCACGAGCGCAGATTGAGATCTCAGCTCAATGACAAGCCAAATCTCAATCTGCACACTCACCGCCTCTGGCACATTGATCTTCTAGCAGAAGCCTTCAGGAAAATGGCACCAGGAGGAGGCATATGCGTAGATTGAGAACTCTGCTCATCATTGAGCCAAGATATGAATCTGCGCATGCGTTGTATCTGATGCCATGTCCCTGAAGTCTGAACTTCTGACATTTCTACAACCACTGGAAGGCTCTGGCCTTGTGCCACTCTTGCCACCAACAGTGGTTTCCATGCAATGGCATCTCTGCTACTTATGATCCCCTGCTCCACCACAACCCCCCGGCAAACTGCAATCGGATTATAAAAATCTGGGAGGAGACGGGCATTTTATAATCCCCAAAATACAGTATATAGGAGATAAAAATGTGCATTAGGGCTATATGTGAGAGATAAACTAAAAGTGATGAGTGAAGACTTGCTCACCTGAATGGGTTATGTTAGACACAGAATAAAGTGAAAAAAATCCAGCAACTGACCACGTCTTCAATATCTAGAAAATGCTTTATTTGTACATCAGGATATAAAATACGGTAAATTACATGGGAGAGCAGCCCCATCGAACCGCCGGACGCGTTTCGGACAAGAGTCCTTTATCAACATCATAAAAGTTTTGACAAAAATGACACTTTTACATAGTGAGAAAACATACAAAAAAATGCAAACAAGTGAAAAATCATTATAATTATCAGAGTATTGGTCGGAAACACACCCATTAAGGTTAACATTTTAAATGCCAGAAGCCAGCTTTCAATTGCATAAAGATCTACAATACATTAGGGCCCTTTCACATCAGCGTTTTTTTGAAATCGCGGCAGATGCGGTGAAAAAACCGCATCTGCCGCGATTACCGCATACCGGCTGCACTTGCGGCACGGTTGCGGTTTTTGCCATGCAAAGTATAGGCAGACTTGCGGCAGGTGCGGCAAGTGCGGTTTTGCACTTGCGGCAGGTGCGGCCGCGAAAAAAACCGCGGCTGACCGCGGTTTTTTTTCGCGGCCGCACCTGCCGCAAGTGCAAAACCGCACTTGCCGAAAGTCCGCCTATACTTTGCATGGCAAAAACCGCAACCGTGCCGCAAGTGCAGCCGTATGCGTAATCGCGCAGATGCGGTTTTCACCGCATCTGCCGCGATTTGAAAAAAAACGCTGATGTGAAAGGGCCCTTATTCGAGATGTCCACTGTTGCAAAATTATAAGCATTACATACAACAAACAATTGGAAACCCACAATTCAAATATTGCACATTGCCCAAAGTACACACATCAGTGTAATTCTCTACAGTGTTGCAATCATAAATTGGTGCTTAATAAATGTTTGACATAAGAATAAACTGGTTCAAATCCAATGAAAAGAAAGAGGTTTTACTGAGGATAAATTCCAGTGCAATTAATGCATGATTGCGCGGTATGCATGATTACAACGAGACAACATCTAATGTCAGCCAAGTGTGTCCATCTTTCCAATGCATATTTGAAACAGTTCTAAGAAGTTGTTTAGTATCCTGTATTGATCCAAGGGAAAATGACAAGACCTTTTGTAACCTAGTATCAATCCATTTTGAAAGCCATTCATTAATGCTTCCTATACCTGCAACTATAGGACGAAATGGGGGCGGAAATGTGCCTTTGTGAATTTTGGGCAATGCGTGAAATAAAGGACACATCGGTTTGGGCACATACCAATATTCTGCTAAATCTGAATTCATGACACCTAAGGCCTTTCCTTCATTTAGCAAAACCTCCAGTTCTTTGTGTACTTTCTGTGTGGGGTTACTAAGTAGTGGCCGGTATGTGACTGGGTCAGAGAGTAAACTAGAAACCTCTCTACAATATGAATCCCTGTCTAACACCACCACTGCACCACCTTTATCCGCACCACGAATAAGAATATGCACATTATTTTGGAGCTGTTTTAAAGCCGCTCTCTCCATTTTGTTTACATTTTTATGACTAGTGGATTTAGACCTCAGTATTGTCTTAATATCATTCTCCATTGCCAACTGGAACTGATCCATGGAAGGGACTCTACAATTTATAGGATAAAATGTTGGATTTTGAATCCTATCCACTGGATCAGCCACAGTACAAGGGACATCGTTTTCAGATGACAAGGTATGCAATTCAAATAAAGCAACTTGCTCTGCAAGATCAACATGCAATGGGATGTTATGAGCCATGTGTGGAGTAGATGATGGCAAAGGGTCAACAGCATGTGTTTGATTGAGCTCATTATCAGTGTAAAAATGTTTCGGAACAGTTATAGCTCGAACAAATTTATTAACATCTTTTATAGTTTCCAAAACTTTGCCTCTATAGGATGGCACAAACTTTAACCCTCTACCCAACACATTACATTCAGCACTAGATATTATGCAGGCAGACAAATTAAAGGGAAACTGACCCATAAAAATGACCCCCCAGCCTATTAATACCTGTCCCTGTACCCTGAGTATGCTAATTTAGCGATCCTTTTCTGTAAAAATAGTGTGTTTGTGAAGTTTAGAAAAGTGCATTTATTACCTTCGGATCTGGGGCTTCTGAGATTTTGAGAAGTCACACAGGGCGTTCCTGTGGCTTCTCTCCAACACCTATACTGTAATTATTCATGCCCTGATGGGCGTGATAATCCTTATTGATCATCATCTCCCCCTCCATGGGCGCGGACTAGCCGGTATGACGCGATTCGCGTAATTTCCGGCTCTCATGATGTCATACACCCACGTACACCTCACGATGCGCATTGCGCAGGCGCGAGGTTACTTTATGGCAGCTTATCTGTGATGAGCTGCCGTAAAGTAACCTCGTGCATGCGCAATGTGCATCGCAAAGTGTACGTGGGTGTACGATGTCATGAGAGCCGGAAATTACGCGAATTGCGTCATACCAGCTAGTCCGCGCCATGGAGGGGAAGATGATGATCAATAAGGATTATCACGCCCATCAGGGCATGAATAATTACAGTATAGGTGTTGGAGAGAAGCCACAGGAACGCCCTGTGTGACTTCTCAAAATCTCAGAAGCCCCAGATCCGAAGGTAATAAATGCACTTTTCTAAACTTCACAAATACACTATTTTTACATCCACCATGGAAACGGACTCACCGTCTTTGCAGAAGAGACTGGCAGCCTTCATGTGTCCGTTAGCGCATGCTGTAGCAAAATTGCTAGTCACGACATCCATTATGATTAATTCTCAATTATACGGCTCCAGGAGTATAGGATTGGTAGCAGTAATCTTGTTGAGGAAGGGAAACAAGGGAAATTGCTTCACCGGAATAGCCACAGCCGTTGGTGCCTTTCCCGTCATTTTTTAGAGATACATAGGGGTGATATGGACAGTTTAAGCATTACGGGGATTGAGAAAGTAAAAAGTTCAAAAAGGGGCGGAGACAAGGAACAGGAGCTCTTGGAGCGAGAAGTCTATTGGATATTTACCTTAGATGTCCGTCAGCCTAAAGGGTTAAATCTTCGTACTGACTTGTCGTATTTTTATTAATGGTTTGATCATAACATCTATATTAAGTATTCGTACCCATTAGTTCCAGGTTCTATCTTTGTAATAAAAACAGGTTTTTCACATCATAAAAAAAATATAATTATTCATAATGTTGTATGAACCATCTATGCCCTATATGATTGCAACAGTTTAAAGAATTACACTGATGTGTATACTTTGGGCAATGTGCAATATTTGAATTGTGGGTTCCTAACGGTTTGTTGTATGTAATGCTTATAATTTTGCAACAGTGGACATCTTGAATAATGTATTGTAGATCTTTATGCAATTGAAAGCTGGCTTCTGGCATTTAAAATGTTAACCTTAATGCATGTGTCTCCAGCCCATACTATGATAATGATAATAATTTTCACTTGTGTGCATTTTTTGTAAGTTTTCTCACTATTTAAAAGTGTGATTTTTGTCAAAACGTTTATGTTGTTGATAAAGGACTATTGTCCGGAACGCGTCCGGCGGTTTGATGGGGTTGCTCTCCCTTGTAATTTATTTTATATCCTGATGCACAAATTAAGCATTTTCAAGATATTGGAGACGTGGTCAAGTGCTGGATTTTTTCACTTCATTATCGTGGATGGAGGTCCATCCGTGCACAAACGGCTGTGGCTATTCCGGTGAAGCAATTTCCCTTGTTTCCCTTCCTCAACAAGATTTATGTTAGACACCGCCATTAATGTAGCAGAGTGACACCTGCAGCAGCTCCCCTCAAAAAAAATCAATGCTTCAATGGAGAAAAATGGGTTAACACCATGCTGCCATTAAGAGAAGACTTCAAATCAGATCCTGGATAATGATTTACTCTATGCGTTTTGAGATTAAGTCCTTCCTTAGAACAATCACCATTCCAGTATGATGCTTGTCCTGTGAAAAGAGTTAATCTCCGAAACACGTGAAATCACGATCCAGGATCTGATTTGAAGTCTTCTGTCACTGGTCAACAGCATTTTTGGTGCCAAAGATATTTCATTGAATTTAGGGTAACTTTGGGGTGCTGATTCTGAATATGTCATCAGTTTTGCCAGATTGGCTCAAGTTTTTGAGATTTTTCGTAAAATGTGTAACAAAAAAGACGTTTTTTGCTACTTTTTTAACGAAGTCTGTTATGTTTCTTCTATGTTTTGTCAGTGTATATTCACCACAAATGTAACAGAATGAGTCTGGATCGTTAAGACAACTTCTTCTTGATGAGTTCATGCTTTTCACTGGACAACAGACAACAACATAAAGTTAGTGCCAAAAACCAAGCTATGAACAAACTTTTAGAACACTAATTAACACAAAACTATATTGAGAACTGCTCAGTTCAAGTACTAATCCAAAGAAATTAATGAGATGATGCGTCGCATTTACAAACAAGTGCTATAAATAAGATACCAAAAATCTCAAAAACTTGAGCCAATCTGGCAAAACTGATAGCATATTCAGAATCAGCACCCCAAAAATACCCCAAATTCATTAAAATATTTTGGGCACCAGAAAAAAAAATTTTTTTTGTTGACCTGTGTAATTAAGCACACTAATAAAATCACCTTTTAATGAAATATTCTTAAAAAGAGGTTGAAGAACTTATTAATCAGGCTGTTATAATAGCTATTTGTGTAGGAGACAATTGTGAACTAACCAATCCCTAACACACAATATAAGTATCTAGTAAGGTGGTCATAGGTTGTAACCTACCACCAATTGTGTATGTGACTCACCCTAAGCAAGGACTGTGGGGTACTCAGAACTGGGCCCTCTCGTCATCGTCTGGGGCTGTGAGGTATCGCAGTGGCGTGACCGGGTCCGTGATCCCCTTGTCGGGTGAGCAGTAAAGAGGGGTTATGAAAATGGATGAAAGCAAAAATAAAAATGAAGAGTCGTGCCGCCACCTGTAGAATGCTGCTGGTTTAGCCGTTGCTGCAGTCGGGACCTCTGGGGATGATTGGAGTAGCAGCAAGGATATTTTGGCTCTCCACAGGAAGAGTGGTTCCCCCACGGCATGCGTATAGTCTATAGATAAGCAGGAATCATTGGGAGTGCAAGGACATAGTATATGGAAGAACTGACAGACACAGGGGTAACAGTCTTTTACCTTTACTGAAGCCAGAAACAGGTTCATCCAGGGCACAAATCACAAGTGGTGTTTGGGTCCTGAGCCTTGAAGCAAGTCGGGCTTTCCACACCAGCAAGTACTGAGGCCTCCCTGTTGCACTGTTCCATTTGAGAGCCCTGGCTGCTTAAATCTATGCTTAGACTTCCTCCTCACTCTTGTGTCTCGGCCGTATGACAGGTGGCTTGAGCCCTCTCTGGGTTACTCTCTCTCTCCTCTGTCTCAACTGAGCTCACTGTTGTGGCTATGTCTCCTGGCCTTTTGGGTGGACGAGCAACATGAAATTACCCTCCCTCTGGCTTTCGCTGCTGGGTATGAAGTCCCCTGCAACCTCAGACTCCGCTGTACGTACTGTGCTAGGTGCTAAGGCGAGCTGGCACCGATCCACTCCTCACACCTTTCCTCAGACCCTTACCACGGGTCACTCATACTGGCTAGTCAGTCACCTAGGATGAGCCTAGCGCAGCTACCATCCGTAGGATGTCTTCTACAGGCCTCCTAGGAACTGAACTGCATGACCCCGCCCCCAGATCAGAATTTTTAGAGGACGTGCCCTGCTTTAGAGCTCCCGCTTTTGACCTGGAGTTGGGAAGGTGTTGTGCACATGTGTGTGTTACCTGAGCTGGGTGCCTTCCCTTACTTCCAAGCTTAGCATTTTGGCGACCGGACCCTTGGGCACCATACTCCCCCTTGCTTAAATTCAGTACTCCTGGACTGAAGAAACATATTTTGAACATACCAGAACATAACAATGACAATAATTAATGAACACAGTCTCAAAATAAAAATTACAAAAACCAAGAAAAAACTGATGAAAAAGCAGTCACTTTGGTGATTAAACCTTCCACCACTGGCTGACAAATAATATATACAAAAAGTCTTTGCCACAACCAGTCCCGTGGCTAATGGTCCATGTTTAAATTAATAGTAAGTTCAAGAAAGTTAAAAAGTTCTTAAAGTAAAGTCTCTGTAGGTGCAGTACACATGGTGGTTGCATTGTTACCTGTAAAACACACATATTTACAAACATATTTACATTTTTTTAAACCTGATTACCTTTTTCTGGCTAATTATTTCTACAACGGACTGGGATCTGGCCTAGATTGCTATGTGTAGACCTACATAATACAGGGATACTACTACTTGTGGTTCTACGCAGCACTGGTGTCTCTATCAGGTTATCTGCCTCTGTAGTGTCTGCTACTGGTGGAGTGTGTGCACTACTTGCTGATATCGGTTGGTCTGGAATGGCAGCAGGTGACTGACTCACCATGGGACTGACAGGCTCTCAAATAGCAAGGGGCTGATTTTCTGGCTCCCATTCGTACTCTCCTTGCAGGCAGATGTGTTGCTCGCATGGGAAAGGTCAGGCAGAGGATCACAATGGCTCCATTGATCTGAGTCCAAGTCTTGGGGAAGTCGTCTAGTACAGTGCGGACGATCTCTTCCTGTGCTGGGTGTGGATACTGTCAGGGATTTTTCTTTGACAAAAAAAAGAGGGGGGGACAAGAGGCGCAATAGTGCCCTTATCACTAGACACTAGCTTGTGTTAAGGTGAGAAAAGTGAACTACTCACCTATTCCAGTTGTGAGACCCACAACTGGTTTGTAGACCTGTTTGGATAAATATCCTGATGGCTGCTGCTGGACTTCCACCGGTCTCACAAACGTGAAGACGAAACCAGAAGCTTAGGGAAGAGAGGTGTACCACAGTCCGCGCTGCCAAGTTCACTCACATCAAAGAAAACGAGTAGACGATGTCCAGTTCAATCCTTCTTTATTTTCCTACGCGTTTCGGCGCCTAGCCTGGCACCTTCATCAGGGATACGCCGAAACGCGTAGGAGAATAAAGAAGGATTGAACTGGACATCGTCTACTCGTTTTCTTTGATGTGAGTGAACTTGGCAGCGCGGACTGTGGTACACCTCTCTTCCCTAAGCTTCTAGGGATTTTTCTTGGATTTTCAGCTGTTCAGGATATCTCTTTAGGTGATCTCTGGAGATGGTGGCTGAGGTTTGTCCCCTGTCTTTGCTGATCACACAAACGTTCTGTGGGTCAAGGTGAAAAGGCATCATGGTGTAGGGCTCTGCCTCCCACTGCTCATCTAATTTGTGAACCAGTCGTTTTCTCTTGAGGACTTGTTCTCCTGGCACCAGGAAGTCAGCTGGGGCATTTTGATTATATAGTCTCTCTTACTTCTCCCTCGCCGGGGTCAGGTTCCTCTCAACACACTCCTGCACCTGGCGATATCTCTGCTGGCGCTTGGTGTCATAGTCCATCTCTGAGAAGTTATTTTCAGGGTCAGGACTCCCATTTCCATATCGATAGGCAGTTTCCTGGGTCTGGCTCTCATCAGGTAGGCAAATTTGAAGTTTGTGGAATTCACTGGGATGTTATTGTACAAATCCACTAGATCTGGCAGCTTCTATGGCCACATGTTCCTCTCTTCTAGTGGAAGGGTCTATAGTAGATCCATCACTACCTGGTTCATTTTTCGCACAAGCCATTTGTCTGCAGATGGTACAATGTGGTCCTGATCATAGAGGCTACAGAACTCCTGGAACACTTCAGCCTCAAAGGCCAGGCCTTGGTCTGTCAATACCCGGTCTGGGTAGCCGTGGGGTCTGCAGAAATGTGCCTGGAAAGCTAGTGCTGTGGTTTTTGTGGGCAGGTCCTTCACAGGCACCACCACCAGGAACCAAGAGTAGTTGTCCACGATACTGAGGGCATAGACATAGCCGAACCGACTTGGGGTCAACTTCACGTGGTCCAAGGCTACTATCTCTAGAGGCTGTCTGTTGACAAATGGGTTGCAATGGGGCGACAGTTTCCTACACTAAGACTCGATGGTTGTCCTCATACCGACATAGTAGATCCTTCCACATAGCAACACCTCCAGTTTCTTCCACCTGAAGTGCCCAGCTCCATCATGGTAGCGCCCCAGGACCATATGAGCATCTCTCTTCGGAAGTACAATTTGCCACACTAGCTCATAGGTCCTAGGGTTAATGTACCTCCTACACAGCTTACCGGTACGGATGAACAGTCTGCCTCTCTCCTTCCACAGGTGTTGTGCCCCTGTCGAAGCATCTGGCTCTAAGCGTGCATCAGTTTCCTGTAACAGTTCTTTAATCAGACCCACAGCGGGGTCACTCACACTGGCTAGTCAGTCACCTAGGACGAGCCTATTGTGGCTACCAACCATAGGATGTCTTCCCTAGTCCTCCTGAACTGCCTGACCCTGACCCCAGACCAGAATTTATAGGGTACCTTCCCTGAACTCGGGCTTTAGAGCTCCCCCTTCTGGCCTGGAGTTGGGAAGGTGTTGTGCGCTTGTGTGTGTTACCTGAGGTGGGTGCCTTCCCTTGCTTACAAGCTTAGCATTGTGGCGACCGGACCCTGCGTTACCATATATGAACAACTTAAATACTGGACACAGAGATTGCCTTAAATCTGTCTCTTGACAGTGGTCACTGTATCAGTACTATGCACTATACATAGATATACAGGTATACACAGATATACAGGAGTTTACTGGAACCACATACATCATTAAGTCACAAAACATAGGAAGGAAATTGATACATATAAAAATTATCAGCATCAAAATAAGAGTTACATATATGTGGCGCCCCTTAGGGTCCAGTCATCACAGAGGTAATGCACCTCAGTCAATTGGTGTGGTATCCTACTCTCGGATAAGGAGGGGGCACTATCCGGTACCCACACACTAGCATCCAACACCACACCACTGCAGGCCAGGGGAGCTGGGCAGACCCTATTGAGGAAGGGCCCCATCTCAGGCTGGTGAAGGGACTAGGTAGAGGGCGTGGGTGTAGGAAGTAGATAAGGGGAGCACACTATGAAGTAGTGAAGGAAGTAGTGATAACCAAGGACGTACGTTGAAGACATAGGGAACGTGACTGACATTGGAGACACATGTAGAAGAGTCAAGAAGAAGACAGTTTGTGAGGAGTTGGTGACAGGAGCCTGTCACGATCGGAGTGACAAGAGAGATACTGGGGGACTGGAACCAGTTAGAGCTTGTCCCAGGACAAGTGAAGGAGACGACAGAGGGAGGAGTCAGTGAGGGGCTCTAGAAGGCTCTAGGGGCTTAGAAGGGGTCGTATGGGCACGAGAAGTGAGGAATCCACGGCTCCCGTATCTATGGTGACTGTGATTGGAGTCCGGTGGAGGGTCTGGGCTGCAGAGGGGATCAGCCCCAGACTAGTGGAGAGACTGTAGGACTCAGCTAGTTAACTGGAAGCTGTGGTATCTTCAAGTGCAGCAGCCGAATCCACACCTAATCGGTGAAAACGCAGCTTCATACGGTTAAGGGGACTAGGAAGATGTCGCCCACCAGGATCTGAGGCTGCTGCCTTGGGACACTGAGTGTGAGGCGCAGGGCAGGAGGGCTAGAACCAGTGCAGAGAGATGACCCAGGAAGGTACACGGTAAAGTGCACCCAAGTTACTCGAGAGTTGGCTGGATTCCTGACGGGGTTGACACAGCACTCGGCTGGTTGTTGAAAACCTGGGGAACTCTCAGAACTGTGAGTAAAATGTGAAGGCTACACCCTGCTGTGTCCTCAAATTATTTACTTCGCCATCTGCCCTGCACTATATGTGATACCATCATCTAATAGCCTTTATAACTGCCCTGCGGCCTTGCTCTACCCGTGGAGAGCTGTAACATCTTTGCTGCGTCACCAACTGCCCCAGTGGACCTGAAGCACAGCATAGGTCATCCTATTGCCAAAGACCACGGGTGACATCACAAATTATTACCCCACATAAACTTTCCCCCATTTTTATGACACAGTCATGGCCACGGAGATGATCACACCACAATGACACATCCCCTGAAACAACTGTTCGGCTTGGTTCTGAGTACCCCATTGCCCTGGTGTCTGAACGCGTCAACTTGGCGTCATAAACAGGAGGTACCGGGTCTCTTGCACCCAAAGACTATGCAAAAGACTGTATCTTAGCAAAAGACGGGTTTGTGACCCGTCGAAGCACGAAACCGTGCAAAACGGTCCATTGTTGCGACCCACATCCTCCCTCCACTACCCCTGAAAAACCGCCTGTTTTCATGGAATAAACAATAAAGAAACACTGCTGAAACCTGCCCGGTGAGTTGCTGCCATTCTCTGGATGAACATTCTTGTAACGTTAGCACTTGATGTGTTCCTTGTTTGTTTTGCAGCCAACATTTACAAACTGGAAACTTTGCACTCTGTATATAGACCAAAGAACTAAACCATCTGTCGTGGCTGCAAAGTGGTCCAACGAGGTGACCAGCAAATGCCCTGTAGCCACGCTACAGCCATATTGCACTTAGGACAGTGAGAAGGACATCTCAAATAGGACCTCCCTGAACCTTGTTAAAGTTAATTGAGAGTTTTTATTAGAGTAATGTTATATTTTATATTCCCGTTATTTATATGCAACGTTCAAGTAAAGAGTACTTCCATAAAGGGAGAAAGAGTTACCCGTTTATTGTTAAACCTGTTTGAATGCATTCCAGAAAATTTTGCATGTCTTAACACCTGTTTGTTTTTGCTCTGCTCCAGCCCGCGGACATGCTGTTTTTTCCGGGGCAGAGGTGGGGGAAGGTGTGGCGTCCCTGATGGTCCAGTCACCACAGAGGTACTGCACCTCAGCTAGAGGTGTTGAACCCTACTCTTAGGTAAACAGGGGGCAATACCCAGTACCCACACACTAGCATTCAGCATAACATCACTCCAGGCCAGGGGATCTGGGCAGACCTTATTGAGGAAGGAATGCACTATACATAGATATACAGGTATACACAGATATACAGGAGTTTACTGGAACCACATACATCATTAAGTCACAAAACATAGAAAGGAAATTGATACATATAAAAATTATCAGCATCAAAATAAGAGTTACATATATGTGGCGCCCCTTAGGGTCCTGCCACCACAGAGGTAATGCACCTCAGTCAATTGGTGTGGTACCCTACTCTCGGGTAAGGAGGGGGCACTATCCGGTACCCACACACTAGCATCCAACACCACACCACTGCAGGCCAGGGGAGCTGGGCAGACCCTATTGAGGAAGGGCCCCATCTCAGGCTGGTGAAGGAACTAGGTAGGTGTGGGTGAAGGAAGTAGATAAGGGGAGGACTCTAGAAAGTAGTGAAGGAAGTAGTGACAATGGAGGATGTACGTTGGAGACGTATGGAACATGACTGACATCGGAGAGATGTGTAGAAAAGTCGAAAAGAAGACAGTTTGTGAGGAGTTGGTGACAGGAGTCTGTCATGAGCAGAGTCACAAGAGAGACGTCCGGGGGACTGGAGCCGATTGGAGCTCGTGTCAGGACAAGTGAAGGAGAGGACAGACGGAAGAGTCAGTGAAGGGCTCTAGAGACTAGGAAGCGGCCCTAGGGGCGCAGGTAGTGAGGAAACCAACCATGACACCCGTATCCACGGCAATCATGATTGGAGTCCGGTTGAGGGACCAGCTCGCAGAGGGGACCGGCCCCAGATTAGTGGAGATACTGTAGGACTTAGCTAACTAACCAGAGGCATCGGTATACCAGGAGCAGCAACGAATGCACCAGGAACAGATGGCCCTGCTAACCGAGTCTCCACCCCGGAGATCAGGTGACGACTGCAGCGTCCGGAAGGCGGTAAGACAAGCGTTACATAAGATGACCCCGGGGGACGATGTGGAGGCGTTCCTCGCTGTGTTTGAGCAGGTGGCAGAGAGGGAGAAACTGCCAGCCGCCCAGTGGGCCAAGGTATTGTCACCCTATCTGACTGGGGAGCCCCAAAAAGGACGTCCTAGATTATGGGGTCTTGAAAGGCGAAATCCTTGCTTGATTGTGTGTCAATACTTACGTACGAAGGTAAAAAAACTATAAGCGGTCTAATTGGAGGCGCTCAGGCACAAAAGGCAGCAGTCACTGGGATGGTTTTTCAACAGACCTTTATTCAGGCTCCCCTCCTACTCCTACTTGATAAGATTGCAAAGAACAAGGTACCTTTATAGTGTGTGCATATGTATGTATATATATTTATATTTTTTGTGGGCATGGCCTGATAAATGAAGATAAGTACATGGGCATATGATATATCTATAAGCACTAGGAAAGGCTCTAGTATTAGGATAAGGTTTAAAGAGCCTTCCACTCATTAACCAATTGAACAACTTTGGTAGCCATAAAAGGTTTGTGGAACCCGCCCCCCTCACCACCTGAGGAAGATAGAGAATCTATCGAAACATGTTGTGGAGTAGGAGGGGAGCCTGAATAAAGGTCTGTTGAAAAACTATCCCAGTGCCTGCTGCCTTTTGTGCCTGAGCGCCTCCAATTAGACCGCTTATAGTTTTTTTACCTTCTTATATAAATCCCTCTTTGAGGGAAAAGCGGCGGGGAGCAGCTAGGCGCAGAATGCAGCTTAACGTGAGGACCTAGCGTCGCCTGGCAACAGGAGCTTTAACTTAAGGACCTGCGGTGACGTGACCGGATGCTCGGAGTCCCCGGAGCACGCGGTGTGCGGATGAGCTAGAGCCTGTGAAGGGCGCCTTATCAAATGTATTACTGGGTTGTGCGGAGACAGCACAACCCGATAAGGTGAGTGGCCACCTATTAGTACGCCACGCTAAAAAAAGCCCCCTGGTAACCGCACTATTGCGCCCCTTTCTCTTTCTTTTCTCTTGCAATACTTACGTACGGGCTCAGCGGGTAAACCAGTGGTTCTATGAGGAAACCAAACCGGTACGCTCCCAGGCCTTATGACTTGCTGCACTTGGTAAAGAATGGTTGCAGCCTGAGACTCTGAGCCCGGCGCAAATGGTGGAGAGGGTGGTGGTCGATCGCTTTGTGCGCACTTTACCTGTCACCATACAATTGTGGGTGGGACAGGGCGACCCAAGCACCCTGGGTCAAGTAGTGTGCCTGGTGGAGCGACATGTGGCTACGCAGGACTTGATACGAGACACTGTGATTTTGCGTGCCACCCGTCGGTCAGCCCCCTCCAAGACCCAGGTGAAGGACCCACCACCGGCACCTGTGCAGGAGGCCGCTCCTGTCCCCCACGAGGCCTCCCCTTCCATTCCTGAGGTCCGGAAGGTCATGTATCCCAAGAGACAACCCGTCAGGGGCTCCTCCTTCCCTATTAGGTGTTGGCGGTGCCAGCGGGTGGGACATATGGGAGCCCAGTGTCCCCTCACCACTGAGCCCATGGATTGCGGATATACCCGGCGGGGATCGATGTATGCTCAGGCGGTGTGTACCGCGGGCCTTGTTACCCCGGAGACTTGTGCCAAGTACAGGTTAATGGGTGTGTGGTGACAGCCTTGTTGGATTCCGGAAGCTTGGTAACCCTTGTGCGGTCAACCCTAGTGGCAGAAGTGAAAGCCACCGGGCGTACGGTAGGGGTGGTATGCATCCATGGGGACCTCTGAGACTACTCTACGGGGTTGGCTACCCTCACGGCACCCTGCTGACAGGTGTAACATGAAGTGGGAATTATGAACACTCTTCTCTATGACGTGATCCTGGGAAGGGATCTGCCATTTTTTTGCACTCTATGTGAGGGGCCATGTAAGCCCCCTCAGGTAACCGACAAAACAGGATCTGAGCGCGCCGATCCTGAGGTCGGGACACCTACCGTAGGGGTCACCACGGTAGGGACAGAGTGTGAACCCGTTAGGCCACCCCTAGAGGTATTGGCAGGAGAGCTCGAGACAGATGAGCCGATCCCGGAGTTGGAGGAAGCCCCGGATACTTTCGGGACGGCCCAACTCCAGGATCCTACATTGATACACGCCCGGAGTCTGGTGACTGTGATTGATGGGGTGGCACAGGTAGCCAGGTGCCCAGGTAAGATACCCCCATTTTGCTCTCAAGCAGGATTTGCTTTACTAAGAGGATAAAATAAGAGGGGAAGTGGTAGAGCAGTTGTTGGTGCCCCAGCCGTATCGTCGGCGGGTCCTCAACTTGGCCCATAAACACCTGATGAGCGGCCACCTAGGGGCCAAGAAAACGCAGGAAGGGTGTTGCAAAGGTTCTTTTGGCCCGGGGTCTTCGGGGAGGTGAAACGGTTCTGCGAAACAGGCCTGGAGTGTCAGCTTACCGCACCCTGGCACACTTTCGCAGTCCGTTAGTACCTTTGCCCATCATAGAAGTCCCTGTTTGAAAGGATAGCGATGGATCTGGTGGGGCCCCTCGTAAAGTCCGCTAGAGGGCACCAACATATCCTGGTGATAGTCGATTATGCCACCCGGTACCACTCAGACATACTGCAGCTAAGCTTATTGCTCGGGAGTTGTGTGCCGTGTTCTGTCGGGTGGGGTTGCCCAAGGAGATCAGGGGACTCCATTCATGTCCAAAGTCACGAAGGAGCTGTGCAGACTACTCCAGATTAAGCAGTTGCGTACGTCGGTGTATCATCCCCAAACGGACGGGTTGGTGGAACGATTCAACAAAACCCTGAAAATCATGCTTAAAAGGGTGGTTTCCAAAGACGGGAAGGATTGGGATATGTTGTTCCCTATTTGATGTTCGCCGTCCGAGAGGTACCACAATCATCCACTGGGTTTTCGCCCTTCAAGCTGTTGTACGGGCGACATCCCCAGGGATTGTTGGACCTGGCAAAGGAAATGTGGGAACAGGAACCCACCCCCCATAAAAGTGTGATTGAGCACATTTTGGGGATGTAGAAGCCCGCGGTCATGCCGATAGTAAAAGAGCATTTGCAGGACGCCCAGGCTGCTTAAAGCACCAGGTATAATAGACAAGCCACCGTGCGGTCCATTAACCCCGGGAAGGGGGTTGTTGGTGTTGGTCCCCACAGCAGAAAGTAAATTCCTGGCTAAGTGGCAGGGTCCCTATGAGATCCGGGAAAAAGTTGGGGCGGTCAACTTAAAGTATTACAGCCCGGTAGGAGGAAACCCGAGCAGATATGCCATTCAACCTGTTAAAGCCATGGAGGGAATGGGAAGACCTGCTGGTTGCCCTTTCCCCATCCCCCTCCGCTTCGGGACGTCCAGCCCCAGGTACAGCGACCCCCGGGGAGGACGTGTCCGAAGTAAGGATCGGCAGCACCACCAATAAAATACATTTATAATTGTGTCTATTGGAATTCTAGTATTGTCTAGTATAAATAAATAGACACAAACTGAGTCAAGCAAATCGCCATCATTGGTGGGATGGCTTAAGTACTTTTTTTTGTAAAAAAAAAGGTATGTACCAAGTACCCTGTCTTTTTCACAATACTAGTTTTCATTTATTTATTTATTGCAAGGTATTTGGAAATAAACAACTAGAAAACAAAAAAGCATGTGTATTAATGCAAATTGGCGCTTTAAGTGAACATGCTACACAGGTCTGTTCACAGTAGTTCGCTCAGACCCAGTTTTTGTCTGTATTTTCATTTAACTACTTGTGTCCTGGGAGTTAGTGAGAGCCCTGCCCTTCCCTTACTGAGCAGAAGCTGTTAAATTGCATCTCCTCTGTGACTCATCTTGGGGCCAGGGCACACAGCATCCTGCGGTTTATGAGGTCAGTAGGCATAACAGCAGGTCATAATATGGTTAGTGTAGGGACCGTCCCGAGATGGGTCATCCTGTTGTTGGTGGGATGGCTTAAGTACTTTTTTTGCAAGAAAGGTATGTACCAAGTACCCTATGTTTTTAACAACACTAGTTTTATTTATTGCAAGGTATTTGAGTATAATACACACATGCTTTTTTTGTTTTCTAGTTGTTTTATATTATCTAGTATAGTATAGCTTCTTATGAAGAACCCAAGGACCTTTAGACCATGTTCATCATTCTACAGGCAAACTCAGGTATATCCCAAACACTTAAAGAATAAAAATGAAGATCCGGCTCATGAACAAGTGGATATACTTTTGCTTTTTATTTGTACAACAGGGGATCAAAATTTACATTCAACGCATTTGAAACCCTGATCATGATTACGCTGATCATGTCATGTTGATCCACTTGTTCATGGGCTAGTTCTTAATTTTTTATTCTTTTGGATTTTGCTTAATCAAGGCGAGGCTGGTGTTCGGGCTTCAGGTGGATGGAGAATGGTGAAGTGGGTGAGCTGGTTTATATTCTTTCAATATCCCAAACACTGATTGACTGAACAAAGTTTACAGAGCTAATAAATTTCAAAATAATCAAAATAGATAACAAAAAATCCCTCTTTGGGATTAGAAAAGAAAAAAAGGTGACAGATGCCAAGAGAGAAGAGTGAAGACCATTGATTAGAGATTGACATTAAAGTTTGATGCTGAACACAGACTTTACAAAACAAAATTGGTGTTCGGGTTTGGGGTTTGGGTGCTTTACGTATGTAAACCACTGGAGCGAGCATTAGCAGGTACACTTGGTACTTGCTGTGCTTGGGTACACTCAGTGTTCGCTGTGCTCTAGTACACTCGGTGCTCAGCCCAGTGCGAGCCGCCTGCAGTGTTTGAATGGCTGCACTGGGGTAAAATCAGCATTATCGGATGAAGCATGAACAAAAAAATAATACAAAACCTCACCTGTCCTCCCCTCGCCCGTCCTCCCGCCTCCAGCCCAGCTGAGAAGACGAGAGTTAATTTTCCCTATCCAAAATGGGACAAGTCACGACCGGAAAAATATTTTTTTTAGACATTACCTAATGAGCAGTGCTCTTTATAATTTGTTTTATCAAGTACAAATCAAGCCAATAATGTAAGTAAACAGACTTGCCAAGGTTATTCTACCATCAAAGTCAAGATGGCTTTTGGGAGGGAGAAACATTAGTAAAGATGTTGTAAAATACAGATCTCCCTCAATAGGATTATTCAATAACTAATGTATAGCTTGACAGTGCATGTAAGGTCCTGACGTAGTTATGGACATCAAGGCATGTCTAACACAGTAGGTACTTGTAGAAATATTTGCATAATTGCTTGAGAAAAAAAGGAACATTAATAAAGAAAAAAAAAAATTTCTTTACAAGGGATACTGTTGAGGAGAGCCATAGGATCAAATACTTAATTAACCTTAGGACATAAGAGCATGGGAGAAACAATCTATAGAGTTTATTATTTTACATTGTATAAGCTGTGATTTAAACATGGCTGCCACACCATGTGCTGAGAGCAAGATGGAGTCCAAAGAAGACTGACCAATCACTGAAGCTGAATTCCATAGAAGGACTGACCAATGGCAGAATGCCATATCACCTGGACATACTCGATCAAGACCAAACCCCCTGATGACCTCATGGATCCGCCCACGGACTAACTCACTGACCAATGAATACATCTGAGTAGGGCTGGCCTTATTGAACAAAATCTCAGGTCTATTATAATAAACAGACACTTGGAGTTTGGGTCTGACCAAGGAAGGGTGTACATCTGACTCTGTGTGTCTGGTGTCTACTTTTCACGCCGGTACTTGGTCCATATTGATTTGGTCAGGGGCAGGCAACTTATTAATATAATTATGAAATTTTAACCATATCAATACATTTTATTAAAAATAAGTCTTAACATGTAAAATAATGTACACTTACTTGGCATTGTCATAATTCAAACATGATCAATATATTAATTTCATACAAATAATGTGAATTCTGCAAAAATTATTAAAATTGGCAGTAAAATTGCATTTCTCCCACAATATAAAATTCATAATAATGAAATACTAATACATTTGTAATGTAAGATGGCACCTACATAACATTTGACTCAGTTCACACACAAAACAAACCCTTATACAGCTAAATCAAACGAAACAATATTAGCTAATAAATAATATCACTTGAGTTATCCACAACTTAAAAACTTTTCCTGTCCTTAAACCTAAATTCAATTTGGTTCTCAGGAGGTTAAACACGTTCAATTCTGCATTGATGCTCTAAAATGTCAATCACTCTGTATGTGAATATGAAAATTGACTACTTTCCCTGGTTAAAAGTGATATTTTAATATTTTTGGCACTTGATGGCAGGTAATGTATCAGGAAATTATATCAGCTTTACTCTAAATATATCTGAAAAACATGTTGGTGCTCTTTGTGCTTCTTTTACTTTTTTGTGAATGATTTATTTAGTAACATAAAGATATTTCAATTTTTTTCTTTGGTCACTGAACTGTCAGAATAGTCTAACAGCTTTACTGTGTAAACTGGGGCAGAATGACCAGAGCAATTTCAATATAATTACAGAGATGGAATCATTGGCACATATGGGAGCCTAAGTGAGGTGTAATAGTAACACACCATACTGACAGATAAGGCTCTGTATACATCTCACCTGACACTGGAGTGTCCAGGGGAGACAGCGATACTTCATCACCTCCTGGAGACTCTGCTGATCCATCACATTTCTGTCAACATACTCTCATACATTTTAGCTGGCATAAAGGGTGTACAACATACTACAATGATGGAATGTTGTGTTTCCAATATGACTGCTTACTAGGAAGTGTTTAACCCCTTCACAACCTAGGACGTTCTGTCCGACACTGTTAACCAGTTAGATCGTCCTGTCAAACTCAGACAGCAAAGTAAAATTAAAAAAGTAAAGTAAAAATAAAGTAAGTAAACTACCGTATATACTCGAGTATAAGCCGAGTTTTGCAGCACAATTTTTGTGCTGAAAAGTGCCCCCCTCGGCTTATACTCGAGTCACTGGGTATTTGCTTGGGGGGGGCTGTGACCGAGTGATGGAGGAGGCAGGAGGGGGCCACAGTGACAGCAGGAGGTCATGTGGGGCCGCCTCATTAGCGTAATGAATATGCAGTGCTTCCCCCCGTCCATCAGCGGCGGAGGGTGCGGTGCATATTGCACTACACTGGCCCCCCATCAGTGATCTACAGCCCCCACTCCTTAGTATCTGTCCCCCAGGCTGCGACACATTAAAATAACAAACTTTTTATACATCACCATTCCGGAGACTCCTTGCTGGCAGCGCCGCTACTCATCGCTGCTGCGTTGGCCACAGGAATAGAAGCCGACACAAGCAGGAAGAAGCATGAAGACCGGAGGAGCGGCGCTGCAAGCAAGGACTTGCCGGAAAGGTGATGTATAAAAATTTTGTTATTTTAATGTGTGCCGCAGCCTGTGGAACAGATACTAAGGAGGGGGCTGTAGATCACTGATGGGGGCCTGTATACTACCTAAGGAAGGGGCCTGCATACTACTAAGGAGGGGGCCTGCATACTACTAAGGAGGGGACCTGTATACTACCTAAGGAGGGGGCCTGTATACTACTAAGGAGGGGGCCTGTATACTACTAAGGAGGGGGCCTGTATGCTAACTAAGGAGGGGGCCTGTATACTACCTAAGGAGGGGGCCTGTATACTATCTAAGGAGGGGGCCTGTATACTACCTAAGGAGGGGGCTTGCATACTACTAAGGAGGGTACCTGTATACTACTAAGGAGGGGGCCTGTATACTACTAAGGAAGGGGGCCTGTATACTACTAAGGAGGGGGGCCTGTATACTACCTAAGGAGGGGGCCTGTATACTACCTAAGGAGGGGACTTGTATACTACCTTAGAAGGGGGGCCTGCATACTACTAAGGAGGGGGCCTGTATACTACTAAGGAGGGGGCCTGTATACTACCTAAGGAGGGGGCCTGTATACTACCTAAGGAGGGGGCCAGTATATTACCTAAGGAGGGAGGCCTGTATACTACTAAGGAGGGGGGCCTGTATACTACTAAGGAGGGGGGCCTGTATACTACTAAGGAAGGGGTCTGTATACTACTAAGGAGGGGGGCCTGTATACTATCTAAGGAGGGGGGCCTGTATACTATCTAAGGAGGGGGGCCTGTATACCCCTAAGGAGGGGGGCCTGTATACCCCTAAGGAGGGTGGCATGTATGCTCCTAAGGAGGGGGGCCTGTATACTCCTAAGGAGGGGGGCCTGTATACTCCTAAGGAGGTGGGCCTGTATACTCCTAAGGAGGGGGGCCTATATACTCCTAAGGAGGAGGGCCTGTATACTACTAAGGAGGGGGGGCCTGTATACTACTAAGGAGGGGGGCCTGTATACTACTAAGGAGGGGGGCCTTTATACTGCAAGGAGGGTGGCTTGTATAGTACTAGGAGGGGGCCTGTATACTACTAAGGAGGGGGGCCTGTATACCGGGATGGGGGGCTATAGAACAGGATGGGGGGTCTGCTGTATTTCTCACCCTAGGCTTATACTCAAGTTAATACATTTCCCTAGTTTTGGAGAGTAAAATTAGGGGCCTTGACTTATACTCAGGTCGGCTTATACTCAAGTATATACAGTAAGTAAAAATGAAAAAAGTGTGAACATTTCAAAAAATAATATACAGTGAGTACGGAAAGTATTCATACGCTTTAAAATTTTCACTCTGTTTCATTGCAGCCATATAGTAAATTCAAAAAAGATATTTTTTTCTCATTAATGTACAGTCGTGGCCAAAAGTTTTGAGAATGATACAAATATTAATTTTAACAAAGTCTACTACTTCAGTTTTTCTAATGGCAATTTGCACATACTCCAGAATGTCATAAAGAGTGACCAGCTTAACAGCAATTACTTGCTAAGTCAATATTTGCCTAGAAAATGAACTTTAACCCCCAAAACACATTTCAACATCATTGCAGTCCTGCCTTAAAAGGAGCAGCTAACATCGTTTTAGTGATTGTTCCATTAACACAGGTGTGGGTGTTGATGAGGACAGGGCTGGCGAACAATCAGTCATGATTAAGTAAGGATGACACCACTGGGCACTTTTAAAGGAGGCTGGTGCTTGGTATCATTGTTTCTCTTCAGTTAACCATGGTTATCTCAAAAGAAACACGTGCAGTCATCATTGCACTGCACAAAAATGGCCTAACAGGGAAGAGAATCGCAGCTAGAAAGATTGCACCTCAGTCAACAATCTATCGCATCATCAAGAACTTCAAGGAGAGAGCTTCCATTGTTGTCAAAAAGGCTCCAGGGTGCCCAAGAAAGACCAGCAAGCGCCAGGACTGTATCTTAAAACTGTTTCAGCTGCGGGATCGGACTACCAGAAGTGCCGAGCTTGCTCAGGAATGGCAGCAGGCTGGTGTGAGTGCTTCTGCACGCACTGTGAGACTGCGGAGACTCTTTGAGCAAGGCCTGGTTTCAAGGAGGGTACAAAGAAGCCACTTCTCTCCAGAAAAAACATCAGGGACCGACTGATATTCTGCAAAAGGTACAGGGAGTGGACTGCTGAGGACTGGGGGAAAGGTACAGGGAGTGGACTGCTGAGGACTGGGGTAAAGGTACAGGGAGTGGACTGCTGAGGACTGGGGTAAAGTCATTTTCTCTGATGAATCCCCTTTTCGATTGTTTGGGACATTTGGAAAACAGCTTATTCGGAGAAGAAGAGGTGAGCGCTACCACCAGTCTTGTCTCATGCCAACTGTAAAGCATCCTGAAACCATTCATGTGTGGGGTTACTTCTCAGCCAAGGGAATCGGCTCACTCACAGTCTTGCCTAAAAACACAGCCATGAATAAAGAATGGTACCAGAATGTCCTCCAGGAGCAACTTCTCCCAACTGTCCAAGAGCAGTTTGGCACCCAACAATGCCTTTTCCAGCATGATGGAGCACCTTGCCATAAAGCAAAGGTGATAACTAAATGTCTCAGGGAACAAAACAGAGATTTTGGGTCCATAGCCTGGAAACTCCCCAGATCTTAATCCCATTGAGAACTTGTGGTCAATCATCAAGAGACGGGTGGACAAACAAAAACCAACAAATTCTGCCAAAATGCAAGCATTGATTTTGCAAGAATGGACGCTATCAGTCAGAATTTGGTCCAGAAGTTGATTGAGAGCATGCCAGAGAGAATTGCAGAGGTCCTGAAGAAGAAGGGTCACCACTGCAAATATTGACTTGCTGCATTAACTCATTCTGTCAATAGAACCTTCTGGTATCATAATATGATTGCAATTATATTTCTGTATGTGATATAAACATCAGACTAACACAAACAAAACCAGAGGCCAGCAGATCATGTGAAAATATCATTTTGGTGTCATTCTCAAAACTTTTGGCCATGACTGTACACTCTGCACCCCATCTTGACTTAAAAAGACAAGTTATGAAGAAATGTTTGCAAATTAATTACAAAAGAAAAACTAAAATATCACATGGTCATAAGTATTCAACCCCTTTGCTCAGTATTTAGTAGAGGCACCTTTTGAGCTCGTACAGACATAAGTCTTCTTGGTAATGATGCAACAATGTTTCACACTTGGATTTGGGGATCCTTTGTTATTATTCCTTGGAGATCCTCTCCAGTTCCATCAGTGTGGATGGTGAATGCTGGTGGACAGCCATTTTCAGGTCTTTCCAAAGATGTTCAATTTGGCTTTAGGTCGGGGCTCTGGCTGAGCCAGTCAAGAATGGTCACAGAGTTGTTGTGAAGCCGCTCCTTTCTTGTTTTAGCTGTGTGCTTAGGGTCATTGTCTTGTTGACGGTGAACCTTTGGCCAAGTCCGAGGTACAGAGAACTCTGGAAGCGGTTTTCATCCAGGATATCTCTGCACTTTGACGCATTCATGTTACCTTCAGTTGCAACCAGTCATCCTGTCCCCGCAGCTGAAAAACACCACCATAGCATTATGCTGCCACCACCGTGTTTCACTGTTGGGATTGTATTGGGCAGGTGATGGGCAGTGCCTGGTTTTCCCCACACATACCACTTAGAATTATCACCAAAAAGTTCTTTCTTCATCTCATCAGACAAGAGAATTTTATTTCTCACAGTCGGAGTCCTTCATGTGTTTTCTTGCAAACTCTATGCGGCTTTCATATGTCTTGCACTGAGGAGAGGCTTCCATCTGGCCACTCTGCCATAAAGGCCAGACTGGTGAAGGGCAGCAGTGAGAGTTGACTTTGTGGAACTTTCTCCCATCTCCCTACTGCATCTCTGGAGCTCAGCCACAGTGATCTTGGGGTTCTTCTTTACCTCTCTCACCAATCCCATGATTGCTCAGTTTGGCTGGACGGCCAGGTGTATGAAGAATTCTGGTGGTCCCAAAGTTCTTCCATTTCAGGATTATGAAGGCCATTGTGCTCTATGGAACCTTGAATACTGCAGAATTTATTTGTAAGCTTGGCCAGATCTGCACTTTGCCACAATTATGTCTCTGAGCTCCTTGGGCAGTTCCTTTGTCCTCATGATTCTCATTTGGTCTGACATGCACTGTGAGCTGTGAGGTCTTAATTAGACAAGTGAGTGCCTTTCCAAGACAAGTCCTATCAGTTTAATTAAACACATCACTCCAATGAAGGAGTAGAACAATATTAAGGAGGATCACAAGGCAATGGAAAGTATGTGACTTAAATATGAGTGTTTGAGTAAAGGGTCTGAACATTCATGACCATGTCATATTTCAGTTTTTCTCTTTTAATACATTTACAAAAATGGCTACATTTGGGTTTTTCAGTCAAGATGGACTGCAGAGAGTACACTAATGAGAAAAAAATGAACTTTTTTGATTTTACCAAATGGCTGCAATGTAGCAAAGAGTGAAAAATGTAAAGGGGTCTGAATACTTTCAGTTTCCACAGTATATAAAAAAATAAAAACACAAAAGTTGAAATCACCCCCCTTTTGTCCCATGAAAATAAAACAATAAAAAAATACACGTGGTATCGCTGCTTTCAGAAATGCCTGATCTATCAAAATATAAAATACACTAGATGGTGGCCCGAATCTAACGCATTGGGTATTCTAGAATATGTATGTAGTTGACATACTGTGACTGACAGAACTTGTTCAGTCAATGTGAGTGAACTATATATATATATATATATATATATATATATATATATATATATATATATACTGTATATATATATATATACACAAGATAAAGAACTGCAGCACTCTTCTTTTTGAAACAACCGCCTTTATTCGGCCATCAGGTGGGGGGTGACAACGTTTTGGGATCCTGTCCCTTTCTCTAGCCCTAGGGCTAAAGAAAGGGACAGGATCCCGAAACGTTGTCACCCCCCACCTGATGGCCGAATAAAGGCGGTTGTTTCAAAAAGAAGAGTTCTGCAGTTCTTTATCTTGTATACTTATACAGCAAGGAGGAGAGGAGCTGTGACTGCTGAGCACCAAGGGGAGCTGTGCTGCACCAATATACTAATCTACTATATATATATATATATATATATATATATATATATAGCAGTGCTATGGTAGTACATTACAGCACATGTATAGCAGCACTATAGTATATGGCGGTACATTATAGTACATGTATAGCAGCACTATGGTATATGGCAGTACATTCCATTACATGTATAGCAGCGCTATAGTATATGGCTGTACATTACAGCAATGTATAGCAGCACTATGGTATATATGGCGGTACATTACAGTACATGTATAGCAGCACTATGGTATATGGCAGTACATTACATTACATGTATAGCAGCGCTATAGTATATGGCTGTACATTACAGCAATGTATAGCAGCGCTATGGTATATAGCGGTACATTACAGTACATGTATAGCAGCACTATAGTATATGGCAGTACTTTACAGTACTTGTATAGCAGCGCTATGGTATAAGGTGGTACATTACAGCGCATGTATAGCAGGACTATAGTATATGGCGGTATATTACAGTACAGGTACAGGTGCACTATGGTATATGGTGGTACTTTATAGCACTTGTATATGTAGGTGCGCTATAGTATATGGCGGTACATTACAGTACATGTATAGCAGCGCTATGGTATATGGCGGTACATTACAGTACATGTAAAGTAACACTATAGTATATGGCGGTACAATATAGCACATGTATAGCAGCACTATGGTATATGGTGGTTGTGACGAAATGGACCCCTTCAATGTAGAACATATGATGATTTCTTATGTAACCCAGACAATATGGTATTGTGTTGCAAACTTTCATGGCTTAAGTCCTTAAACTCTAGCCAGACAGTATTGTATTTTGGTTTGTAAACTTGTAATGGCCAAGGAGAATTTCCTACAGTATTTCGTAGATGACTGGTGTTTGGTTTAGCATGGTAATGTAATTATCTAACTTGTTTGTCATAGAAGGCCAGAGAACTTAATTACGCTAATCGTCCATTGTATGTTACCATGTTGATCGCTGACTCTATGTACATGACCTCAGCTACTATTGTTTAAATGTCATTGATTGCAGACTCAATGTCTCCTACTAACATTCCATTGTATTACTGCTAGGTGCTATATCAATCAGTATTTGGCTCTCCATGTCTGGACTGCAATAATACTAAAAATATGTTAAGTGAGGCTTGAGGTCCAGCCAATGAAAATACAGTTTTATTCCACCTATCGTGAAGTCCCCAGTATCATGCAATGGGGGCTGAAGGTATATAAGGAGATGTGTTCATTAACCAGAGTTAGTTAGACTGAAGATTTTGATACGGCAGATAATCTAGGATCTTCGGATCCGATTGTCCAGCCATAACCCCAGGCCTAGGCATTTCCGGTGCCGACCAAAGGGGATCAGAACCACAAGCACTTCAGCATCAGATTATCGGATTCAGCTGTGATAAAGACTGCATAAGGATAAGGAAGCAATCCAGGTTGGGATGATCCAGTCACCTGCCTACAGACTTTGCTGTGCTATATTCTAATCCCTGGTGAGCCAGCGGAAGGGTGAGACTCTGTTGCCTGTTACATTGTTGTGTTTTGCGTTTTGCTTGGTTATGCGTTATATGCTGTTAACTGGGGATCCAATAAAGCTTTAATATTGTGGTTCCCTAACCCTGTGTTGTCTGAGTAGTGTTCCGCCCATGGTTAAGGAGCTTGGGCGTTCAGTTGGGGATGATCCCTGGTCCACGTTGTCTTTGTAAAGGCGGCTGGACCTGCGGACAAGAGCACCCACTGACCCCAGGGTCTCCACAGTGGCACTTTATAGCACATGTATAGCAGCGCTGTAATATATAGCGATACTTTATAGCACATGTATAGCAGCTCTATGGTATATGGCGGTACATTACAGCACATATATAGCAGCACTATAGTATATGGCGGTACATTACAGTACATGTATAGCAGCACTATGGTATATGGCAGTCCATTACAGCACATGTATAGCAGCACTATAGCATATGGCAGTACATTTCAGTACATGTATAGCAGTGTTACAGAATATGGCGGTACATTACAGTACATGTATAGCAGCACTATAGTACATGGTGGTATATTACAGTACATGTATAGCAGCGCTATGGTATATGGTGGTACATTATAGCACATGTATAGCAGCGCTATAGTATATGGCAGTATATCACAGTACATGTATAGCAGCGCTATGGTAAATGGTGGTACACCACAGTACATGTATAGCAGCACTATAGTATATGGCGGTCCATTACAGCACATGTATAGCAGTGTTATAGTATAGCAGCACTATAGTATATGGCAAGACATTACAGTATATGTATAGCAGTGTTCTAGTATATGGCAGTACATTACAGTACATGTATAGCAGTGTTATAGTATATGGTGGTACATTACAGTACATGTATAGCAGCACTATAGTATATGGCGGTACATTACAGCACTATGGTGTATGGCGATACTCAGCCCCCAGCGGCAACCTTGCTCCTCCACAGTAAAAGTAAAAATAAAAAAATCCTCAGTGAGGATACTCACCTGTCCACCGGCTGGCTCCACCTCCATCCTCTAGGTCCTACAGGCCTTTAGGACCTATTGTTGCCTTGGAAACCAATCAGCTGATCGATCACATGACCGCTAAATTTGGGGTGGCAGGATGGAGCATGGGGGCAGGATTGAGCAGGGGGGTAGTATGGTGATGGGGGGGCAGGATGGTGATGGGGGCAGGATGGTAGCGGAGGGGGCAGGATGGTGGCGGTGGGGTAGGATGGAGGTGGGGGGCAGGATGGAGGTGGGGGGCAGGATGGAGGTGGGGGCAGGATGGAGCGAGTGAGGCAGCATGGAGTGAGCAAGGCAGGATGGAGTCGGGGGGCAGGATGGATGCAGGGGGGGCAGGAAGTATGTGGGGGAGCAGCATGGATGTAGGGGAGCAGGATGGATGTGGGGGAGCAGGATGGATGTGGGGGAGCAGGATGGATGTGGGGGAGCAGGATGGAGTGCGTGGGGCAGGATGGAGCAAAAAGGGAACAGGATGGATGCCAGGGGGCAGGAAGGATGCGGGGGAGCAAGATGGATCCGGGGGAGCAGGATGAAGCCGGGGGGCAGGATGGAGGTGGGGGGCAGAATGGAGGCGGGGGGCATGAATCCAGAGGGGCAGGATGGAGGCAGGAGGGCAGGATGGAACCAGCAGGGCATGGAACCAGGGTGGCAGGATGGAGGCGGAGGGGCAGGATGGAGCCGGCTGGGCATGAAGCCAGGGCGCAGGATTGAGCCAGGGGGCCAGATGGTGGTGGGGGGCAGAATGGAGCAGGGCAGGATGGAGCAAGCGGGGCAGGATGAAGCGAGCAGGGAAGGATGGAGCAAGCGGGGAAGGATGGAGCGAGCGGGGCAGGATGGAGCGAGCTTGGCAGAATGGATTGAGTGGGCAGGATGGAGCGGGGCTGGATGTAGTGAGCGGGGCAGAATGGAGCGAGTGGGGCAGGATGGATCTGGGGAAGCAGGATGGAGGCGAGGGGGCAGGATGGAGGCAGGGGGGCATGGAGCAGGGCGCAGGATGGAGCCGGCAGGGCATGAAGCCAGGGGGGCAGGATGGAGCCAGGGGCTGGATTGTTGCGGGGGGCAGAATGGAGTGATCGGGTCAGGATGGAGCCAGCAGGGCAGGATGGTGGCGAGGGGGGGCAGGATGGCGGTGGGGGGGCAGGATGTAGCGAGCGTGGCAGGATGGAGCGAGCGTGCAGGATGTAACAGGGCAGGATGGAGCGAGCAGAGAAGGATGGAGCGAGTGAGGCAGGATGGAGCCGGGGGGGGGGGGGCAGGATGGAGCAAGCGGGGCAGGATGGAGTGAGCAGGGCAGGATGGAGTGAGCGGGGCAGGATGGATCCAAGGGAGCAGGATAGATGCCGGGGGAGCAGGGTAGATGCGGGCGGGGGTCAGGATGGATGCGGGGGGGCAGGATGGATGCGGGGGGCAGGATGGAGGTGGGGGCCTGGATGGAGGTTGGGGGGCGGATGGAGGCAGGGGGGGCAGCATGGAGGTGAGGGGGCGGATAGAGGTGAGGGGGCAGGAAGGAGCCGGGAGCGCATGGAGCCAGGTGGGCAGGATGGAGGCGGTGGGCAGGATGGAGCCAGCAGGGCATGGGAGGCGGGGGGAAAGATGGAAGCAGGGGGCAGGATGGAGGCAGGGGGGCAGGATGGAGCAAGCAGGGCAAGATGGAGTGAGCATGGCTGAATGGATTGAGTGGGCAGGACGGAGCGGGGCTGGATGTAGTGAGCGGGGCAGAATGGAGCAAGTGGGGCAGGATGGATCCGGGCGGCGGATTGTTGCGGGGGGGCAGGATGCAGCGATCGGGCAGGATGGAGCCAGCGGGGCAGGATGGTGGCGAGGGGGGGCAGGATGGCAGGATGGAGGTGGGGGGGCAGGATGTAGCGAGCGTGGCAGGATGGAGCAAGTGTGCAGGATGGAGCAGGGCAGGATGGAGCGAGCAGGGAAGGATGGAGCGAGTGAGGCAGGATGGATCCGAGGGAGCAGGATAGATGCCGGGGGGGAGCAGGGTGGATGCGGGGGGGCAGGATGGAGGTTGGGGGCAGGATGGAGGCAGGGGGAGCAGGATGGAGGTGAGGGGGCAGGATAGAGGTGAGGGGGCAGGAAGGAGCCGGCAGGGCATGGAGCCAGGTGGGCAGGGTGGAGGCGGGGGGCAGGATGGAGCCAGCAGGGCATGGAGGCAGGGGGGCAAGATGGAAGCGAGGGGCAGGATGGAGGCAGGGGGGCAGGATGGAGCGAGCAGGGCAGGATGGAGTGAGCATGGCTGAATGGATTGAGTGGGCAGGATGGAGCGGGGCTGGATGTAGTGAGCGGAGCAGAATGGAGTGAGTGGGGCAGGATGGATCCGGGGAAGCAGGATGGTGGCGAGGGGGGCAGAATGGAGGCAGGGGGGCATGGAGCCAGGGCGGCAGGATGGAGCCGACAGGGCATGAAGCCAGGGGGGCAGGATGGAGCCAGGGGGCTGGATTGTTGCGGGGGGGGCAGGATGGAGTGATTGGGGCAGGATGGAGCCAGCGGGGCAGGATGGTGGTGAGGGGGGGGGCAGGATGGCAGGATGGAGGTGGGGGGGCAGGATGTAGCGAGCGTGGCAGTATGGAGCGAGTGAGGCAGGATGGAGCCGGGGGGGCAGGGTGGAGCAAGCGGGACAGGATGGAGTGAGCAGGACATGATGGAGCGAGCGGGGTAGGATGGAGCGAGTGGGGCAGGATGGAGTGAGCGGGGCAGGATGGATCCGAGGGAGCATGATAGATGCCGGGGGGAGAAGGGTGGATGCGGGGGGGCTGGATGGAAGTTGGGGGCAGGATGGAGGCAGGGGGAGCAGGATGGAGGCAGGGGGGCGGCATAGGCATGGAGGTGAGGGCAGGATAGAGGTGAGGGGGCAGGAAGGAGTCGGCAGGGCATGGAGCCAGGTGGGCAGGATGGAGGCGGGGGGCAGGATGGAGCCAGCAGGGCATGGAGGCGGGGGGACAAGATGGAAGCGAGGGGCAGGATGGAACAATCAGGGCAGGATGGAGGCAGGGGGCAGGATGGAGCGAGCAGGGCAGGATGGAGTGAGCATGGCTGAATGGATTGAGTGGGCAGGAAGGAGCGGGGCTGGATGTAGTGAGCGGGGCAGAATGGAGCGAGTGGGGCAGGATGGATCCGGGGAAGCAGGATGGAGGCGAGGGGGGCAGGATGGAGCCAGGGGGGCATGAAGCCAGGGCGGCAGGATGGAGCCGGCAGGGCATGAAGCCAGGGGGGCAGGATGGAGCCAGGGGGCTGGATTGTTGCGGGGGGGGCAGGATGGAGTGATCGGGGCAGGATGGAGCCAGCGGGGCAGGATGGTGGCGAGGGGGGGCAGGATGGCAGGATGGAGGTGGGGGGGGGCAGGATGTAGCGAGCAGGGCAGGATGGAGCAAGTGTGCAGGATGGAGCAGGGCAGGATGGAGCGAGCAGGGAAGGATGGAGCGAGTGAGGCAGGATAGAGCCGGGGGCATGGTGGAGCAAGCGGGGCAGGATGGAGTGAGCAGGACAGGATAAAGCGAGCAGGGCAGGATGGAGCGTGCGGGGCAGGATGGAGTGAGCGGGGCAGGATGGATCCGAGGGAGCAGGATAGATGCCGGGGGGAGCAGGGTGGATGCGGGGGGGCAGGATGGAGGTTGGGGGCAGGATGGAGGCAGGGGGAGCAGGATGGAGACAGGGGGGGCATCATGGAGGTAAAGGGGCAGGATAGAGGTGAGGGGGCAGGAAGGAGCCGGCAGGGCATGGAGCCAGGTGGGCAGGATGGAGGCGGGGGGGCAGGATGGAGCCAGCAGGGCAGGGGGGCAAGATGGAAGCGAGGGGCAGGATGGAGCAATCGGGGCAGGATGGAGGCAGGGGGGCAGGATGGAGCGAGTGGGGCAGGATGGAGCAAGCGGGGCAGGATAGAGCGAGCGGGCACGATGGAGTCGGGGAGGGCAAGATGGAGCCGGGGGGGGGCAGGATGGAGCCGGGGGGCAGGATAGAGCCAGGGGGGCAGGATAGAGCCAGGGGGGCAGGATGGATGCAGGGGGCAGGATGGATGCAGGGGGGTAGGAAGGATGTGCGGGGGCAGGATGGAGTCGGGGGGACAGGATGTATGCAGGGGGCAGGATGGAGCCGGGGGTGCAGGATGGAGCCGGGGGGCAGGATTGAGCTGGGGGTGGGGCAGGATGGAGGCGGGAGGCAAGATCCCCCTCGCCCCCCTCTGTTCTCACCTGTCTTTTGCAGCGGTCATGTGACGGGCAATGTCACATCAACCCGCCCTGTCACATGACCGCTGTGTGTAGAAGACGGGTGAGAACAGCAGGAGGCAAGAGGGGGAGGTGAGGAGAGGCAAGGGGGAAGCGATCAGAGGCGAGGGGGAAGCAAGGAAATGCAAGGGGCAGATGAGGAGAGGCAAGGAGAGGTGATGTGAGGGCCGCGGGTCCCGGTGCCCGGTTTCGCCTCAGCCGTACATGTAGCCTGGCGACAGCAACGCTATGCGTCGCTGTCACCAGGTTACAGCTACTAAATAATCGCCTAATTTTGAATGCGCGTGGCTTTTTGCATACGCGGCACTCATTGGTTGCCGCGGCTAGCGGCAGCCAATGATTGCTTGCGCGCGATTTCGTCGTCAGAAAGACACGATTAGGAGATTATATAGTAGATTATTCTAATTGATAAAGTGCATAATGACCAAAAAATCTAATTGCCAGAATAATGTTTTTTTTTGGGTCACTGCAACATTAGAATACAATGCAATAAGAGGTGATCATAACATTGCATCCACCCAAAAACTGTATTTCTAAAATTATCAACTCAGGACACAAAAATAAGCCGTCATACAGTCCTAGATCCCAAAAAATGAAAACGCTAATGGCCACTTTACGCATCCCAACATCGTTTCGATATTGGATACAACGGCACGGGAGCGCGCACATTTTTGGCAGAAATCCAAGATCGCATAGGAGCTGTCACACAGGGAGATATCGGCAGACAACACAACTGCGATGTCTACGCCCCCTCGTACGAGCGACCCAGGGAACGACTATTTAACATGGGAGAGAATAGGGGAATTTGTTCTCCAAATCGTTGTTGGGCTGTCACACAGCACAATCCTGCCACATCGTCCATCCAATATCGGGCAGTTGGAGAGCTTGCAGAATTCTTCCCCGATATCGTTTTGGCATCGTTCTTGCATCGAATTGGTCATTTACACCACACAACGCACAAACGATATCGGCGCCAACGCACGAACCACGTGACTTTTTATCCAGGTTGGACGACGATATCGGGACGTGTAAAGTGGCCATAAGGGTCACAACTAATGGTTGACAAATCTCTACATGCTTCTTTACTGCTTAAATAAAAAAGATTATACTAATACTAAAAAACTATTTGGTATCTGTGAAGTCATACTGACCGGCAGAATTATACTTTCAAATCAGTTTTACCATATAGTGAATATGGTAAATGAAATTTAAAAAAACACTTTTTGCAGTTTCACCACAGTTGGAATTTTTTTCCCATTTTCCGGTAAAATTAATGATGTCATTCAAAAGTACAACTCATTCTGCAAAAAAGAAGCCTTCATGGCTCTTTGAAGAAGAGGGGGAACCAAAAACGGAGAATCGCCAGGTGGTGAAGGAGTTAATAATAAATTACTATAACATTTATAACCAAAAAAGTTGAAATAAAAGAATAGATCATTTCTCCTTTCATATGTTTATTACTCATGAACTAAGAGCAAAATAAATGCAACATAATACATTCATGATTAAACTGTACTGTATATTGGTAAGAGGACAGTGGCATATATACATCATGATTACTATAGGTATGCGGAGTTAAAAAGTATATATCACATTCTTTCTCGTATGACTGCCAAGAGATCAACGTCACTGATGTAAAATTCCGCCTCGGATGTTTCTTTCATATTTTATTGCCTTCCTTCAATAGCGGTGAATGCCTATTATAACTCTATCGGAGGCTCCACTTCCCGGCTGAGTCTTGCGGTTCTCTACCACCCTCTTCAGAAAATCCAACCAACTGCAGTTGAACTCATTTCTTCAGCGCAAAACAATTGTGGATCCAATGATTAACACTTCAAAGCTGGCAGAACTCACAGCGAATAATGATTCAATCCCGTTCTGCGAAAGGTACACAGAAAGCGGAGCAAACACTTCTGATTTAAAGGGCTAATTAAAAATAATATATGGATAGTGTTTTTTTAACTTAGAGGATTTTTATAGGATTTCACAATATGAGCGAAGTGAAAAAAATATGAATATATGAAACATTATAACAAAGCTACTGTCTGTTATCATTATGTGTAATAAAGCCAGGAATCGCTAGCTACAGTCTATGTCTACCTAGACAATCAGGGGATTTAGGATATTTGTGATTTATTTTATAGATTTAAGATTAATCCGTTTAAGAGGTGACTGAAACTGGATCTCTACCATCTAAGGGCTTGAAGGTCAATTGCTATAATACAAAATCCAAAAATATGTCATATTTAAGTCTCTTGTGGCCAGAGCTAGTGATAATATTCATTTAATTATATCATGCTACTAAAGGTTTTATTCAGGATTTTTTTATAAAAAAAAATAAAGTGCCTAAGCACTAACAGGCAGGTAACTGCCACCTAACTGCCCATTGTGCCTGGTGCCAGTCCCTGCCGTTCATCCCTGCCATAGAGTGGTCACAGACTGCTCCTGCCGGGGACAGCATGGCAGGGTAAACAGAGCAGAGGCGGCTTTTCTGCTTTGTTCTGTGGAAGAGGATGCATAGCCGATGTTATGCTAAGTGACAGGAAGCTCCCTGCTGCCTGATTGGGGGAGCTGGCTGTCGATCAGCGTGATGTCGGCTATGCGCCCGTCGACAGAGAGGAGAAGCCACCCCTCTGTAGATGTGACTTCACCGGAAGTGGCAAAATTGCTGACAGGAGCAGTGTCAGACCTTTCTATGTCGGCTGGGAATGGTGCCGGGCACAACAGGCAGGTAAGTAGCAGCTACCTACCTGTTAGTGCTTAGGCACAATTTTTTTTTTTTATAAATCCTGGATAACCCTTTTAATTCCACAGCACTTTACATACATCATAACCACTGTCCCCATTGGGGTTCACAATCTAAATTCCTTAACAGTAAAGTCTTTGTAGTGTGGGAGGAAACCAGAGAACCTGGAGGAAACTCACGGAAACATGGGGAGAACATAAGAACTCCTTGCAGATGTTTTCCTTGGTGGGGTTTCAACCCAGGAAACCCACGCTTCAAAGCTGCAGTGCTAACCACTGAGCCACCATATACAGTCACCACTGAGAAACCATTATGCCCAGTGATATATGAGCACTACCATGCTCGGATACTCAGTATTCGAAATGATAAGGTCAGATGCTGGAATGGGCGGGACTTGAGTAGCAAGAATAATGGAAGTCAATTTGAAACTTCAGGAAAAATGCTTGCATTTCCCACCGACTTCCATTAGTACTCAAGTCACACCTGTCCGACCTTTAAACCTGCTCATTTTGAGTACCAAGCATCTGAACATGGCAATACTCGTCAGAACCATTTATTATTATTTATTTATATAGCGCCATTGGTTCCATGGCGCTTTACATAAGGAGTGGGGGTAACAAGGACAGGTACAGTACATATGAGCAGTCAATGCTTGCTGATACATGACGGGAGAGGATCCTGTCCACGAGGGCTCACAGTTAAGCTCCATCAAGCACCAGGAAAGACAAAAATGAAAGACAAGAGGGCGCTTCTGGGTAGATCTTGGCTGTCCAGTGGTGAAAGGCTAATATACATTTTTGACTCATCTATATGGGTCGTGCAGCCTTGCACCACTCCAGAGAGCCCTTAATCTGTGATCCACCCCACCAGTGAGCTTCTGAGTAGTTAACACTGAGTGCTAGAGGATCACATGATTGGGTGACAACACCGCAGGTCCTGCAGCATGTAGACTGGAGGAATCCTGAAGGTCCTTTTAAAATTCTCTCTCACACCGCAGCCTGGAGCAGCTCATGTCATAAACCCTCAAGAGGAATGGGACAATGGAGAAAGTATAGTGCCGTCAATTAGGGCGCTGGTTGCTGAGGAGAAAAGGGGGGATGAGAAATTGATTCTAACAAACCTTCTTTATGCACAAGGGGTCATTCCCAACATGTTTCAGCAGCCATGTGCTGCCTTCATCAAGTGATCTCATCATCAAGCACCACAGGGACTTTGTGATTGTGAACCCAACAACTTTGCACCCCTGTAAAGCTACACCTGTGGGCTCTACTATTATGTTTCCACCAGTGGCAGAAACAGACAGAAAAGAGCCCCTGTGCAAGAAAAGAACATGGGCCCTTTGCAATCCAATAGTTTTATCTGTGACAGAAGCTGCTAGCTGCTTAGGAGGTAGAAGTGGGACCCCTTGTCTCTTGAGCACCTTTGTAACTTTAAAAGTTGCATGAATGATTTATTTCCATCATGAGTCAGCAGTGGCCAACTAGGTTCATGTGCAACTACCTTTATTTCTGTAAAATCACTATAATCTTTACGTCTGTATATTTTAGTAGGAAAAATAGAGTCATGCAAGAGAAAAACTTTACTAAATAGTGAATACTAGAAACGAGTAAACATAATCAAGATGAGTTGAATTCTACTCAAATTTTCCAAACATTGGTATTCCCCAAAATGCCGATTTTAGAGGGTGAACTTTTTTATATGCAGATCCACTGCTGGCCACCATTTTTCTACACAGTAAATGTACATCAAAATGTTAAACAAAATTCCTATATTCGGCTTTTTAATCAGCTCTGTGGCCCCTCCACTCCTCACTGTCAACCAAGTGGTCTTCATCACACTTCTGATCCTTTCCAGTGAGCACTGAAATCCTGATTTGCACATACATGCACAAGGTCATGGCACACGTCGTTGAAATAATGGCTTAGTATTAGGATCCAGAGAATTTCAGCATTCATGGCTGGGAGGAAAAGAAGCTAAGAAGCCTAACTCTCCCCCACCCTTCCTCTCATCTGTACTTTCAGTTTCAGTACTTTCAGAGGAGAGGGACGGGAAGAGGGTTTGGCTTAGAGCTGAAAGGCATGCCCAGGGGGGAGTAATAAAAGAAGAACAACCCCAAGTAGTGATGCAGTGCTGCACACATCAATCATCTGCTGCCCTGTTTTCCAGTAGTTTTATGACACTTTTCTATGAAATCAAACATGGAATCATTCAAGTAAAGGTATGATTTCATTCAGCATCCCAAAGCCTTTAAAGCGCTGGCTTCACTTTATAGCCCTAAATCCTGCAGGTTGGTTCTGATTAAAGACTCTTCTCCTACTGTTAGCAGAAAAAGTTGATATCATTATTTTGTTGCTGCAAAATACTTTGCAAATAACCCTCCCTCACAAAAAATATAGATCAAAGTAATTGATAACTATAGTAAACTGTCGAAAAGTTTTGCAATGTAGAGAATTATCATGTATAGCTAGCTTAGTGCACCACTTTTTTTAATTGCATCTCTGAACTTTTGCTTTAAATCTAAGCCCCCTGACCTAGGGGCTGGCTGGTGTCTCTGGCCCCGGGTGGCAGTTTTGGTCTGCCAGCCCTGACTTGAGAAGTGGGGGGGGGGTGCTATCGGGAATTTTTGATGACAGGGGGGTGCTATCAAGCCACCGCGGCTCACTTACCATGTTCGATGCCGTCTGCTGCTGCTGCTGTATCGCCGCGCCAGCCGCAAGGCACCGCCGGCCCATTTCTGTGGGGGGCGGCCCTAGATGTGGGCTGTACCACCAGCCCAGGGGGCACTTGCCCTCCTGCCACCTGGGCCAGTCCGCCCCTGCCCTGACCCCTGTATACTACTTGCCTACTGACACCTTGACACCTTCATCCTTTCCCAGCAGCACTCGAGTCAGTCTGTGATTAAAGTGACCTGCCAGCAGCTTCATTGTTTCATGTCGAGGTCACTTTTCAATACATCTCTATGACTGCCTCATGCCTGTCTCATTCTAATTCTCATAGAGTTGCATTAAGTGCTTGTGATGTAACCTTTGACTTCCAGATAATCAGTAGTTATGGGCACAAGATGGTGCAGCGGAGCCTGAGCGGTATCGGTTAAGTATGAAAATGCCGGAAGGTCAATAGTAGACGTGGTTGGGGACTTACAATTAAAGAGGACCTGTCACCCCCCCTCCTGGATTGCAATCTAAATGCAGCACTGAATGCAGAATGTAGAAATATCGATGACCAGGTGGCGTGCTCAAGTAGGGATTCCAACCTGTATATATAATAGAAAACAACTTGGCACAAAATTATATTGCACATTTTTTAATGATAAGTAGCTGATGTGAGCAGAAAAACGCAAAAGGTTTCGGCCCAACGGCCTTCAGTTGCTATAATGAGAAAAACAAAAGAAAAGGAAAATATGATATATGATGACACCTCATATTACATAAACATAAAAACTTGAAGAAATAAAGAGATAAGCTATGTACCATAAATTTCCGTCACCGTGCTACTGCATAAGTAGTGATGTAGTTGATTCACATGAACTGCATGAGAAAAACAAAATGCCTGATTAAATCATGGGGTTTTAACAGCACAAGAAGGGTTAACATAGAGCTAAAACTCAATTAGGTAATAAGGACTGGTATAAGGATCACTCTGGTAATTATAACCTAAGGTGCCATAAAGTATACATAGCAAGGAAGGACGCTGTAATAGAGGAGACACCGCAGTGTATGAGATGACAGCGTACTGAACGCTGCATCTCGTGTCCCTCTTATTCACCCTGCCCGGAAATGGAGGATGTGGTCATGTGACGCGGGCGCATGCGCAATACGATGTAGACAGGTGACCATAGCAACATGGTCACCTGACGTCGCGTCTACATGATGCGATGTTTAAAAGGATGTAACTTGGATACCGGGTCACATGGTGATCATATGATCATCAGACTCGGAAGAAACTGTATTAAGACGTTCATATAGTCATTAGAAAGAGGTTTAAGGAGATAAAAAGGGGAAATAGAGGGAAAATATGTATAATGCCAGAAAAAAGGGACAGTAAAAAGAAGAATAAGAAATGAAATTAATAAAAGTGATATAATGGTATAAAAAGAAAGAAAGGGGAAAATTACCTTCACCAGCAGATCAACGATTCTGTGAAAAAAATAATAAAATATATAAGAAGAAAAATTATTTCAACTAGCAATATCACTCGCAATTGAGACCCTTAGGGGACAAAGTCTACAACCTATATATCCAATAGGCTTCACGTATGTGAAGTAACCTATGGAGATCACCCCCCCTACGTGGTAGGGATATCCCTTCTAGCACTTGATATTTATGCTGTGAGATACGGTGTCCCGTCGTGATGAAATGATAGGGTATAGGCAAAATTTTCTTTTCACATCGTATGTTGGATTAATGCTGGGATATCCTATCCCTAACATGTTGTGTAGTTTCACATATATAAATTAATCCACATGGACACTTAATTGCATAAATTACATTGATCGAATCGCATGTGAAAAATCCTTTAATAGGGATACCATCTCCAGTATGAGGATGATAGATCTTATCTCCCTTCAGAACATTGTTGCATTGAAAACAGTTCAAACATGGTTACGTACCTTGTTTTTTACTAGCCAATAAAGTTTGTCTAGGAACCCTAAGGGCTGAACCTACATCAGCTCTAATGAGATAATCTTTAAGACTTTTTGCTCGCCTAAAACAAGGTAGAAAATCGTTTTGAAATTCCGAAACCGAAGGATAATCCGTTCGTAAAATTCCCCAAAACTTACGAATTGAAGCATGAAGTTTTTAAACGGATGAGTGAAAGGTATGTACCAGAGGGATCCTATTACCAGTTTTCCTCTGAGTTACTTTTGGTCGAGATATCTGTAGTAAATGTGAGGGATATCCTCTCTCAGAGAACCTCCAACACATCTCTAATTCTCTTTGTTTACATAAAATGGGATCGGAAACTACCCTACGTATCCTACTTAACTGCGATCTACCGTACTTAAATATGGATGATCCCTATCACCAATGTCCGACCTCTCCATGTGTCAAAACCAGGCTCATCTGAAGTGAAGAAAAACCAGGCAGAGCTCATAATAAAATCTTGTGTGGAAAAGATGAGTAGATAAGAAGGCTCAGCCCGAGCGGGGAGAAGGGGCACGCCCCCTAATATGTACTGCAGAAAATAAATATATAGGGTCTGCACAACATCCAAACATGCTAATAACAAATATGCAAACATATATATATATATATATACTATGTGTCAGTACGCCAAACTCCTCTGACCATGTCTTTATGGACTTTGTACATGGGACACAGTCATGTGGAACAGAAGATGGCCTTCCTAAAACTGTTCCCACAAAGCTCGAGGACTCAATTTTCCAAAATGTCTAAATATGAAGTAAGTAAGTAATAAGATTTCCCTTCACTGTAACCGAGGGCTGATGTCAATCCCTCATAAACATCCCAAAAGTATTATATGGAAATGAAAGAGATGTCAGCGCTCAATATACAACCGAACAATTGCTCGCAGCTATTTACCTTTAGGCTTTATTAATCCAGTATAGGGTTCCAATTATCCACAACGCGTTTCTGCGCTCAGTGCGCCTTTCTCAAGTGATTACACTTTGCTAATCACTTGAGAAAGGCGCACTGAGCGCAGAAACGCGTTGTGGATAATTGGAACCCTATACTGGATTAATAAAGCCTAAAGGTAAATAGCTGCGAGCAATTGTTCGGTTGTATATTGAGCGCTGACATCTCTTTCATTTCCCTGCACACGTCTCACGCCTTCCTTCGGGAAGCGCGAGTCTGAGCGGCTCTGCTCCCGGACCTCGCCCACTAACACGCCCACCACTCCCATCCCTGAGGCTCGCTGTTTACTGGCCCGCTCGACTCAGGAAACCAACACAGCCAGCGTGTCGGCTTCCAGCTCCGTAGGCCTCTTCAGTTTGCTTCTCATCCGCCAGCCAGCCACCCCCTGATCCGCACGAACCAGGATCGCAGCACTCCTCTCCACCAGACTCGTCCGGCCTGGAGGCTGCACCTGACTCTTTCCTATCTGTCAGTCTGTTGTGCGACTTGGCACAACATAATCAGGTGAGCAAATTGCAATTCTAACCGGCCCCTTGTACATTGTTCTAGCAGTGTGGCGCAAATTGTTTTATCTTTTACCAAAAGTATTATATATCTTATAGATCCATAATCTCACTCACAGGTGATGGGGCAAGATTTTGGAGGGGAGAAAAGTCATGACCTCACTTGTTATGTTACACTAGTGTCTTTTATGACAGGACTACTCTGGTATCAGTTTAGAAGTTGTCAGATATTGATAGCAGCATTTAACATGGGCTGACCTCTGCTGCACCCGCGACTGTTAACGGCCCATGATGGCTGGTTAAATCATCCATCATCTACCGGGAAATATGAAGGCTTGGAGTGCAAACTCGCATCAAAGGTAGGGACATGACCACTGACATACAAGTACATCAAAGGGAGTGAGGGGGTTAAAAGTTAAGTATAGTTTTAACTTTTTTTATTGTTCATTTGCTACCTAAATGCAAATTTAAACCAGTTTCTAAATAGTCTCCATAAAAAAAGCTTTGCGTTATAGAGTGTCTGTCATTAATTCATCTAGCCAACTGTTCTTGCAAAACTAATCTCCTGGCTCTGACAACTGTGTGCTCTCCCCTTGTCTCACTGTTAGAGATAGCAGTATGGGATGGGATGGTTTTCTAAACAGATCTGCACTAGATAAGGAAGAAAGCATCTACTGTCTTATGGAAAGCAGAGAAAGGTGGCTGTAGACAAGGATGAAAACATACAGAAATGATATGAGTGCAGTTTGGAGCTGTTCTGATTGATTATGAATTAAGATCACAGCACCTTGATACACAAAGACCTCACATTCTGCACATATTATAGGTGGAGACTCACAATGATAACCGTTTACTGTTCAAGAGTTAAAAAGGAGAGCACAAAAGAAAGGCTCTACACATCAGCATATGGGAACACTGGGAAAATGTCATTTTCACTGGCATCTTGAGCTGCCATGTTCCAGAATTTGCCCCTATATCTTCTACTGAAGGTAATGAAGCAACTTTACATCAAACTGTCAATGCTTACATTCTTTTTCCTTGAAAGCTTACCAATTTTATTTGGCTTCCATGTGTTTTTGAATTGCAAACCCAAGATAATGAACTATTCTACAGAATAAATTAATTAAAGGGGTACTCTTTAAGAAATGTAATAAAAACAAATAATTAAAATAAAGTACTTCTAAATATTACAACTTTTACTAGGCAAAAATGACCTTTACTAGGCAAAAATGTAGCAAATAGTATTATTTAGTTAGTACACTATGAGGATTTGATATATGTCAGCTCCCAGCAGTTTCCCAGCTGTCCCATGTCTTAAGACAGCCTGCGTAAAGACATCTGCTCAAGGCAAACATAGGGTGAGTGCAACGTTCTGATGTCATAAAGGCACCTTTCTCTGTTCACCAAACCTGCAAACTAAAACAGGAGACAACCTTTCTAGCTGACTGAGAATGAACATTTATCTCATCAGGCTGACAAGGTTATTGGAGGGCAGCATGAAGCTACTGGAATAAACTATACAAACTGTCTTCTGCTTGTCTAGTCTGGTTTGGTGAATAGAGGAATGTGCGTTCATGATTACTGACAGCACACTGCACTCACTCAACATCTGTCTCAAGCAGATGTCTTTTATGCAGCCCATCCTAACATTTGGGATGGCTGGGAAACTGCTGGGAGCTGACATGTCCCTCCCCTTCTCATCCGATTTCAACGCTACTGCTTTAAACTGTTGTAAACTCATCAACTGTCTCAAAACGTTTGGCACAACTTGCTTTTCACAAACATTTTGTGAGTATCTTTACTAACACAATCTCTGCACACTCTTTTTTGGGTGCAATCTGTACCTCACTCCTCCTCTCAGAGACTTTTTTATATTGGTTTCCTCATAAATCTATTAGAAAAAAATCAGGACTTGCTGTATTACAGAGATGGATCACTACTAGGTAGAATAGTTCTATAATTCAGCACAATAAATAACACCATATGGGAGCACACATTGCTTACAGCTCTGTACTATGGTGCCACAGGGACTCCTTGTGCCTTTATATAATGTCCTGTTATGTGCATGAGGTTTATAGATTGACATATACATCTCTAGGATAAGTAGATGTTAAATCTTTAACCTACTGTGCTACATCCAAAACATTATCCAATGTATAAGACAGTAAAAAACCTTAATAAGAGAATATTCACAAAGTGTCCTAATGCTTAAAATATGTTTTTAGATTTTTATTTGCTTTTTGTCCTTTTTTTAACATATCAGTCTTTATGTTATATAAAATAAACTGTAGAAACCTTGTCATTTTCATACTGACCCCTGGGTTTTCTTCTTTTAGGCTCTAATTTCCTTTTGTTTCAGGAAACAACACGAGCCAGTTCCATTGGTCAGATCTCAACACTTTCTCTTGCCTTGAAACATCTAATACAAGTGAAGGGAGTGGGGGCAGAGACATATGAAATCATGTATTGCGATTGTTGGCTGTGATAAATAGATGTTAAAGCTTTAACCTTCAGTACTATAGCCAAAACATTGTCCAAACTAGCCAAATACCGGTTCATACAAAGGTAAAAAATCTTCAAAAATGAAGTAATTTTCAGAAAATATCCCATTGCTTAAATCAAGTTTGTTTTTTGTTTTTTTGCCAATCTTTCTAAAAATATCAGAATCTATTTTAAAATAAATAGTAACAATCTTGTAACTTTCACACTGATCCCTGTTTTTTTTTAAGCTCTAACTTCCTTTTGTTTTCGACACATGTGCATATCCCCAATGGTAAAATCTCAACCCTTTCTTTTGTCATGAAACATAATGCCAGAATCAATGAAATAAATGAAATAATGTAAATAATGTATTGTGACTTATTGTATTCTGCCTCTGATAGATAATGGAGCCTTACTTTAAGCTTCAACAATAAGAAAGGCGGCACCCATCAGGAATTTCTTGCACATGTGACTTTAATCATGTGCGCTTCTACGGGTCCATGGTGGTACTACGGTGGACCTGTAGAAGCGCATTTGGTGTAAAACAGTGACCATCGTTCCCCCTGCTGAACCCTCCCTGCACAATGTAACCTCCTTATCGGATTAAAGTCACATCTGCAAGAAATTCCCGGTGAGTGCTGACTTTCTTATTGAAGTTTACTCCACTATTGCCAAGGACTGAACAACTCCGTGGATGATCCACTTACACAACTGGGTGTTCCATAGGTTGTGGTATTCTGCCGACGCCCAACTGTCTTCTATCGTCACAATTCCTTACTTTAAGGTTTTCCTGAAAGGCACAGCAAATATTTGTCTACATAAGCCGCGGTGGCCAGTGTGAAAATTGCAAGAATACTATTATTCTTTTTACTAATGAATATCCAAATATGATCCATTTTTTATATACATGTTACACAAAAACCTGAATTAAACAATGGGACTTTTACTGTTGATCACTTCCCTTTAATTGTATAAGTTTGTAACTCTTCAAAGCAGAAATAAGTTTTAGACCACGTGCCCTGATAACACTGTGTGTAAACTTAGCAATCACATTGTGGACCGGCTGCTTGAGGATGCCCAAAAGCCCTATAAAAATGTGATCCTGCAATGGAAGAGGGATCCAGCATGTGGGAAGGAGAGGAAAGTCTTTACATTTTTATTTATAAAATTCATAAAAGTTGAAAAACAGCAAAGTTGCAGGGATGAGTGACACTCAAGTAAAGATCATGTTTGTTTTTTGATTTTTAAAGAATATTCTAAATAAAAATGTAAAGACCATTACTTTCCTGTCTCCTTCCCGGATGCTGGATCCTCCTTCCTTTGCATAGTCTCCTTCCTGCCTGGACCTAGGGAGCTCCATGCCCTGGGTGTGGATCCTTTCTGTATCTTCAAACAAGCCACAGGTGACTCTACACCACAAGGAAATAGAACGTTTCTCAAGTATTACTATCGTATCCCTCAGTACAGATACCGCCGGAGCCGCTGTGATTGTTGTTCCACTGCCCCTGGAGCAAAGGTCTGTGGACCACTTCCTGAATAAGACAGTGTTTCTCCAGTCGGGACTTTTATGAGAAATTTACAGCATTACAGCTCCTTAGTCGGTCCTTGTGGGGATACTCAAAAAGCTAAGCTCCGTTTCCTACAGTATATGCCATTCCCTAGCCGCTTATCCAGATTCACTGGGCAAGACATGCGGTCTTGCAGAAGTTACTACAGAAAGGATGAGCTGAAATATTTTTCTAACTCTATAAAAAGGTGATCTGTACTCCAAAATGCGTTAAAATCACACTCCAGGATCAATGTATCTTCTGCTATTCTTTCAATGGCAGCATGGATTAACCCATTCATTCCAATGTCAGCACTGAAAAGTCCCATAAGAAGAGACCATGATTGATACCTGGTAGGTGGGGGTCCTGTTCCAGATTTTGACTATGAAATGCAAAGTGAAGATTGCATCCATTAGCTATTCCTTTTGTCAGTAACACTACATTCATTGTGATTTTAGAATGAAATTACGTAAACTGGAAGAAAAAGGGAAAAAACAGTCACAATAATGTTATAAACTTGAAGAATTCTATTCTCCTTGCTCCTTGTATACTTTACAATACGTAAAGCAAGGACATTTTCATTACTTAATTGAGGCAATTACCCAGCAGTAGTATTAGGCAGATTGGTCTCTTGGCGGTCATCAATCACTCCTCAACTGACCTGTCAAAATCCAAGCAAAGTGTCAGGTAGGCCAACTTTTATGTTTTATTGGGGAAGCAGATAACTTTCCCTAATTAATTAAATAAGACGTCATTGTGTTCACATAAAGTGTCATTGTGCTCCTTAGTGTTTTTCAGGTATTCTAGAAATGTCTTCTTCTTTAACATTCACGTTTTTATATCTGTAATAGTTAAATATGAAATCGCTAAATTTATTTCTCCATAGAATTCCCTACATTTGGAATTAACCATTTAGAACCTGGATATTTATGGCCTGAGGAATTGGTTACCGTATATTTTTATTGTCTTTTCTCATTCGGATCAGATGTAAAAAATGTGGATAAAGTCTAGAATCTACAACTTTAAAAAGGCTAAGTATTCTAATCTAATACTGAGAAATGAAATTCTATTTTAACCCCTTCCCGACTCATGACGACGCAAGTCGTCATGGGCCGGTTACCAGGGTTTGATGTGAGCTCCGGCACATTTCCCCGACATCTCAGCTTAACTCATCAGCTGAGATGTTGGGCTTCCAGCATTGATCGGATCCGGGATCCAATCAGTGCTTTTAAACCTTTGGATCCTGATGTCAATTACTGACAGTGGGATCCAAAGGTGCTGTGGTGGGGAACGCGCTGTTCCCCACCTGCACCGGAGATCCCGTGATCTTATCTCCAGTGCTCACTTAACAGGCCGGGGTCCTGGCTTGACCCCGGAAGCTGTCATGGAGTTACTGTGAGAGGTTGGCAAGCACTGCCAACAACTCATAGTATGCGATTGTGACAGATCCCAATGTGCTGCAGCTCATTGGGATCTGTCACAAATGATCAGCCACTGCAGTGCTGTGGCGCCCTATGGGGCTGAGTAAAATCAAGAATTAAATTAAAGTTTTTAAAAATAACAAAAAAATGTAAAAGTTCAAATCACCCCCCTTTTCCCCCATTCAAAATAAAAGTCTTAAAAAAAATGAAAAAATAAACATATTTGGTATTGTTGCATTCAGAAATGTCCGATCTATAAGAATATAAAATCAATTAATGAGAACCGTAAACTGCGTAACAGAAAAAAGGTCCAAACGCTAAAATTATTTTTTTTGGTCGCCGCAACATTGCTCTAAAATGCAATAATGGACAATCAAAACATCGCCTCCACCCAAAAATGGTAACATTAGAAAGGTCAGCTCAAGACGCAATAAATAAGCCGTCACACCGCCCCAGATCCCGAACAATGAGAACGCTACAGGGCGCAGAGCATGGCGCAAATAGTGCGATTCATTTTTTTTCAAGCTTCTGAATTTTTTTTCACCACCTACATGCCAGTAAAAGTAAGATGTTTCCTTGCACCGTCATGTCGGTATTACCATATAGTGATCAGGTGACTAAACCCTCCCCCCCTCAAAAAAAATTGCACTTTTTACTTCACTTGCAATTTTTTTTACCATTTCCCTGTACACTATATGGTAATATAAATGATTGCATCTGAAAGTACAACTCGACCCGCCAAAAGCAAACCGTCATATTTCTATATTGATGGAAAAATAAAAAAATTATGTCTCTTTAAGGCGGGGGAGCAAAAAACGAAAATGAAAAACTGAAATTGTCGAGTCATGAATGGGTTAAGGCTGAGCAATCTTAGAAGGAAAGGGTTAAAATAACACTAATGAGGTCAACCAGCCCAATACCAGATATACTTGGGGAAGGATGGACTTTAACTCTATCATTAATATCTATTACATTGATTTATTTGAGTTTTTTTTAACTTTGATTTTTACCATAAATGTAATTTATTTTTTTTATTTTTACATGCAAGTTAAATACATAAGCAGATTATAGAATAATTACTATTTCATGGTCAACATTGACCTCAGTATAGACAAGGTTCATGAGTGGGATCAGAATTAGAGATGAGGGGATCTTTCAGAAATTCAAATTAATTCACTTCATTAGATTTAGCCTAAATATTCCATTTTACTCCTGGTTGAAGCATTTTCATCGGGTGTGGTGGGCTCCTGAGTTCAATTTCTTAGGTAAAGTTGCTGCATATTTAAATGTGTGGGGAATTTTATCCCTTTTTTATATATTTTTTGTGTGTTTTCTGTGTATGGGAATTGTACCCTATTTGGAAGATACAATACAATGAGTGGCTGTTATGCTATCACCATGTATGTTAAGTTACCGTATGTCTCCACATACCTACAGAGAACAAATCTTTTTTGTGTACTGATCCCTGTGTTTTATATCATAAGCTGATCTGATTGGAGACATGTATATAATAGGATTTTTTTTCTTTAATGGCTGTCAGCTTGACTTCAAGTAACGCTCTGTAGGAAGATCAATGTTGTGCAGCTTAGATCCACCAGAGTCTTCTCTAAGCCTAGATAGATCCACCAGGGTCTTCTCCAAGCCTAGATAGGCACACCAGAGTCTTCTTCAAGCCTAGATAGGTACACCAGTGTCTTCTTCAAGTCTAGATAGGTTCACCAGGGTCTTCTCCAAGCCTAGATAGGTACACCAGAGTTTTCTCTAAGCCTAGATAGGTCCACCAGAGTCTTCTCCAAGCCTAGATAGGTCCACCAGTCTTCTCTAAGCCTAGATAGGTCCACCAGAGTCTTCTCTAAGCCTAGATAGGTTCACCAGGGTCTTCTCCAAGCCTAGATAGGTACACCAGAGTCTTCTCTAAGCCTAGATAGGTCCACCAGAGTCTTCTCCAAGCCTAGATAGGTTCACCAGGGTCTTCTCCAAGCCTAGATAGGTACACCAGAGTCTTCTCTAAGCCTAGATAGGTCTACTCCAAGCCTAGATAGCTACACCAGTGTCTTCTCCAAGCTTAGTTAGGTTCACCAGGATCTTCTCCACTGTTTTTGTGACAGTATGAAACCATTGGGTTGCTGGTCTTCCTCTTTGCCTTGTATCTTCTATTCTTCCGACCATGATGTCTTCTCCAGTGATTGCTCTCTTTGTATGATGTGTAGACAAGTCGTAGCTCAGTGATCCTTCCTTCCAGTGACATGTCTGGCTTGATGTTCTCCAGTATTGATGTGTTTGCTCTTCTTGCCATCCATGGTATTGATAACATTCTTCTCCAGCTCCACATTTTGAAGCTGTTGATTTTTCTATATCTATAGAATAATATAGACTATTGGATTTCATATTTGTGTCCTTCCATTGTACTTTGTAATATATTGTCTTCCAGGAATACCCACTCTTAGCTTTATCTGTATTGTCCAAATTGTTATCTCTATATACTTTAATGTAAATATTTTTTAACATGTTTCAAGACTAATAGATAGGGATGGGCGAATCTACTCGCTAGGACTCGTTACTCGGCGAGTAGTAAGGGACTCGCAGGACTCGGTACTCGGCGAGTTTCCCAGTGATGACTCGCACGAGTCCAATGCAAATCAATATCAATCCTAGTTTTGTCAGAAACACTGACAAAACTAGGATTGCCATTGTTTGCATTAGACTCGTGCGAGTCATCACTGGCTACTGTGCCAGTGATAGCAGGGAGACTCGCAAAGTAACTGCTGTTTCTTTGCGAGCCGAGTCCAGTTGTCTTCTCTGTGCAGCTCCAGGGTCCTAGAGCCCGCCTGCTCACAGAGATGTAGCAGTGCTGAGATTATTCTCAGTCTGCTCATTCCCTGTGCATGTAGCAGAGAGGACATCGCGTTTTGGACTACGTCGGACGGAAGAGGATTTTTTTAATTAAAGATGGAGTCCCTAATGGCTTTTTTTTTTATTTCAAATAAAAAATTTTCTCTGTGTTTTTTTAACCCTTTATTGGAGATTCTTAGTGGCTGGGTCAAACGTGGCCTGACATTAAGAATCTCGGGCTTAATACCAGCTTGTATAACAAAGCTGGTATTAACCCCTTTATTACCCAGCGTGCTACCGCCACCAGGGCCGCTGGAAGAGCGGGGTTCAGCGCCAGAGGATGGCGCTTCAATGAACGCGCCATCTTCTGGGGCGGCTGCGGGCTGCAATTTGCAGCGGGGGGTGCCCAGAAAGCTTGGGCATCCCTGCGCTGCGGATTCCAGCCCTCAGCTGCTTAGCTGTACCTGGCTAGACATAGAAATTGCGCGGAGCCCCACGCATTTTTTAAAAATTATTTAATGAATTTCAGAGTCAGAGTCTCAGAGTCAGAGTCAGAATCTCAGAATTTCATGAAATAATTTAAAAAAAATGCGTGGGGCTCCGCGCAATTTCTATGTCTAGCCAGGTACAGCTAAGCAGCTGGGGGCTGGAATCCGCAGCGCAGGGATGCCCAAGCTTTCTGGGCACCCCCCGCTGCAAATTGCAGCCCGCAGCCGCCCCAGAAGATGGCGCGTTCATTGAAGCGCCATCCTCTGGCGCTGAACCCCGCTCTTCCAGCGGCCCTGGTGGCGGTAGCACGCTGAGTAATAAAGGGGTTAATACCAGCTTTGTATTATCAGCTGGCCCTAAGCCCGAAATTTATGGCGGTCACGCCAATATTAGACATGACCGCCATGAATTTCTATTAAATTGTTTTAAAAAAAACACAACACAAAGAAAATTTTTTATTAGAAATAAAAAAAAAAGCCATTAGGGACTCCATCTTTAATTAAAAAAATCCTCTTCCGTCCGACGCAGTCCAAAACGCGATGTCCTCTCTGCTACATCCCCTGTGTATAGATATAGATCTCTATGCACAGGGAATGAGCAGACTGAGAACAATCTCAGCTCTGCTACATCATCTCTGTGCACAGACATTCATGTCTGTACACAGGGATTGAGCAGACTGAGAACAATCTCAGCACTGCTACATCAGGCAGCAGGCAGGCTCTAGGACCCTGGAGCTGGCAGCCAGCACAGAGGAGACAGGACTCTTATCTGTGCGAGTCAGCGATTACTTACAAAGTAAACGAGCAATGCAAATAAATGACAAAACTAGGATTGCTTCAGGCTGAAGCTTCCGAGACACATCTGCGAGTTGTAAATCTCACACTACTCGCTATTACTCGCTTCCCCATTCATTAACATTGGACTCGCTAGACTCGCAACGAGTAGCGAGTCCTGGGCTCGGACTCGCTAGAGTCAAGCGATTCCGAGTAATTTAGGATTCGCCCATCACTACTAATAGATACTTTAATCCATAAAGAAAAGCTTGTTTTTCTAGGTAATTGTTCAATTGTTCAACATTTCTAGTCAGTTACCAACTCCATGGATTTGATAGAGAAAACTGTCAATATCATATATAGCACTGACTCAGTGAATATGGAGATGGAAAGCGACACACTGCCAGTCCTGTGCCAACGGCTGGGAACTTATTTCCTGATGACCCAGGTACCAAGGTGCAAGGTATGATAATATTGTACAAGACAAGTTAATGTGGAAGGGCATTATGGGATAGCCTATATGACGACCAATGGTGCAAGTTTTTTTGCAAATCAATTGAAATGAGTGGACCCGTGTAGGTTCACGGAGCGGGCTCAGCTGGACTTTAGATAAACTTCAGTTCTAGACCCAACCCTCATTAGAAGTCACTGATTGGTCACACATTTGCTACACTTTGCACTTAAGTTTTCAATGATTATTTAGTTTTTATTTAGGTATATCTTTTACATATGGTTTGTGTCATCTTTCTAGAGAAAGTGGTTATGTGCTCAGATATTTTTTTCATTCAACACAGATGAATCTTATGAGAGAATAAAGCCACATAGTAGCATTTTTCCAGACGTCACACCAGTCCTATGACAAATTAATTTTAGTGATTTCGCAACGGTCACTAATGAAGATCTGAAAATGTCGAGTCAAGTAAAACATTCCTCCCGCCACCTTGGGCACACCGGACCCGCGGCATTAAATATAGAACAGTCAAATCTAGATTTTAATTCCACACCGGGGAGAACATTTTGATGCCGTTTAAATGATTTCATTCAAGTTCTTTGATGGCTAAAAGGGAGACTCCGATTTGTAACAATGACGGGCACGTCCTATAATTGTTGTCTTAACCATTATTTCTCTGGGCCTCGATGAGTTAAATCAACATGAAACAATTTTGCAGTGTATCTTGGAAGATGCTGAATATGATTGAGATCCTATCCTGTCCTGGGCTTTGGGATTACTGTGACGTCATTTTCCTCCTCTGCCATGGATGAATGCTAAAGAACTATAGATAAGCAAATAATACAACAAGCCGTCATCAGATCTAGCAAGATTTATTCATCTTTTTTTTAACTCTTGTCTCTAAAGCCATCTCTCCTGATTTATTATTCTGACAAGAAGCCTAACCTCTTTGTAGCATTGTCCTGCAAGCTGAGGATGCTGTTCTCGTTAAGTGCAATCATATATAATTAAGGAAAAAGCCAGGGCTCGGGATGTGCATCTGATTCCGCCTCGGTTACCACTCATCTGCGGGTAAACTATTATCTATGGTAATAAAAAAATCAGGAGCAGACATGTCATTTCCTCAGTTTGGATACCCATACAACGGCAACTCTCAGGTAAGTGACAGCACTGCGGCCGCTCGGGCTGAATACAAAGGGATATTGGTATTTTTTTAATTTAAAGTTATAATGCTTAAAATCCGAAGAATTCCCATCTACTTGTTTCATGTTCTAAAACGCAGAGAACTATAAATATTTCCGCACGGATGTTGACCCGTAAACTGTAGCTCGTTTATTAGCTTTATACCAATTTGTAACAATGTATCATTTACTTTATTTATAAATAGAATCAAATTTGACACAATTTTTGTAAATAGCTCAAAAGAGATCTAGGAATTAATACATCAAATCATGCTAAGACTTTTCATTAACGTCTGACATATGTCACTGCTTTTGGACTTTCCGTGTCTTTTGCTCTATTTTATATCATTATGCAGATTGTATTGTTTTATCTTAGATTGTGCTATATCTTTTATTTGCAGTTTTTGGTTTCTACAAATCCAAACACAATGTGTTATGACTCGTCAGTCTCCAGATCTCTGCCCGAGGTCTCTGCTACCTCTGCCCAGACTCCGGCCATCTGCTGCCCCTCATATGACAACCGGCTGCTGGTCAGCACCAGGACTGATCTCAGTGCAGCTCTCGGAGTGTATAACCGTCAGTACACCAACGCCAGCCCCGGCTACACCGGCTACCTGCCCTGCACCCCTGACCCAACAGCCTTATATTCTACTCTGGTAAGTAATATACAAGCCATTATTACTATTGGGATGGATAGATAGATAGATAGATAGATAGATAGACACTTAGATAAATTAAGATAGATAAATAATAGGCAGGGATATAGATAAATAACAAGATGATAGATGATAGATTGATAAATAATAGAGGGAGAGAGATCGAGAGAGAGAGATGGATAGATTGACACAGATAGATAGAAGCATAGATAATAGACAGGGATATAGATAGATAACAGATGAATAGATGATAGATACAGAGATAAATAATATAGAGAGAGGGATAGAGATAAATAGAGATACACAGATAGATAAATAACAGCTAGATAAGTAGAAGCATAGATAATAGACAGGGATATGGATACATAACAGATGGATAGATAGATAGTTGGATAATAGATAGATAGATAGATAGATAGATAGATAGATAGTTGGATAATAGATAGAGGGGTAGATAGATTATAGATAAATAAAGGGATGAATATGCATTTTAAAGAAAGTGTAACTACATATACATATAGATATAGAGACAGAGAGCAAGAGACATGCACATCAATATGTGCACACATGCTTTATTATAATATATATATATATATATATATATATATATATATATATATCTTAGTTTATCCTTTAACCTAAATTTAGATAATAAGTTAACCCTTTAAGTGTATTTAAAATTTGAATTAACAATGGTGCAGATTACTTCCATATATTTATAGATAAATAGATAACTATATATTTTATGTTGTAACGTCTCCGTTGCGAGGACTCGGCTACATAGAACAGTTAGTGTTTAGTGTAATTGTTGACCTGTGACTCTGTTGTAGACCTCCCAGTATGAAGCAAAGGAAGGCGCGGGCGCTCTGCACCCAGCCATCGCTCAGCCGGCCTCCTACTATCCATATGATCACTCCTTGGGGCAGTACCAGTACGACAGGTAACATTTTCTTTGATCAATAAGAATAGCTAATGTTCTGTCTGTGATGCTGCAACAGACATCAAACCCACCATTTCCCAGGGACGAACACTACATATGATGAATCCCAAAGCAAGCTTGTAACTGAGAAAATGTTTGTAATCTTCACAACTAAGCAAGACCTTTACATGGCAGAATGCTAATGGAGATTTACAGAAATACACTATCTTCCACTTGTCTTACTGTATTAATTAGGATTTATACAGGTTATTTCTCAAACTTATAGGTTAATTGCAGAAGTGTGAAAACATGTCTTATGTAATTGTGTATTGATTTAAGGATTTAGTAATCTATTTCTATTATGTATCTCTCTCATCACATAACTATCTATCATGTATCTATTCATTTATCTATCAAAACATAGTAGCAGCACCTGTAATATTGGGTGCAAGATACAAAATAGAAATAAGGCAGCATCCTCCAATCACAGCGCTGGAAGGAGCGGGGACTTTACATCACAAATGGTCATATGCTGCTCTATCTATCTATCTATCTATCTATCTATCTGTCTATATCTATATCTATCTATCTATCTGTCTATATAATCATCTATCGATTATCAATATGTTTATCCTTTATATATTCTTTCCATCTATCATCTATTCTATCTAGTCTATTATTCTGTCTCTGTAGCTATCCATTTATTTATATTTATCAATAATTTATACAATTTTTCCATCTTTCCAACTATCTACCTAATGTTTATTGTACTATATATATCTATTCTATTTTTCTTTCTGTTCTATCCAACTATTTATCTATCTATATATCTTTATTTCAATATCTATCTATCCATTCCATTTTTCTGTTTAGCTATCCATCTATCTATTCCATTTATCAATATATTTTGCTATCAATCATTTTATACAAGTATTCTCTATAGCGATCATCTATCTGTCCGTCTATCATCTATCAATCATCTATTGATCATTTATCATTATCTATCATCTAACCGTCCATCTGTTTATCCCGCTATCATTTTATATGAAATTTACTCATGTAATTAACAGCTACAAATCTACTAAATATTAGTTAGGATATTCATACATGAATCATTATCTGGCCAATACTAAAAACTACAGCCCTCTCCGTCCCATAAGTTATATCCTGACCTGAATCCAGCAGAACAGAAAACCTTTACATAACAAGACTAACAAATGAACATTTTAGTAAGAATCCCATATGTGGTAAGATGACTCTCAGTTGCAGGCGTATAACTGTATCGGCATATAACTGCACACATCTAATACTCCCAGCACATTCATCTATGTGAACCAGCTCTAGAATCCACTGTATCATACCCTGACACGTCCACTAGATGGAGCGCCAAGACCAAAAATGCTTCTAATCAAAACTTCCCAAAAATTCACCTTTATGTGCCAGAGCTCTACTTAATAAATAGGATGTGCCTGGAAATAATGAATCAATAGGAATAAAGAAGATCCAGACAGCCGACAAGGAAAACTTCATTATAATCCATAGCAATACCGTGCACTGCAGTAGACCTCCCAGAAGATCCGGCAGGTCCCAGTAATGTCTCGTCCTCTCGTTCTGCACCTCGGAGACGCTCATGTGATGGGATTGTGCTGTCAGTCAGAGACGCTGCTGTCATCCGGGTATTACCAGAAAATGTCAGGAACACACAAGTTACTTAACTACTGCCTGTTAGATCAGCGAAAGCCGTCTCCTCTACCGATGTCTGTTTTAGTAAATTATTTTATTCCCTATAAAGTCACAATTTGCAACTCTGCCTTGTGCTGTTCCTCTGTTTTGCCTCCTGACAACTGTTAGCTTCCTTCTCCTTGTCAATAAAGTGTGTTCCTATACAGTGCGTATCCAATCAGGGCGAAGATTCCGTAGGTACAAATTATATGGAGAGTAGAAATGACAATGCCCATTGTCAATCTGTACAGTGCTGATCACCAGTATTGGCCCCATCATTTTTTTCATACATTACAATATCTTTAGAAATAAATGGAAAAGCACCAAAGCTCTATCCTCTGGATTATTTAATTATTGGACCAAAGTAATTCAACAATAAAACGTTGTCAACTTACATGTTGTAATTTCAAAGAAGAAACTGAATAAACACCATGTGCAGCAATAAAGGGCCCTAATTGGTCGCCCCTTTGGCATTGATGACGTCTCCAGACGTTTCTTGTAGCATCTAGAAGCTTCTTGCTCTTCTCCGCTGGGATTTTCTCTTCCTTTGCAGTTTGTTCAGCTCTTGAATGTTTGCAGGTTCTTTCTACAAACAGCAGATTACAGCTCACCCCAAAGACTTTCAGTAGGTTTGAGGTCAGGACTCCTTGCTATTTTATGACAGACCATTTTTTCCACCATTCCTGTGTACTTTTGGATGTGTGCTTCAGGTCATTGTCTTGCTGGAGGATCCATGATCTTTGACTCAACCAAGTCAAGTTTCTTACAATGGGTCAGACATTTCTCTCTAAAACCTCTTGATATTTCTCTGATTTCATAACTCCTGTGATACAGTCAAAGTCTACAGTACCAATACAGTAAAGCAACCCCACCGCATTATAGATCCTCTACCGTGCTTAACTGTTGGTAGGGTGTTCTATTCTTTATCAGCTTCACTGCGCTGTCTGTATACAAACTGTTGCTTTGCATTGCCAAAAAGGTCCATTTCTTTTTTCATCTGTCCACAAACTATTTTCCCAGAAGGATTGTGGTTTGACTTTGGCAAAGAGTAGTTGTTCATTTTTATGTCTTTTCTTCAGCAATGGTTTCTTCATTGGCCTTCATCCATAAAGCTCTGCTTGGTTTAGGCTATGGCATATGGTACTTGTTGAAACCATGACGCAGACTATTCAGGTTGGCCTTCAGGTTTTGGTATGTTTGACATGGTGATTTTCCACCATTCACACCAACCTTTGAAGACATCTCTTGAAAATTGTCCTCTGTCCCTCATGTCCAGGGAAATTCTGGACGGTTCCATGCTTAGCAAGCTTCTTAATAACATTACACACTGTTAAAACTGGGATAACATGGTCTTTGGAGATGGCCTTATACCTTTTGGAAGTCTTGTGTTTGCTAATAATAGCAGTTGAGATGTTGTCAGACATCCATCCACCATTGGCAAAATATATATATTTATCATCTCATCTGTCTCCGAGTGACTCCTCTGCCGCATGGACCCCCCTGGCTACATCTGACCCCCAGCTGCATCGGATCCTGGCTACACCTCAGCATCTCGCCCCTAGCAGCACCTGATCGCATCCACGGCTGCATCTGCATCTCATCCCTGGCTGCATCTCATCCCCACTATTGCACCTACATCTGTTCTCTGACTGCACCACATCACCCTGCTTCACCTGCTGGACTCTGAAAGCCTCCATTTGATTTGCAATTGCCTAAACTTGATTGGCACTCACCCATTTTGCACACCCTTCCTGCTGCACCTGTCCCCTGTCGCTCCAGACCCCTGCCTCTATCTCACCCCTTCTGCTGCTCCTTTGCTCCTGTCCCTTTCCTCCATCCCAACCCTGGCTGCACCTCCTCCTCTCAGCTGCTGTTGCCCCCACTACCACCACTCCCCATCTGCACCTCACCCCTCTGCTCCACCTCTCACTCCCACTGAATCCTATATACCCCCATGCAATGTTTTCCCTTCTCTTCACACTCACTCCTATCCTACTCCACTTCCTACAACCCCCCTCTGTCCCTGTTTCCGACAACACAATAACACTCTCCCCCTCCATCCTACCTAGCCATCTCACCCACTCTTCTGAACTCTTCCTCTACACCCAAGCCTTTAGCTCTAAACATGGCTGCCCACCTCGCACGCTCTCATGCCCCCACCTCCTGACCCTCTCCCTCCTCCTCCTACTTGCTGGCGACATCTCCCCTAATCCCGGTCCCCCCCAACACATCCCCACAATCACCCCTAGCCCACACCCACTCCCCACCATTTACATCCACAACCCCTGCAACCTTACACCCGTCCCCCAAGCTGCCCCTCCCCCAATCCCCCTTTCTGGCGCACTCTGGAATGCCCGCTCAGTATGCAATAAACTCACCTTCATCCAAGACCTCTTCATCACCAAAAAACTCTCTTTCCTTGGCATCACCGAAACATGGCTCACCCTCTCCGACACAACCTCCCCTGCCGCCCTCTCCTATGGCGGACTCACCCTCTCCCACACCCCCGCCCCAGCAACTCCCACAGCGGAGGTGTTGCCTACTCCTAGCCAACAGCTGCTCCTTCACCCCAGTTACACCCCCCTCTACCTCCCTCCCCTCCTTCGAGGCGCACTCCGTGCTTATCTTCTCCCCCTGCAACCTCCAACTGGCTGTCATCTAACACCCTCCAGGATCCTCGCCCACCTTCTACAACGTGGCTTCTCCACCTCCTCTCCTCCGACATCCCCACCATCATCATGGGTGACTTCAACATCCCCATTGATAAACCCCATGCTGCTGCCACAAGACTCCTCTCTCTAACCTCCTCCTTCGGCCTCTCCCAATGGTTCCTCCTCAGCCACACACAATAACGGTCACACACACTAGACCTCATCTTCACCCGCCTTTGTTCCCTTATCGACCTCGCAAACTCAACCCCCCTCTTATCCGACCACAACCTGCTGACCTTCTCCGCTCTCTAAATCCCCCGCCACGCTCCCCCCTCTCTCCGGAAACTCCCTCACCCCGAAGAAACCTCAAGCTCATTAACTTCCACTCACTCACTGAGTCCCTCCTCTCTATCTCTGACTTAGCCTCCTCTCATGATGCTGACGCTGCCGCCACCCTCTACAACACCACTCTTTCCACAGCCCTCGACCAGGCCGCCCCTCTCTCATACAACAAAACTCGTGCACACAGATAATCCTGGCTGACCACCAGCACCAAAAAACTTCGACTGACGTCCAGGGTAGCTGAACGGAGATGGAAGAAATTCAACTCCGCAACGCACCTCGCCTTGTACAAACAGTCCCTCATTGACTTCAAGACAGCACTGACCACCGCAAAACAAGCTTTCTTCTCGTCTCTCATTAGCTCCCTCTCCCAGAATCCCAAGCAACTTTTCATAACCTTTAACGCCCTACTCCGTCCCCCAGCACCTCCTCCCTCTCCCCGAATCTCCGACGACGACTTTGCCAGCTTCTTTAAACAGAAGATCGACAAGATCAGAGAAAGCTTCGATTCCCAACCCCCTTGGCCCTGCCTCTCTATCACCCAACCCCCCTCGACCAAAAGTAACTTCTCCTCCATGACTGAAGTGCACCTCTCCTCCCTTCTAGCACGCTCACACCTCACCTCTTGTGCCCTCGACCCTCCCATCTCATCCCTAACCTCACCACTGTCCTTATCCCTGCCCTAACCCATCTCTTCAACATATCACTTACCACTGGTGTCTTCCCCTCATCATTCAAACATGCCCTCATCACACCCATCCTCAAAAAACCCTCCCTCCACCCCACAACAGTCTCCAACTATTGCCCCATATCTCTCCTCCCCTTTGCCTCAAAATTGCTTGAGCAACATGTCTACTCCGAACTGTCCTCCCATCTCTCCTCGTGCTCCCTTTTTGACTGCCTGCAATCCGGTTTCCGAGCCCACCACTACACCGAAACAGCCCTAACCAAAGTCACCAATGACCTACTGACCGCCAAGAGCAAGCGACACTACTCCATCCTTCTCCTCCTCGACCTCTCTGCTGCCTTTGACACAGTCGACCACTCCCTCCTGCTTCAAATTCTAGAATCCCTTGGCATCACTCAATTGGCCCTCTCCTGGATCTACTCGTACCTAACAGGCCTGGCCTTCAGCGTCACCCACTCCCACAACTCCTCCTTACCCTACCCCCTATCTGTTGGAGTTCTCCAAGGCTCAGTCCTGGAACCCTTACTCTTCTCAATCTACACCCTCGGCATAGGCCAACTCATCGAGTCCCCCAGCCTCCAATACCACCTCTATGCCGACGACACCCAGCTCTACCTCTCCGGCACTGACATCACCTCCCTGCTATCCAAAATCCCACACTGCCTGTCCGCCATCTCATCCTTCTTCTCCGCTCGTTTCCTCAAACTCAACATGGATAAAACTGAGTTCATCGTCTTCCCCCCAAGTTGCTCTTCCCCCCTACCCGACCTAACCATCACGGTCAACGACTGCACACTCTCACCTGTCCGCCACGCTAAGTGCCTCGGTGTAATCCTCGACTCTGCCCTCTCCTTCAAACCACACATCCAGGCCCTCGCCACCTCTTGCCACCTCCAGCTTAAAAACATCTCACAGATCCGCTCCTTTCTTGAATATGACACTGCCAAAATGCTTGTCCACGCCCTCAGTATCTCCCTCCTTGACTACTGCAACCTCCTATTCACCGGCCTCCCTGCTTCATCCCTTGCACCCCTCTGAACCATCCTCAATTCTGCTGCCCGACTCATCCACCTGTCGCCCCGTTACTCCCTTGTCTCCCCCCTCTGCCAAGCCCTCCACTGGCTCCCTACTTCCCAGAGATCTCAGTTCAAAACCTTAACCCTGACATACAAGGCCATCCACAACCTGTTCATACATCTCCGACTTGGTCTCCCGATACCACCCCTCACGCAATCTGAGCTCCTCTTAAGAACTCCTTCTCTTCTCCCCCCAAATCTCTACCTCCCACAACCACATACAAGACTTCTCTCGTGCATCCACCATACTCTGGAACTCTCTTCCACATCAGACAGTCCCCTACCCTGGGAACCTTCAAGAAAAACCTAAAGACCCACCTCTTCCTTCAAGCCTATAACCCACACTGAGACCTAATCCACTGCACCATCTCACCTCTCCCCCTCCTACTGTCTCCCACCCATCCCCTATAGACTGTGAGCCCTTGTGGACAGGATCTCTGCCCTAATGTACCTGTATGATTTATTCGTCGTTATTTATGTTCTCATCCTTGTTCTGCCCTTACACATGTAAAGCGCCATGGAACCAATAAATAATAATAATAATAATGTGAGAGAAGAGTAGGACAGTGTTTCTCAGACCCACGCTGCTTATAGAGGAGGCGGTCAAACAGTGGTAGATGTTAAGGTGGTTTTTATTGCATCCAATGTGTTTTGGAGTCTAATCCTGACTCCTTCCTCAGGGAAGGCTCCCTGATGAAGGAGTCGGGATTAGGCTTCGAAACACGTCAGATGCAATAAAAGCCACCTTGACATCTACCACTGTTTGACTGTCTCCTCTATGAGCAGCGCGGATCTGAGGAACACTGTCATACTTTTCTCTCTCATTGTTTACCATGGATACTGATGGAGTGTGGACCATGCAGCAGCCATATTTCACGTTTACACTCGTTGTGGGTGACAAAATTAGCCCAGGTGAGCAGCAACCTTTTGACCATATCGTGCATATTAAAAGATAAAACCCTATTGCGTTCTCTTTCCTTCACAGTTCTGTAATGAGACATGTGGCTCTTTAAAACACTGAAGTCATCATACATTGGCAAATTCATATCACATGGGAACTGTCAATTTATCACAAGTCATTCTCATTTGTAATTTACCACAGGCAAGTCACGGTGTGTTTCCATACTTATTTAATGCAAAGGGGACAATACCAGAGTCACAGCAGCTTTAGATTTTTCAATTTTTGCCTCCCATTATTTTTTGTTACAAATTGTTGTTTATCATTTGCTCATTTGGATTTAACACACGTCTCTATACAAAAAAGCTGCTTCACTTGATTCAATTTTTTCAGGAGATATTCTACATTATGTACCCAATAACATAGTAACATAGTTTTTAAGGTTGAAGGAAGACTTTAAGTCCATCTAGTTCCCCCCATAGCCTAACATGTTGATCCAGAGAAAGGCAAGAAAACCCATGTGGCAACACTAAGCTCCACATTGGGGGAAAAAATTCCTTCCTGACTCCAGATACGGCAATCAGACTAGATCCCTGGATCAACCCCCTATCAAAGAATCTAGTATATATAACTGGTAATATTATAGTTTTCAAGAAAGGCATCCAGGCCCTTCTTAAATGTTAGTAGTGACTCACTCGTTACACCATCATGTGGCAGATAGTTCCATAGTCTCACTGCTCTTACAGTAAAGAATCCGCGTCTGTGATTATGATTAAACCTTCTTTCCTCCAGACGTAGAGGATGCCCCCTTGTCCCCGTCTCAGGCCTAAGAGTAAAAAGATCATTAAAAAGGTCTCTATACTGTCCCCTCATATATTTGTACATTATTATAAGATCACCCTAAGCTTTAGTTTTTCCAAGCTAAATAACCCCAAGTTTAATAACCTGTCTTGGTATTGCAGACACATAATTATACCTTTTATTTCCTCTGCCCAAGTGCATGACCTTACATTTATCCCCATTAAAGCTCATTTGCCATTTATCAGCCCAAACTTCTAGTTTACATAAATCCTCCTGTAATATAAAATTGTCCTCCTCTGTATTGATTACCCTGCAGAGTTTAGTGTCATCTGCAAATATTGAGATTCTACTCCGTATGCCCCCTACAAGGTCATTAATAAATATATTAAAAAGAAGCGGGCCCAACACTGACCCCTGTGGTACCTAACTGTTAACTGTGACCCATTCTGAGTGTGTTCCATTAATGACCACCCTTTGTTTCCTATCACTAAGCCAGTTCTTAACTCACTTACACATATTTTCCCCTATCCCCATTGCTCTCATTTTATGTATCAACCTTTTGTGTGGCACCGTATCAAAAGCTTTTGAAAAGTCCATATACACCACATCCACTGCATTTCTTTGGTCCAGTCCAGAACTTACTTCATAGAAGCTTATCAAATTAGTTTGACAGGAATGATCCTTCATAAACCCATGTTGATATTAGGTCATAAGGTTATTCTTCTTCAGATACTCCAGTATAGCATCTCTTAGAAAATCCTCTAGGATTTTACCCACAGTAGAGGTTAGGCTTTCTGGCCTATATTTTCCAAGTTCAGTTTTTGTCCCCTTTTTGAATATTGGCACCACATTTGCTATAAACCAGTCCTGTGGTACAGACCCTGTTATTATGGAATGTTTGAATATTAAAAATAATGGTCTATGACAGTACTTACCGTATATACTCGTGTATAAGCCGACCCGTGTATAAGCCGACCCCCCTACTTTTGCCCCCAAAACCTGGGAAAACCTATTGACTCGTGTATAAGCCGAGGGTGGACCCCAGCACAGGTATACAGCCCCCAGCAGTGTGGTATACAGGCCTCCCCAGTGGTAGTATACAGCAGCCTCCCCAGTGGTATGCAGGCCCCAGCAGTATATACAGCAGCCCCAGTGGTATACAGCAGCCCTTAGGTAGTACACAGCAGCCCCAGGGGTATACACATCAGCCCCAGGGGTATACACATCAGCCCCAGGGGTATACACAGCAGCCCCAGGGGTGTACACAGCAGCCCCAGGGGTAGTACACAGCAGCCCCAGGGGTAGTACACAGCAGCCCCAGGGGTAGTACACAGCAGCCCCAGGGGTAGTACACAGCAGCCCCAGGGGTAGTACACAGCAGCCCCAGGGGTAGTACACAGCAGCCCCAGGGGTAGTACACAGCAGCCCCAGGGGTAGTACACAGCAGCCCCAGGGGTAGTACACAGCAGCCCCAGGGGTATATACAGCAGCCCCAGGGGTAATACACAGCATCCCCAGGGGTAGTACACAGCATCCCCAGGGGTAATACACAGCAGCCCCAGGGGTAATACACAGCAGCCCCAGGGGTAATACACAGCAGCCCCAGGGGTAATACACAGCAGCCCCAGGGGTAATACACAGCAGCCCCAGGGGTAGTACACAGCAGCCCCAGGGGTAATACACAGCAGCCCCAGGGGTAGTACACAGCAGCCCCAGGGGTAGTACACAGCAGCCCCAGGGGTAATACACAGCAGCCCCAGGGGTAATACACAGCAGCCCCAGGGGTAATACACAGCAGCCCCAGGGGTAGTACACAGCAGCCCCAGGGGTGTATACAGCAGCCCCAGGGGTGTATACAGCAGCCCCAGGGGTAGTACACAGCAGTCCCAGGGGTATTTACAGCAGCCCCAGGGGTAGTACACAGCAGCCCCAGGGGTGTATACAGCAGCCCCAGGGGTGTATACAGCAGCCCCAGGGGTAGTACACAGCAGTCCCAGGGGTATTTACAGCAGCCCCAGGGGTAATACACAGCATCCCCAGGGGTAGTACACAGCAGCCCCAGGGGTAATACACAGCAGCCCCAGGGGTAATACACAGCAGCCCCAGGGGTAGTACACAGCAGCCCCAGGGGTAATACACAGCAGCCCCAGGGGTAGTACACAGCAGCCCCAGGGGTAATACACAGCAGCCCCAGGGGTAATACACAGCAGCCCCAGGGGTAGTACACAGCAGCCCCAGGGGTAGTACACAGCAGCCCCAGGGGTAGTACACAGCAGCCCCAGGGGTAATACACAGCAGCCCCAGGGGTAGTACACAGCAGCCCCAGGGGTAGTACACAGCAGCCCCAGGGGTAGTACACAGCAGCCCCAGGGGTAGTACACAGCAGCCCCAGGTCCCCCTCACTGTTTGGCGCCCCCACCGCTGCGCTCATACATTACCGGTCTAGCAGCTGTCATCCTCCGGTGGCAGATCGCGGCTCCCGGCTCCGACTTCCATCTTCTTCTGTGTCTTCCTGCATTGTGACCGGGGCGCATCGCGATGAAGTCATCGCGACGCCGGCCGGTCATGTGACATGCAGGAAGACACAGAAGAAGATGGAAGCCGGAGTCGGGAGCCGCGATCTGCCACCGGAGGATGACAGCTGCTAGACCGGTAATGTATGAGCGCAGCGGTGGGGGCGCCAAACAGTGAGGGGGACCTGGGGCTGCTGTGTACTACCCCTTGAGATTTTTTTTTTTTTATATACCGTATATACTCGCGTATAAGCCGAGGGGAGACTTTTCAGCCCAATTTTTGGGCTGAAAAACTCGGCTTATACGCGAGTATATACGGTAATTCCTGCAGCACTCTGGAGTGTATCCCATCCGGGCCCGGAGATTTGTCAATTTTAGTGATTTTTAGATGATGCCGTACTTCCTGCTGGGTTAAGCAGGTGACATTTAATTGAGAATTTTTATTATCACTGATCATATTGTCTGTCATGGGATTTTCTTCTGTAAATACTGTTGAAAAAAAGTAATTTAGCATATTGGCTTTTTCCTCATCCACCATTTCACCCAGACTATTTTTAAAGGGCCAACACCATCATTTTTAAGTTTCTTACTATTTATGTAGTTAAAAAATATTTTGGGATTCTTTTTACTTTCTCTGGCAATGAGTCTCTCTGTCTCAATCTTTGCTGCCTTGATTTGCTTTTTACAAATGTTATTTAATTTTCTGTATTTATGTAATGCCTCATCACTACCTACTTGCTTTAATACCCTAAATGCTTTCTTTTTGTCACTTATTGCGCCTCTTACCACTTTATTTAGCCATAGTGGTTTCCTCCTATTTCTAGCATGCTTATTCCCATAGGGTATATATTGTGCACAGGTCCTATTCAGGATGCTAATAAACGTCTCCCATTTGTGTTGTGTACTTTTATGTCTCAGGATATCGTCCCAGTTTATTGCACTAAGATCATCATGTTGGGTCCTGAATCAGTTGTGAAAGATAATTGTCTCTCATAGTTGTCAAAAACCTTCTACCTTTGCTGGAACTGCTGCTTTCTGATCCCCAATGTATTTCAGGGTAGTTGAAGTCCCCCATAATAAAGACTTCTCCCAGAGTCGCTGCTTCATCTATTTGCTTTATGAGGATATTCTCCTCCACTTCCATTATTGTTGGAGACTTATAACAAACCCCTATCAGTAATTTATTATTTTTTCCCCCTCCCCTTATCTCCACCCACAGGGACTCTACCTTTCCATTAGATTCACCTATATTATAATGCAGGATGGGTTTTAAGGATGATTTTACGTATAAACATACACCTCCTCCTCGCTTATTTGTACGGTCATTTCTGAACAGACTATAGCCCTGTAAATTAACAGCCCAGTCCTGGCTCTCGTCCAGCCAAGTCTCCGAAATCCCCACCATGTCATAATTATTTTCCAACAAAATCAATTCCAATTCCTCCATTTTGTTGGTGAGGCTTCTGGCATTAGTGAACATGCACTTTATGCATCTCTCTTTACCTCTATTCCTTCCTACTATATTGACTGTTCTAACCCCACCCCCCATGTCACCCCCAATTTTATTACTTGTGCCCAGGTTACTATTTACACTATCTTCCCCTCCTGTACAATGAATACCCTCCCCCCAATCCCTAGTTTAAACACTCCTCCAACCTTCTAGCCATTTTCTCCCCCAGCACAGCTGCACCCTCCCCATTGAGGTGCAGCCCATCCCTAGCATAGAACCTGTAGCCAACAGAGAAGTCGGCCCAGTTCTCCAGGAACCCAAACCCCTCCTTCCTACACCAATTCCTGAGCCACTTATTTATATCCCTGATCTCCTGTTGCCTATCTGGTGTGGCACGTGGTACAGTTAGTATTTCGGAGAATACTCCCTTGGAGGTCCTTGCCTTAAGCTTGCAGCCTAATTCCCTGAAATCATCTTTAAGGACCTTCCACCTACTGCCAATGTGCACCATGACCGCTGGGTCCTCACCAGCCCCTCCCAGTAATCTGTCAACCTGATCAGTGATGTGCCGGACTCGAGCGCCAGGTAGGCAGCACACTGTTCGACAATCTCTGTCTTTGTGACAGATTGCCCTATCTGTTCCCCTAATAATTGAGTCCCCCACTACCAGCACCTATCTGGCCTGCCCTGCTCTCCTGTTTTCCCCCTTACTGTAGCTGACACTCCTCTGGCTTTCAGAGGACATGCCCTGCTGCAGCATTGCTATACCTGAACTCACACCCCCCTCATCTGCCAACTTAGCAAATTAATTGGGGTGTGCCAGATCAGGGCTAGCCTCCCTGGCACTCTTCCCTCTATCCAACCTTCTAACTGTCACCCAGCTAGCTACCTCACTGTCCTGAAGCTCCATGCTACCATCCTCCCCCACATCTATCCCATTGAGCAGCTGTTCAGTGAGCAGCAGACTCCTTTCCATATGGTCTATGGATCTCAGGGTTGCCAGTTGTTCATTTAGATCCAGTATCTGGGCTTCTTGATAACGATGGGATAACAATGGGATAACGATGAGCAGGACTGTGTAAACATTACAAGAAGACCTAACAGCACAAGAAAGGTTATCTAAAATTGTTAATGCATGGGTGTCATGATGGTCGCTCTTACCTGGAAGACTTGTGACTGGTTGGGGATGGTTATCTCCCTGCTACTTTCTCTCTACTGATTGACTCTCCATCTAAGCTGTCGGTAGGTGAGTTCTTTATAGCTTTGGCCCTTGTTTATGGGAACCCTGGTGGCATCTCTCTGGCAGAGTTGAATTTCCATAGACTCCGGCAGGGAACTTGGCTGGCAAAGCAGTACTGTTCAGAATTCCAGAGGTGGGCCACAGACACCCAATGGAATGACCTGGCTCTTAGGAGTCCGTTCTGTCATGCGTTACCTAGTAGGCTCCAGGACTCCGTGCCTCAGTATTCTATTTCACAGTCGCTGGAGGCCGCTATATCCCTTGCCATCAGAATAGATGCCTCAAGGAAAGATTTGCACGGACCCAGCCCCCTGTTTTCCCCATGGAGGAAGTCTTCCCACAGGTGCAGGCCGAAAAACCTATGCACATAGGGGGGTGTCCTCTCATGTAATTCATCATGGGATGGAGGCATGATTTTACTGTGGGCTTAAGGGTCACCACATTGGGGTTTGTCCATCCATACCCAGAAAATGTCTCTAAGCTGTCATCCCTAGGTCGCGTGAATGGTGGCAACCTGGGCGTGTATAGTTCCTCCATTTTTCCCTCTTTTCTGGCTGCTATCCCTTTTGGATAAAAAAGAGATACCATTCCCACTATTTAGGATATAGCTAGTCCTCAGTCTCTCATCCAGAGATCCGTGAAAGGAGTTATCCTTACTGGGGATGTGGCTCCTGAATGTACGGTTCCAAAGTCGGTTCTGTCAGAAGTGTATATTCCCAATACACTATCTGAAGAGCTGCCCTCCACAGGTCATTTTGAGAAAGGTGACCTGGGCATATACATTTCCTCTGTACTTCCTTCTCCTCCAGTAAGGGTACCGTCACACCTGGACATATCGCCGGTGATTCCACAGGCGACGCACGTGTGCGCGCACGTATTTCCGTTTCGCCCAAGGTCGCCGACGCCCATTTACATGGGGCGACAACTTAGGCGACGCTCGGGCGACGACCGGACCGGAAATTGCCTGAGCGTCGCCCAAGGCTCAAGGGCGATCAAGTTGCTGGTCACCGCTTCCGTGTCACACAGAGCCACCACATTAGCGACGTGGGCATTGTTTTGGCCCGCGCCTCGCAGGTAGGAGTTCACAATATGTTTGGTGACGCCTCGAAGACGTGTGATTGGTTGCAAAAACACACCAATGACTGTGTCCTAGTTCGCCAAGCCACATGGTAACATGTAAGCATCCATGTGCGTATTGTCTCGTAATGCATGTGTGTTAATTGCTAGACGCATTGGGGTAGTCAACACGGCAAAACACAGCGCTCGTGTGTCGAGTAATGTTACAGTGAATCAGTCTTGGCGTTTTTATGTAATGTGTGTTGTGCTACTGCGTTGTCTAATAAAATCACTCTTGCTTTATTGGTCAGGATAATATTGGAGCCTTGACCAAGTATGTGTGTGCACAGATATTTGTGTGTTTGCAGTTATGTGGGCCATATGAATTGCTCAGCTAACATTTCCTTGTCCATGTGTGTGCAGAATATGTGTAATGAAATACATGTATATGGCGGCAAACACACACAGGCACCATACAGTGTGACCACAAAGGCCTGTCCTTGGGTGCCGTACATATGACCCCAATGCTTATGTACCCCTATTAATCTAACATTATGTGACCATACGTTGTTGTTCCACCATACCATACTGATACATGCATCTCTTTCCTGGGACAAATAAAACACAGTATTTGTAACATAATTAATGTAATTTAGTCGCGCCCTTTGAAGCTACTCTGCATTCAAAATACCAACAAAACAAAGGTTCATAATAACAAACACTATACACAAGTGTATGGTTGTGTAGGTCAAGATTATTTTGCAGATTTGGTGTCCGGGTGTCTTGAATTTCAGATCTGCAATTTTTTTTGCAGATCTGCTTAGGGCTGTGCACAACCCCCAACCTCCTCTCCAGACGCCTCTGCACCTTCCGTAGGACATCCTGCTTGTGGAGGCATGGATGGGTGTGCTGCTCATGACACCAGTAATCCCTGGTGTCACATATGTCAGTGAGAATGAGGAGCTCAGGCTCTCCCCACACTGCAGTTTGCCTGGGTGCCGCCATTTTCCTATTCTGCAGGGGAAAAGAAAGCAGCAGGAAGGTGGCGCCAAAAGATTGAAAACGTTCTGGCGAATGAACGCACGGGAGAGATGTCACATGTTGACGGGGGCCCAGAGGCGCCACTAAAGCAACAGGATTCACTGTATGCTTGGCGTCATGTACTTTACACAGGAAGGCTGCCACTACAGCGCTCATGCAGACATTATTTGGGATGTAATGACAATTGCGTTTCTGTTCAAACACATTTGTGGCACATCTCTGCACTTTTCAACACAGCTACAAACACAGAGACGACATCAATACGCTATTGTACAGTATGTACGCTCCTGGGTAATACACCTTTTGACGCAAACATCATCAAATATGGCGCCGAGGAACAAGACAACCAATCGGAATGCTAGAGCTGCCACCAATCCCCGCAGACCGTCAGAGCTAGTAAATACGCCCTGAAACGCCTACCGGAATGGTATAGGCAATGTGTGCTGTCGCCCTTGACATCGCTCAGATGTTACACAGGGCGATCAGCACACATCGCCCAAGAATGGTCGCCTGGTTTCACAGCTCTAATGTGAAACCAGGCGACCGCTCAGACGTGTTGCCGTCGCCCATTTGCATTGGGCGACGCAATGGCAATGTCGCCAGCGACAGGCCTCGCCTCAGCGTCGCCTGTGGAATCGCCAGCAATATGTCCAGGTGTGACAGTACCCTTAATGCGCATAAGATGCAACCAGAGAGAAAGCGCATGATTTCTCTGTCTGCCCAGGTTCTTTCTGGACCTACGTGTTCCCCCAAGATAGGTGGTGAAGGGGGGTTGTTGGCTCTACGGGAGTTCCCCATTCTGAGGGGGGAGTTGCAGGCTTCAGGGTGACACCTCGGTTGTCGGTCCTTCAAGGGGGTGATCATGTTCCAAAAAACACATGCTTGTCATTAAACGTGTAGGTCCGGTCCTGTGTGTGAATGACTGCGTAATTGTGTCAACTAATGCCATCAAGTGGAAGTGTGCTTGAGGGGCTCTGGGCTCCAGGTTTGTCGGTCCGTCTCAGGTGACGGACATTGTTAACTCTTCATTAAAGTATTACCGGTAACACCTATGTGTAAAGGTGTTAGCAAGAAAACATTATAATTAAGAGGAGAAATCTTTTATCTCTTTATTGTGCCATTATCCTGTTTCTCCTCCCAAAATTCTATGACAACATTAACAAGTGGGTGTTACCATTTCGATTGGCTCCATCCACACTTTCATATTATCCAATCAGTGCTATGTGGAGACCCAGCGCTTAGGGAAGGGAATGGATGACACCCAATTACCAATTGTGTGAACACATCTCTTAACAGAACAATGGCATAATAGAGAATTATATAAAAAAGATGCTCCAAAATTCTTATTCGAAAAAAGTTTTTACAAATTTCTGAATTTTCTAGTTTTTATCCACTACTCAGACAACCCATTATGAATCATTATATTACCCTTATAAAAAAAACAACACCTTATACTGTAAGTGAGAGGGAAATGGCTGCTGATGGGCAGCATGGCTTGTTTAGCAACTCATGTGAGGTCCAGGAGGGATGGTGTGCCATTTCAGGTAAGGGAATGCCTGGCGTATGTGACAGGCCCGGGGCTGGGGTACTCAGATCCCGGGCGTTGCTGCTAGATCCTGTCACCGGTGGTCGATGCTCAGTTCCGTGGCCCTGGTGGTCACTGAAAAGTGTTGAAATGAAAATAATAAAAGTGTATTGTTCGTGACAACACCTGCAGTTTCACCAGTGCTATTTCAGACCTCTGGTGATGGTGTTATTGTAGCCAGTTGGTCTTGCTCCCTGCAGGTAGAGCAGTGTCCCCAGGGCAGTGGTGCTGTATTAACTGGAAGGCGGCTCTGCAGGTGATAAGCTGTCTGATCCCTCACAATGAGAAAGAACAACACGTGTGGCTGAGTCTCTGTACAGTCATGGCCAAAAGTTTTGAGAATGATACAAATATTAATTTTAACAAAGTCTACTGCTTCAGTTTTTCTAATGGCAATTTGCATATACTCCAGAATGTCATAAAGAGTGATCAGCTTAACAGCAATTACTTGCAAAGTCAATATTTGCCTAGAAAATGAACTTTAACCCCCAAAACACATTTCAACATCATTGCAGTCCTGCCTTAAAAGGAGCAGCTAACATCGTTTTAGTGATTGTTCCATTAACACAGGTGTAAAATATAAAAAGGGGGGGGACAAGAGGCGCAATAGTGCCCTATCACTAGTGACACTAGTTGTAGTGTGGTGGTGCTATGGAGCCGCTCACCTGGTCCAGTTGTGATCCCCACAACTGGTTTGAAGGCGTTTCGGAATCAATGTTCCAAGCTGCTGCAGGACCTCCACCTACCACTGGATAGTGGTATGTTCCAAGAAAAATGATGGGAGTGATGGTGTGCCACGGTCCGCGCTGCTCAGGGTTCAGAAAAACTCACCAAAGAGCCAATCAACTTTCATCCTCTTTATTCCTCCTACGCGTTTCAGCGCCACACCCGGCGCCTTCCTCAGGGATATCCCTGAGGAAGGCGCCGGGTGTGGCGCTGAAACGAGTAGGAGGAATAAAGAGGATGAAAGTTGATTGGCTCTTTGGTGAGTTTTTCTGAACCCTGAGCAGCGCGGACCGTGGCACACCATCACTCCCATCATTTTTCTATTAACACAGGTGTGGGTGTTGATGAGGACAGGGCTGGCGATCAGTCATGATTAAGTAAGAATGACACTACTGGACACTTTAAAAGGAGGCTGGTGCTTGGTATCATTGTTTCTCTTCAGTTAACCATGGTTATCTCTAAAGAAACACGTGCAGCCATCATTGCACTGCACAAAAATGGCCTAACAGGGAAGAATATCACAGTTAGAAAGATTGCACCTCAGTCCACAATCTATCGCATCATCAATAACTTCAAGGAGAGAGCTTCCATTGTTGACAAAAAGGCTCCAGGGCGCCCAAGAAAGACCAGCAAGCGCCAGGACCGTATCTTAAAACTGTTTCAGCTGCGGGATCGGACTGCCAGCAGTGCCGAGCTTGCTCAGGAATGGCAGCAGGCTGGTGTGAGTGCTTCTGCACGCACTTTGAGGCGGAGACTCTTTGAGCAAGGCCTGGTTTTAAGGAGGGCAGCAAAGAAGCCACTTCTCTCCAGAAAAAACATCAGGGACCGACTGATATTCTGCAAAAGGTACAGGGAGTGGACTGCTGAGGACTGGGGGAAAGTCATTGTCTCTGATGAATCCCCTTTTCGATTGTTTGGGATATCTGGAAAACAGCTTATTCGGAGAAGAAGAGGTCAGCGCTAGGGATGGGCGAATCTACTCGCTAGGACTCGTTACTCGGCGAGTAGTAAGGGACTCGCAGGACTCGGTACTCTGCGAGTTTCCCAGTGATTACTCGCGAGTCTAATGCAAATCAATATCAATCCTAGTTTTGTCAGAAACGCTGACAAAACTAGGATTGCCATTGTTTGCATTAGACTCGCGAGTAATCACTGGCTACTGTGCCAGTGATAGCAGGGAAACTCGCAGATAACTGCTGTTTCTTTGCGAGCCGAGTCCAGCTGTCTTCTCTGTGCAGCTCCAGGGTCCTAGAGCCCGCCTGCTGCCTGATGTAGCAGTGCTGAGATTGTTCTCAGTCTGCTCATTCCCTGTGTACAGACATGAATGTCCGTGCACAGAGATGATGTAGCAGTGCTGAGATTGTTCTCAGTCTGCTCATTCCCTGTGTACAGACATGAATGTCTGTGCACAGAGATGATGTAGCAGAGCTGAGATTGTTCTCAGTCTGCTCATTCCCTGTGTACAGACATGAATGTCTGTGCACAGAGATGATGTAGCAGAGCTGAGATTGTTCTCAGTCTGCTTATTCCCTGTGCATAGACATCTATATTTATGCACAGGGGATGTAGCAGAGAGGACATCGCGTTTTGGACTGCGTCGGACGGAAGAGGATTTTTTTAATCAAAGATGGAGTCCCTAATGGCTTTTTTTTTTATTTCTAATAAAAAATTTTCCTTGTGTTGTGTTTTTTTTAAAACAATTTAATAGAAATTCATGGTGGTCATGTCTAATATTGGCGTGACCGCCATAAATTTCGGGCTTAGGGCCAGCTGATAATACAAAGCTGGCCCTAACCTCTTTATTACCCAGCGTGCCACCGCTACCAGGGCCGCTGGAAGAGCGGGGTTCAGCGCCAGAGGATGGCGCTTCAATGAACGCGCCATCTTCTGGGGCGGCTGCGGGCTGCAATTTGCAGCGGGGGGTGCCCAGAAAGCTTGGGCATCCCTGTGCTGCGGATTCCAGCCCCCAGCTGCTTATCTGTACCTGGCTAGACATAGAAATTGCGCGGAGCCCCACGCATTTTTTTTTAATTATTTCATGAATTTCAGAGTCAGAGTCAGAGTCTCAGAGTCAGAATCTCAGAATTTCATGAAATAATTTAAAAAAAATGCGTGGGGCTCCGCGCAATTTCTATGTCTAGCCAGGTACAGCTAAGCAGCTGGGGGCTGGAATCCGCAGCGCAGGGATGCCCAAGCTTTCTGGGCACCCCCCGCTGCAAATTGCAGCCCGCAGCCGCCCCAGAAGATGGCGCGTTCATTGAAGCGCCATCCTCTGGCGCTGAACCCCGCTCTTCCAGCGGCCCTGGTAGCGATGGCACGCTGGGTAATAAAGAGGTTAGGGCCAGCTTTGTATTATCAGCTGGCCCTAAGCCCGAAATTTATGGCGGTCACGCCAATATTAGACATGACCGCCATGAATTTCTATTAAATTGTTTTAAAAAAAACACAACACAAGGAAAATTTTTTATTAGAAATAAAAAAAAAAGCCATTAGGGACTCCATCTTTAATTAAAAAAATCCTCTTCCGTCCGACGCAGTCCAAAACGCGATGTCCTCTCTGCTACATCCCTGTGCATAAATATAGATGTCTATGCACAGGGAATAAGCAGACTGAGAACAATCTCAGCTCTGCTACATCATCTCTGTGCACAGACATTCATGTCTGTACACAGGGAATGAGCAGACTGAGAACAATCTCAGCTCTGCTACATCAGGCAGCAGGCGGGCTCTAGGACCCTGGAGCTGGCAGCCTGTACAGAGGAGACAGGATCTTATCTGTGCGAGTCAGCGATTACTTACAAAGTAAACGAGCAATGCAAATAAATGACACAACTAGGATTGCTTCAGGCTGAAGCTTCCGAGACACATCTGCGATTTGTAAATCTCACACTACTCGCTATTACTCGCTTCCCCATTCATTAACATTGGACTCGCTAGACTCGCAACGAGTAGTGAGTCCTGGGCTCGGACTCGCTAGAGTCAAGCGATTCCGAGTAATTTAGGATTCGCCCATCACTAGTCAGCGCTACCACCAGTCTTGTCTCATGCCAACTGTTAAGCATCCTGAAACCATTCATGTGTGGGGTTACTTCTCAGCCAAGGGAATCGGCTCACTCACAGTCTTGCCTAAAACCACAGCCATGAATAAAGAATGGTACCAGAATGTCCTCCAAGAGCAACTTCTCCCAACCGTCCAAGAGCAGTTTGGCGCCCAACAATGCCTTTTCCAGCATGATGGAGCACCTTGCCATAAAGCAAAAGTGATAACTATATGGCTCAGGGAACAAAACATAGAGATTTTGGGTCCATGGCCTGGAAACTCCCCAGATCTTAATCCCATTGAGAACTTGTGGTCAATCATAAAGAGACGGGTGGACAAACAAAAACCAACAAATTCTGCCAAAATGCAAGCATTAATTATGCAAGAATGGACGGCTATCAGTCAGGATTTGGTCCAGAAGGTGATTGAGAGCAGCCAGGGAGAATTGCAGAGTCCTGAAGAAGAAGGGTCAACACTGCAAATATTGACTTGCTGCATTAACTCATTCTAACTGTCAATATAACCTTTTGGTACTCATAATATGATTGCAATTATATTTCTGTATGTGATATAAACATCAGACAAACACAAATAAAAACCAGAGGGCAGCAGATCATGTGAAAATATCATTTTGGAGTCATTCTCAAAACTTTTGGCCATGACTGTACAGGTTTACTGGTCACGTTCAAGTTCAACAACATGTCTACAGCCACGGTTAGCTGGCCTGGGTAGGGACCAATGAATGGGGTGTTCGTCTGTGGCTCTCAAAGATTTTTCTCTCGGCTTCACCCTCTGTCCTTCCTAATATTGAAGTCTGTAGCGAAAAATTGTCAAGAGGATAAAACGTAACATTTATTTATATCTTTAAAAGACTAGATTGTCCATAAAACTACACAAGTAGTAACCACACCGTGCATATGTGTCACACCAGTGATATAAAATATCCCCTAATTCTCTCTAGAGGTTTAAATCTGGCTGAGACTATGACCAATGAGATTAATCTCTCTCCGTCAAAGGCCACAACCAACCTTTATATGTCCAGATTCTAGAAACACCAAGACCACATCACTTACCCTTGGTATCAGATCTAGCATATATGTGTGTATCAGGAAATAATAAACCCACTCTCCCCTCAAAAATGGAAAGCTCTCACCAGATTCTTCCTGAGGTCACAGATGTTTCTGAGTCCTTAGTGAACCAAATGTCCTGCTAGTGACATTCAAGTTTTGGGCTCAAATTTACACTTTTCACATAACCACCATAGTTCAATCTCGACGTGTTTCAGTTATCATTCCTCATCAGGGGATTTGCGGTTAAGTTGTCAGAGGGATCCTGGTCACAGGTTCCCCCTATGATGGCATTTTGATGTCTCTACGGATAAGACATAGTATATATTATTTTTCTGGGTCCCACATGGTGCATAGCACCAGTATTCCCCTTGTATAGTATTTTGCCCAACTAGTATATATTGACCCCAGGGTCACTTACCCAGCACTGCCCAGTTCAGCATCCATTTGCCAGAGCACACCGCCGCCGCGTTCTGCCGCTCTTTATGAACACAAACTATCAGTCACATGGTGTGCTACACCCCCGGAAGTGACACGCACGCTTGTGCTTCATCGCGCAACGTCACTTCCGGTCGGGTGGGCTCTGTGGAATGCAACCATGCATTCCACGCTCTTGTCCTACTTCCTCTTTGTAGGTAGGAGTGTTCTGGGGCTTTTCACCACTCTCCATGGGGCATAGAGCTGCTTGGAAGCGGTCTACATACAAACTCCGCTTCCCACATACACAGAAGGCTTACTTTAAGACAAGCACTCCCTTCTTTATCCAAGACAGGTGGATTATAGGATCCTGTCACTAATGTTTATTTTCTATTCATGATAGAGCATTTCTAGTTATTATGGTTTTTTAGATGTTAACCTTCAGGGAATTTGCGTGGATTTTATTTGTATACAATAATCAATTCTCATCCAGCGGGGCAGATACGCGTTCTCAGGTCAGTTTAGATGTATTGAGAATTGGCCATATCTTAGGTTGATTAGTAGTGGGACTCAAATAGATTGATATTAAAATTTGTTTAAGAATACGTCAGTGGGGATTTTTTTTAAAAAGGTCCATTCGGACTTTTTCACGGCATTTTCTTTCGTTCCAAGAGGTGGGAAAGATAGAGTGTTTTATCCTCTTGACAATTTTTCGCTATATATATTATTTTTACCAGAGCCCTCACTAGGATATATATACATCCAAGAGGAATTAAGGCTAATATCCTGCTCTAATAATAATTGCTGTGAGACAGGTGGAATGGCAGGATTCTTGTCAAGTGATTTTGATACAGAGCAGTTTACAGAGGCAAAAGAGGAGTTCTCTGAAAAGGAATTTGCTCAAAAGAAATATTCCACCACCTTAGCTGGGGCCTTCAAAGAGCTGACTAAGATCTATAAAGATAGAATAGCATCCTGGTGGGAGGTACAATCCCTAAAAAGTTATATTTAGGAAGGAATAGTCCCCAGGTATCTGAGAATTACCCTAACACCCGGGTACAGGTGCAAAATCCCTGAACTGGCAGCCAAATGGGAAAAAGAGGCAACAGCTAGCTCTATTAGATTAATGAAATTACTGTTAGAAGAAGAAAGAAAACTATTTGATAGACTAGATGAGAACCTGAAGGAGCAAAAGGAGATTACTAAAAAGTTTTCTGGGGAGGTTGAATTTCCAACTAAGGAAGCAGCACTACAAAGTGTTTTGGAAAAATTTCAGTATCACCTAAAAGACAGGAAACATAAATTCTATCTAAGGGATCTACAGGATTTCAAAAACAATAGAGCATATGTACATACACCCAAAGGGACACCAGGAGGCCAACAAGATACAGAACCTGAGGATTTTTCAACAGGGACGGATACATTGGAGGCAGAGGGGAAGGGGGTAGGAAAAGCAGGGAAAAACAAGAAAAAGGGGAAAGGGAGAGGAAGAGGGGATAACCGTAATCCACCAAACCACCCCGTTAATAACATCCCACGACCTGGAGCCGGTTTTTTAGATCCTAGATATTCAATAAGGAACTGCCCAGGACCAGTACCCCCCCACAAACCCCAATAGTATAAAAGCATTACAAGTAGTCAATTTGTCCTGTAGAGCTTTGACTAGAACTGAAATGACAGTGTTAAGCAAGGGGTTATCCTTTGTCCCTACAACGGACTTCAATGCCTTTGACACAGTCAAAGATCTCAACCTCTTTGCTAGGAAGTTGAGATGGAAAAATACTTCTGTAAAGAGAACAAAAAGACAAGTAAAGACTTAGGGGTTCCTGATGACCTCCTTGAAGACATAAGAATCCTCTTTCATCTAGGGGACTCTGAGCACACTCAAATGGGGCTAGGACCTTTTACTGATTTAAGAAATAAAAGCTCACGAATGCCACCTGCTACAGGTGATCTTAGCTCTATAGACATATTTGTCAACTTAGTCACAGAAGAGATTAATAACCTAGGTAACCTTAAGAGTAACAAACACAATCTCAAGGGAGATGAGATATCTTGCATTCTCAGACTTGAACAACATCAGTCCATTACTATAAAGCCGTCCGATAAGGGCGGCAATGTAGTAATAATGGACACAGAAAAGTATATTGAGATGTGCAATGATATACTGATGGTGAACTATAGCACTCTCACTACTAGCCCCATGAAAGATTTTAAGAGAGATCTAAAAAATCTTTTAGATGCAGGTCTGTCTGATGGCCTGATAGATAAAAAGGAGTATGAGTTCTTATTCCCAACCCATCCGGTAATGGCAACGTTCTACTGCCTACCCAAAATTCATAAGGGGACAACCCCCTTTAAGGGGTAGACCAATAGTTTCCAGGATAGGACGTTTAACACAAAATTTGGGCATTTACATAGACAGAATATTGAGACCGTTTGTCACTTCCCTATACTCCTATCTTAGGGACACCATCGACCATTTGAAAAGGATCCAGGGGATAATGTTGTATGATGACATGCTACTATGTAGCATTGATGTGGAAGCACTATACTCCTCGATACCACATGACAAAGCTTTGGAAGCAGTAAGATACTATTTAAGGGGAAGCGCACCACTGTTTGACAAACACAATCATTTTGTCATTAACCACTTGGAGTTCTGTCTGACGAGAAATGTGTTTACATTCAACGGTAAGTACTCCCACCAACTCAGGGGCACTGCGATGGGGAATTCAATGGCCCCGTCATATGCAAACTTGCTCCTGGGCTGGTGGGAGGAAACCGCTGTTTTTGATGAAAGCTCCCCAATTGATGTGGAAAAGGTGGTACTGTGGACTAGGTTCATAGGCGATGTTTTTGTCATTTGGAGGGGGTCAGAACAAGAATTCGAGGAGGCGGTGAGATGCCTAAATCATAACAATCTTGACCTCAGGTTTACTTTCGAAACCCATAAACAAAAACTACCATTCCTAGATGTGTTGATTGAGAAGGACACACAGGGAGTATCCAGACCAGTACATAGCGAAAGAAAACTGCCACTAATTCACTTTTGTGGTGGGATAGTGGTCACCCTGCTAGTCACAAACGAGGAATCCCGAAGAACCAGATGATAATGATGAGAAGGAATTGCTTGACAGAGGAGAGCTTCCAATCTCAGGCGGACGACCTTAGGATACGTCTGGAAGAGAGGGGATATCCAGACAGAGTGATAAGAAAGGCATAGAGGGAGGTCAGGAATATGGAAATAATGAAACTGCTTGTACCAACAAATGATGAAAATAAACATGAGGAAGGTGGAAAGGTTTGCATGATCACTACTTATTCGAGTGGGGCAGATACGATCAGGAGGATCTTGGCTAAACATTGGCCGATCCTACAAATGGACTCAGAACTGAGTCCATTCCTTGCAGAGACACCGAACATCACTTATAAAAAACCCAGGGCCTTAAAAGACAGATTGGTACATAGTCATTTAATGGTACAAAATAAAAATTGGTTGAGAAGTACTTTGAAGGGGAGCTTCAAATGTGGGAATTGTGGAAGCTGTAGACAGGTTGTAACAGCCAAAACCTTTGAAAGTAGCGTAAACCACAAAAAGTTTCAGATTAGGTCCTTCATAAATTGCAGGACTAAAGGAGTAATATACAAAGCCAGATGCCCCTGCAACCTTGAATACGTGGGGAAAACGATAAGAGAGTTCCGAAAGAGGATTGGGGAACATCAAAGTGATATAAAGAATAACCACGACACCCCAGTTGCCCGACACATAAATGCCGCCCACGGAGGAGACGAAATTTGCTTGTTGTTCACAGGGATTGATCATATTCCCCCTCCAATACGGGGAGGGAACTGGGACAATAAGATATTGAAAAAAGAAGTATTCTGGATTTATACCATGGATACAACAACTCCCAGGGGGCTGAATTAGTCACTTTCTTACTCTCCTTTCCTTATGGCACCCTAGAAGTAGGGCCAAGTAGGAGGGAGAGTCGACGAGGATCGGGGGCACCATATGCAAAGGAAATTTAGGGTGCCGACCTCCGCAAATAGGCAAGGACAGTGTCATTAGTAGCTAGGGATAGAAAATGCTGTGAAAAAGTCTGAATGGACCTTTTTAAAAAAAATCCCCACTGACGTATTCTTAAACAAATTTTAACATCAATCTATTTGAGTCCCACTACTAATCAACCTAAGATATGGCCAATTCTCAATACATCTAAACTGACCTGAGAACACGTATCTGCCCCGCTGGATGAGAATTGATTATTGTATACAAATAAAATCCACGCAAATTCCCTGAAGGTTAACATCTAAAAAAACCATAATAACTAGAAATGCTCTATCATGAATAGAAAATAAACATTAGTGACAGGATCCTATAATCCACCTGTCTTGGATAAAGAAGGGAGTGCTTGTCTTAAAGTAAGCCTTCTGTGTATGTGAGAAGCGGAGTTTGCTATGTAAACCGCCTCCCAGCAGCTCTATGCCCTATGGGGAGTGGTCAAGAGCCCCAGAACACTCCTACCTACAAAGAGGAAGTAGGACAAAAGAGTGGAATGGACGTTGCACGATGATGGATAAGCGTGCGCGCCACTTCTGGGGGCATAGCACACCATGTGACTGATAGTTTGTGTTCATAAAGCGCGGCAGAATGCCGCGGCGGTGTGCTCTGGCAGATGGATGCTGAATTGGGCAGTGATGGGTAAGTGACCCTGGGGGCAATATATACCAGTTGAGCAAAATACTATACAAGGGGAATACTGGTACTATGCACCATGTGGGACCCAGAAAAACAATATATACTATGTCTTATCCCTAGAGACATCAAAATGCCATCATAGGGGGAACCTGTGACCAGGACCCCTCTGACAACTAAACCGCAAATCCCCTGATGAGGACTGATAACTGAAACGCGTCGAGATTGAACTATGGTGGTTATGTGAAAAGTGTAAATTTTGAGCCCAAAACTTGAATGCCACTAGCAAAAGGACATTTGGTTCACTAAGGACTCAGAAACATCTGTGACCTCAGGAAGAATCTGGAGAGAGCTCTCCATTTTTGAGGGGAGAGTGGGTTTATTATTTCCTGATACACACATATATGCTAGATCTGATACCAAGGATAAGTGATGTGGTCTTGGTGTTTATAGAATCTGGACATATAAAGGTTGGTTGTGGCCTTTGACGAAGAGAGATTAATCTCATTGGTCATAGTCATAGCCAGATTTAAACCTCTAGAGAGAATTAGGGGATATTTTATATCACTGGTGTGACACATATGCATGGTGTGGTTACTACTTGTGTAGTTTTATGGACAATCTAGTCTTTTAAAGATATAAATAAATGTTACGTTTTATCCTCTTGACAATTTTTCGCTATATATATTATTTTTGCCAGAATCCTCACTAGGATATATATAGATCCATGAGGAATTAAGGCTAATATCCTGCTATAATAAAAACTAGCATTGAAGTCTGGCCTGCGTGGAGCCCGACCTGACCTCCTGCTCTCTCCTCTGAACTCTTCACTCATTTAGGAACCTTCTCCGGATTGCCGCACCTCTGGGGTTTTTCCGCGGGTCCTGACTCCTTATTTGGCTACGGTTTTGAGGTGACCTGGAGGCTGAACACTCCTTGGTCTTACTGGTGTTGGCAGCTCAGAGATGAACTTGCCTGCACCGCTCCCAGAGCCGGTACTCCGTTCCGTGGACCTGGATGCTCCCAGACCGGTCGGTAGTCTGTCTGATGCTGGGTGTTAGCACACACCCTCAGGCTCCCCTTTTCTCGTCTGGGTCACTGCTCTTTCTGGGTGCCCTCCCTATACGCTCCCCTTAAGGGTCCTCCTCGACTGTTTACTTTACTTCTTCTACTCCTTTTCTTACTCCTCGTTCCTGCTCTCCACTACCCACCTATACAACCTCCAAATGGGGCTGGTTACCCTGGTAACGGGTTTAACCAATTGGCCCCCTGAGCTAGGTGTGTGGATGCAGGATGAAAGTCACATACGAACCTCCCCCTTCACTGGCCACAGGGATACCGCACATGCTGGTCTGGGTGCTGTACCCCTTCGTGGCGCACCGACCAGTGGGGTGCCACATGTGGCACAACACAGAAGGGAAAACTAGTGGCGATGTAAATAGAAGGTCCTGTTGATAGGGAGAGGGGTGTGGGGTCACCTCCTTACATGCACCTGAAGCTAAACCCTGTTCACCCTAATGTCCCTATATGGGTCACTCCCCCTGTTGCTATTACGTGCCTAAGCCCTCGCTGATCCTGAATTTACCCTGATTAGTGAGTAAACCAGTGACACACTAATCCATTTACTACAATAAAAACAACAAGAGGAAAGTAAAACAAATGGGTAGGGAAAGACAAAACAAAATCTTTCAGTTTTCTCAGCAGGGAACTTCACAGCTACAAAAGAAACAATGCTTCTTGAAAGTGGTCAGTATAGGAAAACTATCACTGGCATGCATTGACACCAGGGCGGGTAGATATAGCAGGAAGGATTGATGACAAAATTCTGCAATTATAATTAAATATAAGAGGAATTTTAGGCAGAAAGGAAAGAGTCTGTAAGCCCTTCAGCATAAAGTGAAATTAAATTAACTACAACACAAGACGTAACCTGTGACTGTGATACACTCGTGACTCAATACCAACACAATTGTTATTTTATAAGAGGGAACATACAAACTGAGAAGGGATTGTCAGAGTAGTGGACAGCCTCTTAAAATAAAGAGTATATTTACGAGTTTAATATTATAGTATTCATACTGCCCTGGACAACCATGCTTCCAGGTCATATTTACAACACAATAAATGCTGTAAAATCAATTGGTAAAATTGCATTTTCTTTACCATTTCATTACACTTGTGTGGCGCCCCTGCGGACTGGTCGCCACAAAGTGGAATAGCAGCTGGGACTGGTAAGTGGTCACTCCGCACAAACACCCAACACATCCCTAGTTCTAGTTACTTCATGTCAGGCAAGGGATAGCAGGAGGGACCAGGTTTAGGGTGGAGAGTGATGAAAAGCCCGGGAAGGGGGTGGAGGAACTGGAGTAAAATACAGGAACATTAAGTTAGGAGAGCTTAAGTAGAAAGTTCAGGTTCGAGTTCCTGGTGAGCTGTAATGGGAGAAGGAACAGAACTCCTAATCCGATATGACCCACAAACCTAGCAGACTAACACCAGAGAGGAAGAACCTGGACCTGGTGGCCTGTGCCACTGTATGGCTGGTCCAGGTCCCAGGCTGTGTACTGAGGAAAGCAAGAAGGGGTCCATGGTGTACCCGGGCCAACGGGGATAGCGGGGGACCCAGCCAAAGCCAGGGTGGCGGCCCTATTGAAGTGGTTGGGAGCTGGATGCCCCAACCACAGATTAACCGGCGGGGTGAAGGGACTCTATGCCTGGAACCCACCCTCCAGTGCAGTGAAGGACAGGCAGTCAAACGAGGGCTAGGGGGACAGACTGAGAGCCCCGAGGAAAGACCCGCAACAGCTGGCCCTTAACTAGCACTCGGAAAAGGAGAACGAGCGCCGGAAAGATACCAGAGATAGAGGGAGTGCTGTTAACGAACCGTCCCAGCTGCTAGTTTGTGAATGGAGCCTCTTGAGAACTTGTGGTACAGAGTGAACTGTTTGTACCGTGTGACTTGTGGAGCTTCAGCAAAGACCCGGTAAAAGCTCAGAACTTTGTGTGACTTACTTGTGTACCCAAGACGGGGCTGAGTAAGACGGAGTCTTGGCGGCTGGATGTTGCCCAAGAACTCTAACAGTACTTTTCCTTTTTCTCCTTGCACCATTTTCACGGCAGCCTTGGGGAACAGCCCTACCTGTGGAGGGCGTATCACACTGGCTGATCATAATCCCCAGGAGACCCGACAGCAGCGGTGGCTACATTTGGCCACAAACCACGGGTGGCGTCACGTACAATTTGTAACCAAACTATTTTTTTTCCTTTTCCCCATGTATCGCCTCGTCTGGGACCACGGAAAAGGGTCACGTCACAGTGACACCCCGTAGCCCTAGACGACGAGAGGGCCTGGCTCTGAGTATCCCCTGCCCGGGTGCGATACTTGTACATTATGTGGTGAAATGAATGGTGTCATTCAAAATTACCACTAAGGGTACCTATACACGCCGCTACTGGCGGGTGGATACAACCAGCTACTTCACGTGCACGAGCACTCACAAACAGTTGCAAACGGTAATCGCACCATCTTTACACGCCGCAACAAGGTGCGCTACAGTAGGTTACATCTATCTCTAGATACACCGCCGGGTGTCTCAAGTTACCTTCTGCCGAGAACCTTACCTCATTTACACACCACTGCAACAACCTAATATTGGGGGACCTGGTGCAGCAGGGACAACACATAGGCGTGCCATAATTGTGGATTACGAGACGTCCGTACGCTGATAGGACAAAGCAAGAACATCATGATTGGGCAGGCATCGCAGGAGGCTGTTTAGTACATGATGCTCGAGCAATTGTGTAGTGTGACTGGTCAGCTCCTTAAATATGCCTCCCTATGCAGCGTCTACCAATCGTAATGCAGGAGCTTCCTCCAATGATCGCTGATGGGGCGCGGTAACCCGGAGCCTGTATGTAAAATATATAAGACTGGCATCAACCGTATACGTAGGTGCTGGCAGAAAATAATCATACTTACAACAATAGATATCTGCCGCGACACTACTATATATATGAAAAATTCAAATTAATGAGTGGCCCTGAAAAGAGAAGATCAAACTGCAATGTGCAAATGTGTAATGCAGAAAACCCGGAGCCTGTGTCACGCCCCAGCTACATACCAGGTACATAGGCTGGTGTCCAGACATCCCTTCTGTTGCTTCTTTACACGCCGATACAGGTCGCTACAATCGGCTGTGTAGCCACCTGTTTCAGGGCAGTGCTCGGAAACAGGTGCCGCTACTGCCGCGTGGCTACTACCGTCTTCACACGCCGCTACTACAGGGTATATTGCCGATGCAAGATACATTTCTCGCATGTATCCGGTTGTATCCACCCGCCAGTAGCGGCGTGTAAAGGTACCCTAACTCTGCAAAAAAACAAATCTTCATATATATATATATATGGAAACCTAAAAATAGAAGGGGAGGAAATCATAAAAGCACAAAAATGAAAAGTTGCCTGGTCCTTAAGAGGTTAAAGACTAACTATCACCTCTTTGACTTGATGTGTTATATTTAAAAAAATCTAGTAGGCCCCATAAAGATAAAGAATCAGCACCTGAAGGAGGAGGCTGGGACTGGACATTTGATCTTAACCAATGTGACAAGTTGGATGACTTACATAATGAAAGTTACAGCAATAAAAGTATTTTTACTTTGCTTTTCACGTTTTTTGTTCTTTGAAAATAATTCTGAAAGAAATTAGGACTAATCAGCCTAGAGAAAGTTCTACTTTTCTGTTGCAAACTTGTTTAGTGGGCGCTCTGGTTGAAATACTTTTAGAGAAAAAGGAATTTTATATGTCAGTTCAATGAGAATACGTTTGATACAGTTTCTTAAATATTGATCTGTTGAAAGGTTTGGAACACTGGATTTTACTGTCTCGACAAGACGGAAAAATGCAACCAGAGAGACCACAAGCACCCTGAAGACCTGGTTATATGAACATAGGAAAAATCCCTATCCAACAAAAGGTGAAAAAATTATGTTGGCGATAATTACAAAGATGACGCTTACACAAGTCTCAACCTGGTTTGCTAATGCTAGAAGGAGGTTAAAAAAGGAAAATAAGATGACCTGGTTGCCAAAAAATAAGCCTGGAGATGAAAATAAAGAAGGTAAAAGTGATGTAGAAGATTACAGTCCGGGAGGAGACGGTCGGGGTAAGTTAAAGATCTTAAAACACAATAGCTGTTGCATTAAAGGGGTTCTCCAGGACTGTTATTTTGTCTGCCTATCTTTATGACACTGTATCTTTGTGGTACTTTATACTACTGTGTAGTTGACTTTGAATGTTGTCCTCTTAACATATGGGCCATTATGTTTCTGCATCTAGAGATGAGCAATTTGATTCACACTGCCTTGGTCTGGAATTCAAGCCAATTCTACTTAACATCAGGTCTTTTTTTCAGCACCTGGCATCCTGGGCACTTCAGACGCTCACTTGGCTCAACAATGTTGTGATGTCACGTGAGCCATAAAGACATTGCAGGTAAAAGAAAAGAGAAGGAGCGCAAATGTGAAGCACCTCAGGGTAAAACGTATTGCAGGGAAAGCGGGGTTTCCACTCACCTTGTGGAGTTGTACTGGCTGGGTACAACTCCAGTGATAGCCTCCTGTGGAGCAATACCAAACAGGGCGTCCCCGAGAAAATCCTCGTGCCAGGGAGAGAGCAGCATCACTTCCACCGGTCACGTGATCCAAGGCGGTGACGTCAGAAAGGTCCTAGTAGTCCTCCAGACTTGGATAAACAGGTTCTTTTTATAAACGATGCCTCTCTTACAAAGCTGCTGAACCGCACGGTCCCTCAGAAGGGAGAGAAGTGCACAGGAAAAAATAGTTGCGGTTCTGATAGCGCTAAGGAAGGAGGGCAAGGTGAAATTGTTATGATGAACAGACCTTTATTAAAAACACGGTCCCTCAAACTCCGCTACGCGTTTCGACGTTACCGTCTTCATCAGGTGGAACCTGATGAAGACGGTAACGTCGAAACGCGTAGCGGAGTTTGAGGGACCGTGTTTTTAATAAAGGTCTGTTCATCATAACAATTTCCCCTTGCCCTCCTTCCTTAGCGCTATCAGAACCGCAACTATTTTTTCCTATAAAGACATTGCAGGACCTAGTAATAAGCTCTAGAGCAGATATCCCCAATTATTTTGACCTTGTGAGCCATATTCAGCTCTGAAAGAGAGTCATGAGACATATTCAGGTCTAAGAGAAGTTCACAAGCAAAATCCAGCTCAGAGAGGGTTGTGAGCCATAATGACAGTCAAAAATTGTCTACAGAAATCACACCAAGGCAGTATACCAAGATCCGGGTTGTTCTACCTTACCCCCATGTAGATCTACTCTTCTGTGTCAAAACTCACCATCTGGAGACCTGCTCTTTATAGTTAATTAGCACCAGGTCTAGCTAAAAGCTAAGCTGGAAGATAGTCATGAGCCACACATCATGATTTGGTTCCCGAGTCACAGGTTGGGAACCCCTGCTCTAGAAGATGAATGGCACAGATGTGAAGATTGGCTATCACCGATGTTGTGACTGGACATTGGACCAGGGCATCACAAATCAAATTGCTCATCTCTGTCCGCGTCCACTTTTTTGTAAGCGATTGTGTTGGTACTGCAGCTCTTTCCAGCTGTTCATAGGCTGAAATCCCAAATCAAATAAAATCAGGTCAAATCCCCTGCAGTCGAATATTGAACATGTATCATAAGTATCTGCAAAACCCTTTAACCCCTTTACATACAGGTTCATCGTAGGTCATGTCCCTCCCTCTGATGTGAGCTCAAGCACTGCGCTCACATCTTTCCCCGCACACGTCAGATGATCTCATCAGCTGAGATGTGTAGGTAACAGCATCAATCAGATCAGTAACAGCCTGATCCAAAGCCCCGCGGCAGGGATTGCGCTGTTTCCTGCCATGATCGGATGTCTCATGAAGTAATCACAGGACGTCCGCTGTCACCTTGACAGCCTGGGGTCCTATGATGACCCCGGAAGCTGTATGGAATCATTTCTTGCTGGCGATGTCCCAGTGACTTAATCATTTCTGCTATATAGAGACCAGCATCATGTCTCTCTATAGAAGAAGCAATCATACTGTGCAGCACTGAGGCCGCCTGGGGACTAAGTAAAATAAAGAAAAAATTATTAAAAAAAATTAAAGTTCAAATCACACACCCCTTTTGCCCCATTGGAAATAAAACTATTAAAATCTTTAAAAAAAAATACACTTATTTGGTATAGCCATGTTCAGAAATGTCCGATCTATCAAAATATAAAATCAATTAATACGTTTTGTAAACTAACAGAAAAAAAAGTCCAAATGCAAAAATTAAGTTTTTTTGGTTGCTGAAACATTTAACGGCTGACCAGAAAAGCGCAACTACCCAAAAATGGTATCTTTGGAGATGTCAGCCCAAGCTGCAAAAAATAAGTTGTCACACAGCCCCAGATCCTGAAAAATGGGAATCCTACGGGTCACGGAAAATGGAGCAAAAGTGCAATTCTTTTTTTAAACTTCTGACTTCTTTTGCACCACTTTGGTAACAGTAAAAGTATACATGTTTGGTATCTACGAATTCGTACCGACCCGAGGCATCATACTGACAAGTCAGTTTTACCATATAGTGAACATGATGACAAATAAAATGTGTAATTGTACTTATTTTTACTCAGCCTTAATAACCAATATCTTGGCCAGGCAGTCATGGTTTACAAGTCAGTGACTGTCTGCAGTGGTCATGTGAATGATGGATGGTGGCAGCAGGACTGATTGTGAAGCAGCAGGGAATTAAATATTAAATACATTTAATGCTCTTAACATCTTATTTATTTTTTATTTACAAATTTTACACACCATAAGAGGTAATATTGCTGACACAAAGATAATGATGTTTCAGTAAGAAACAGACGTTTAGTACAATCAAAAAGATGTCAATAATTTAAAGAGGTGTTGGATATTTCTGATAGGTCTTCAATGTTTGACGGACTATGAGCAGCTGGATGGTACGAGGTGTGGTATTAAGTACAACCGCTTATTAATGGACATCCTCTTTAATCATTAATGACTTCTCTAGTATCGGTTATCTGTCCCTTCCATACAATCTATCACAAGGTCCACTTCTCCTTTCACTCTCACAATATATAATTGACTCCATTCTTGGAGGACTGTGGTCTCACAAGGTAAAATATTTACATATAGTCCCTAGTAATCCCTACAGAGCTGAGACCATGCACATTTCTCTAAAGTGAGGTTTACATACAGAATTCATGATCTAACATTACAGAATTGGGAGTCCTGCAAAGTCGTGATCACCCTTTAATTAAACAGAATCTGTAAGCAGTATTGTGCTATGTAAGATGAGGACAGCATGATGTAAGAGTTAAAAAACAAAGAGCAACTGTGCTTCTTTTATCTGTGTGCCTGCTATTGTTTACATAATATAAAGTGTTTGTTACCTAGTGGTTAGAATTAGAGGACTTCTAGTCATAAGCATGGCAGTCTGACACACCCCCTGCTGTGATTCACACCTCCGAGACAACCTATAATCTCTATTGACAGCCTGGTGTGGACAAGGGCAGCTCCCTCAGATCAGCTAAGAACTTAAAACTCAATTCTTTGACAGTGTCAGAATGGCTGCAGCCAGTAATCTATGTGATACATTGTTGGATTCAGGGTTTCTTTGCCTCCATTATGTTGCTGTCAGAGGAGTTTGCAAAAACTATCAGACAGATTCCCTTTAATGCATAGAAAAAATACACACCATGATATAGGGAAAATGCAAAAAGTAATGTCACAATTAGAGATGAGCGTACCTTTTTAAGTTCAGGTTCGGTTAGCCAAATGGGCATATGTTCACTTAAAAGATCGGCGAACAGTTCGCCGTACTTCCAAAACGCATTCAAATCAATGGGAGACAAAATCAACGGCCTACAAAACACCTTTAAAGGGTCACAAAAGCTGCCAAAACTGATTAAATTAGGGACAGACACCAGGAAAAGTGTCATCTATTCCCCAGAGATGAAAGTTGCATCAGGATTTCAAGTTTCAACATTGATTGGGACAGGGAGATGAGTGACAGGTGTAGGCAAACAAACAAAACCAATGGACGGTGCTCCAATGATCCGCGCTGCTGTGGAGAAACCAGGACCACAAAACGTCTGATGCAATGATGTTTTCATTTGACACGTTTCGGAGCACATTTTGCTCCTTCTTCAGGGACACAATCACAAGAACAAATCATAGTGTCGGCATTATATACCTTCATAGAGACACCAAACAATTAAACACATCATCATGACGTCAGGCACAGTGGGAGGACACAATGACGTGGTGAAATCCAATCCCGGTGCATATACAAATCTCAAAACAATATCATTAATTCACAAAGGTAATGGTATCTGTAGATGAAGAGAAATATTCACATAACAAAATAATTGAAAAAAAAAACAATATAAAATCAATGAAAATGCTACAAAATCTAAATGTGCATATGAAGGATCCGAACTGTCCAATCCAAAAAGGTGAATGATTAATCATAAGCATAGCTGAAATCAGGATGACTATGCTGAGCTATCGGGAATCAGTGAATCCAGATTGTGAAACGCATTGACATAATAGAAACAATATTTGTTACGTATTGACTGCCTTGTAGAATGAAGTGCTGCTGCTGTAGGTTTAAATTAAGCCTTTTTTTCCCTGCTCAGTGTGAGTAGATGAGGCTAATGAGCGGAGCATGTAGTAGCAGTGTGTGTGAATGCCTAGGTATACGAGATGCATGTCTGGGCTGGTTGTCCCCACCCCTTGGCCTTAAATGGATCAGCTCACATCCACCAGTTGTTGCTGATTCAGTTCACTTCTGCACTGTGACCTGGTGTGAGCAGATGCTGATCTGAAGCTGCTGTGGTTTTTTTCCCTTGTAAGTTTGTTGGGCTCCGTGGTGCCGTGGGTGGAGGTAGGGTTTTTGCCTAGGGCTTCTCAGGAGCTTTAAAAACTTAGGTTGGCAGCTCGAACCTCCTCACCTTTAGAGGTATCTTCGAGATTAGGGCGAGCCAGAGGGCCTCAGTATCAGGGCCAGAGTAGGCTACACTTATCCCTTTGTCCAGCTCTGCTACCAACCCCTCCCAGCGTGACAATATTAATCACGATGACTCTGTTGAACTATGAGCGAATCCAGTGAATCCAGATTTTGAAACAATATTAAATCAAAGAAAAACAAACTGATAAAAAGGAGGAATAGAAAAAAAGAGGTGGAGTAGAAAAAATAGGGGAGAAAAAGAAGGCTAGAATAACCTCTACCTAGAAAATTGCAATGTATAGTACGATTAATGAGAATGTGAAAGTGAACTCATAGTGAGATCAGAGAAGAGCAAACAATAACCTGCCGCCAGTGTTATGACCATTAATAAGTGAGATGATTGTTCCAATATGAGCTTCATAATCAAGAGATACAATGGAAACAGAGTTACGGGGAAGATTTATCATTGCTAATGTAATAAATGGATTAATAGGAAAATAAATTACACAATTTTGATAAAATTGGTGACAATAAATCAACTAATTTATTGGGTATAATTAAGATAAATATGAATAAAACTGTCCAAAAACTGAGTTCATAGACCTCTAGTTATAGTGTATAAGTAGTACCATAAATAACAATTATTGATGTTCTTATCGGTTTTTTGGGGATTCATTTTTTACCCCTTTTTAATAAATTTTTAATAATAATATTTTTTTATTTATGATTCAAATAAATGAGATTTGCTTGAAATTTTGTAAGATTGTAAATACACTCACCAATTATATACCTTCAGTCCTTTATTAGTATACTGTTTTAAGTTTAGTTGATTCTTATTATCAATTCTATGAGCTCAGTTTTTGGACAGTTTTATTCATATTATCTTCATTATACCATAATTATAATTTACCATTGTAGTTGATTTAGTTAATCCATTTATTACATTAGCAAAGATAAATCTTCCCCGTAACTCTGTTTCCATTGTATCTCTTGACTTATGAACATCATATTTGAACAATCATCTCACTTATTAATGGTCGGCACCAATCACCAATTGTTCTTCTCTGATCTCGCTATGAGTTCACTTCTTCACTATCTTTCATGCTATTTTCTAGGTAGCCTTCCTTTTTCTCCCCTCTATTTCTATTTCTCCTTTTTATCAGTTCATTTTACTTTGATGTAATATTGTTTCTATTATGTCAATGCGTTTCACAATCTGGGTTCACTGGATTCCCGATAGCTCAGCATAGTCATCCTGATTTCAGCTATGCTTCATGAATAATCATTCACCTTTTTGGATTGGACAGTTCGGATCCTTCATATGCACATTTAGGTTTTGTAGCATTTTCATTGATCTACAGATGCCATTACCTTTGTCAATGACATGATATTGTTTTGAGATTTGTATATGCACCGGGATTGGATTTCACCACGTCATTGTGTCCTCCCTCTGTGCCTGACATCATGATGATGTGTTTAATTGTTTGGTGTCTCTATGAAGGTATATAATGCCGACACTCTGATTTGTTCTTGATGATTGTGTCCCTGAAGAAAGAGCCAACTGTGCTCTGAAATGCGTCTGAATTAAAATATCATTGCATCAGACCTTTTGTGGTTCTGGTTTCTCTCCAGCAGCGCGGATCATTGGTTTTGTTTATATGCCATGTTGCACATGGAAGTGTGGATTCAGCGGCAGCTGTACAATCGCACACACTGGTTGTGGGTTACACAACCAGCTCAGGTGAGCACCTGCAATCATTTTATGTCCCCTTTTAATAGAGCTACAAGCCTATGCGCCTTTTGTCTCTTGCATCTCTAGATAGATGTACTCAGAAAGCCCTGATAAATCACAAAGACACCCCAAGAAGAGTCTCCATAGTTCACAAAATTAGGGTCAGATACCACCAAAATGGCATCAATTGAGCCAGAATAAAAATTGTATAATGGTGCAGCCGGCATGCATGGTACAGGGCAGGAACAGGGCCTGGCCTAGCATGTGAAGGTTAAAAGTTGATCAGGAACAGGGGGATGTACATGTAGGCCTATTGTGGAGGGGGCCCTTATACCTCATGCAACCGCTCCAATATATGTTTTGCTCCACCATCCTTAGGTAGCACAAGAATTAGTTTCACAGAGAACTACTGGAAGAATGAGTCAGGTGGGTCAGTCACATGTATAGGCTTATTGGACAGAGGGCCCTCATAAGTCATGCAACCACTCCAATAAACTTTATGCTCTGCCACCCTCAGTTGACACACATATCAGATTCAAGGAGTACTACCAGAAGAATTAGGTGGGTCAGTCATCTGCAAAAGCATGGTGCTCAATGAGCCCTGCTAAATTCACAAAACACACAAATAAGACACCCCAACAAGAGTCTCCACATTTCCAATAATTAGGGTCAGACACCACGAAAGTGCCATTAATTCAACCAGAGTAAAAATTCTATAATGGCGCAGCTTGTATGCATGACACAAGGTCTGGAACAGGGCCTGGCCTAGCATTTGAAGGTTAAACAGTCATTAGAAACAGGGGGATGAGCGACACGTGTAGGCATTATGCTCACAGAGCCCCACTAAATTCAGAAAACAGATAACAATGAGATCTACGAGAAGAATCTTCACATTTCAAACAATTAGCCAGATTGGTGGTATCTGGCCTATATTAGCCAAAGTGGCATCAATTAACCTGGAATAAAAATTGTATAATGACTCTGCCCAGTCTACCACTAGGGTGGAAAAGTCCTTGGAGGTCGATGACTTGTTCTTCTTGATGAAAGTTCGGCGATCTACAATTTTAGGGGACAGCCAGATGCGCTTATCCGTCACAACAGCACTAGCAGCGCTAAAGATACGTTCAGAGAAAACACTGGCTGCCGGGAATGACAAAACCTCCAAGGCGTGAATGGCAAGCTTAGGCCTCTCCTTCATTTTTGAAGTACAAAAGGGTCTAAACTGCCCCTGATGGCATGGATACGGAGCTCTATATACTACTGCACCATCCTCCCCAGACATTTACTATTTGTCAGACTTTTTCTAAGTTTTGCTAGTGCACGGTCTGCTTTAAAAACTTAATGAAACAACTCAGAGACTGCTTCTGACAGCTAAACTGCTGCTTCTAATGTTTTTACGCTGATGACTCAACATCTCCTTAGTTGGAAGTATAGATCTGTGATGTATACTGTCTCCCTCACTGCTGTGTTGGGGAAAACCAGTCCAAAGATTGTCTACCAGTTTATTTTGATACTGAAGCACGTGCATGTCCAAGGCGGGAAGCATCTGACTAAATTTACTCTTGTACCACGGATCCAATAGTGTTGCAACCAAGAGCTTATCTCTAATTCAAATCCCAGCGATGCGGGTATCATGTTGCAGATAGTGTGGCAAGAAGGCACACATGTGTCTTATTCATCGATGAGGCCCAAATCCTTGTGCTGGTGGTGTAAAAATCTAGCTCCCTTTCTTTGTCCTCTCCCACATACCTCGGAAAACAGAAATGGGAATCATTTCTTCCTCATCTCCTGACTGTTATGAGCCCATCATCTCTCCAGCCTTATGTTGCGCCCCTGCGGACCAGTCACCACTAGATGGCGCAGCAGCCAGGATCAGTAAATCGAGTCACCTCAAACACACACCCAACACACTCTGACCCAAGACTAGGAACTCTATGCCAGCAACCGGGCAATGTCTGGAAGAGACAAGTGGAGGGTGGAGAAGTTAGAACAGGACCGAGTTAGGGGAGGTAACAAAAGGTTACAACACCAAGCACAGTAAGCCACTCAGCCAAGAGACACCAGAGAGGCAAGTTCAGTCAGAGGGAAAAGCAAGAACACCATCATACAGGACTGAGAGTACATGGACCCGGCAGCCTGTGCTACCTTGAGGCTTCTCCAGGTCCCGGACTATAGACAGAGGTGAGAGAAGGAAGGAGTCCAAGGTGTGCTCAAATCAGCGAGGACACTGAGGGACTGGGTTGGAACAAGAGTGTCAGCTCTGCTGAAGTGGCCAGGAAACTCTATGCTCCAACTACAAACCCTGGCGGGGTGCGGGGTCTTTATGTCCCGTGACCCAACCTCTGGTGCAGCAAAAGGAAAGCAATCGTATTAGGACTAGAAGATCTGGCAGGTTGCCCACTTAAAGCCCGTGGCCGCTGGACTGCAGCTTGCGTGTGGACAGACCGAAGAGGCCCATGAAAGGAACACGAAAGGGGGTGATTGTGAGGAGCCATCCTGGCTGCTTAGACCATACCAGAGCCGCCACTGTACTGTCTGTAAACAAACCATCTGCCGACAAAGAGAGGAGACTGCCTGACTGTATCGTGAACCCTACACTCCCGATGAGCCCTGCCTTACAATAGGCTATCCAGTTGCCCTGGGGACCTGCTCTTCCCATGGAGAGCAGAACCATCCTCGCTGCGACCCCCATCATCCCTGCAGCAGCTGCTATCTTGGCCGTATTCCACGGGTGTGGTAATGACACTTTTTGATTTTTGCTTTATTTTATTTCATTTTTCCAATCCCCCTTTTTAGAAATCACCCTGACTAGGGGGATGACTGACCGGGTCACGCCACCATGACATCCCACAGCCCCAGATGATGACGAGAGGGCCCGGTCCCAAGTACCCCACATTGCCGCCACAGGCGAGTCTCTTGTCTGCCTCTATTTCTTTGGCGGTTCCTGCACCTTTATTACTACTTTGTCTAGAACCATGAGTTCCCCTCTATCACTCTACTCCACCCTGCCTTGCCATCAGTCTGTGTGACAAGAGACCGGACCTTGGAGAAATAGATATCCTTTCCACATTCTCCTCTTCTTCCTTCTCCTCTTTCTCGGGTACCACCACCTCATCCCGCAGACTTTTTTAAAGTTTGCTCCACCATTAGATGACTGGAATAGTGATGCTGATAACAACATCATCAGCTCAACCATCTTAGTAGCCATTTCGAAACTGTGCAGAATGAGGCAAAGGTCCTTGATCTGTGCCCACTTTGCAAGCATCATTTGCACCACATTTGGCTTGTTTTGAGTCACGTCATTACATACTGCACCAGGGCTCGTCACTGCTGCCATAGTCGGTGCAACATGTTCACTGCGGAATTCAAATGTGTTAGCGCATTGTATATCAAATGGTTAATTGTCCGAAAGACCCCCTGTAGCGATGCTAGTCGATGAGCCGCAGGGTGAGAACAGTGGAAGTGACCGTGCCTTGTGCAGCAGCTCATCCAGGCCAAAATAATAGTGGCATAGGAATTGCTGGACAACCAGGTTGAGAATGTGAGCCATGCAAGGCATGTGTTTAAGTTTTCCATGGTATAGGACCTTAACAAGATTTGCACTGTTGTCGCACATGACCCTCCCTTGCTCCAGGTTTAGCAGAGACAGCTATTGCTGGAACTCTGCCTACATAGCTGTCCCCAACCTTTCAGCTGTGTGACTCGCATGTCGAAGGCATTTTAATTGAAACACTGCCTGATGGCAGAGAGCCCTGACAGTGCAGTACAGAGGTGGGATGGATCCTGTGTGAACTGTTGCAACATTAAGGGAGAGGTTGAGGGCACAGCTGGAGGCCCTAAAGGAGGTGGATGAGGCAGAAGCATTGAATGAAGAGGTACAGGCAGAAGTTTGCCCCAAAAGTATTGGGGATTTCAAGACTTGATGAGTAGCTCTTTTCCCCATCTGAGCCTGCAGCCACTAGAGTCACACAGTGGCCAGTGAGCGAGATGTAACGACCGTGGCTACGTTTGCTCATCCAGGTGTCATAGTGAATTGCTCCCTGTCACACACAGAGTTTCTCCAGGAATAGGTGATGTTGTTTGCAACATGCTGGTTTAGCCCAGGCACAACTTTCCTTGATAAGTAATAGCAACTGTGCAACTGATGCTGGGGGACTGTGACAGTCATCAGGCAGAAAGCTCTATTTCCATGACCAACAAATTGGAAATGGTGAAGTTCAAGCTATTTGCTTTGGAATGTACAGTGCCTACAAGTAGTATTCAACCCCCTGCAGATTTAGCTGGTTGACACATGCGGAATTAACTTGGCATTGTGACATTTGGACTGTAGATCAGCCTAGAAGTGGGAAATGCAGTACCACAAAAATTTCTTTTTTTTTTCTTTCTTTTTTTTTCTTTTTTAAAAGCGTTAAAAGTTAACTCAGAGGGTCATTTATTATTCAACCCCTCAAACCACCAGCATTCTGTTTGGTCGCCCTAAAGTATTAAGAAGTAGTTCAGGCACAAAGAACAATGAGCTTCACATGTGTGGATTAATTATCTCTTTTGCCAGCCTTTTCTGACTATTTAAGACCCTCCCCAAACTTGTGAACAGCACTCATACATGGTCAACATGGGAAAGACAAAGGAGCATTCCAAGGCCATCAGAGACAAGATCGTGGAGGGTCACAAGGCTGGCAAGGGGTACAAAACCCTTTCCAAGGAGTTGGGCCTGCCTGTCTCCACTGTTGGGAGCATCATCCGGAAGTGGAAGGCTTATGAAACTACTGTTAGCCTTCCACGGCCTGGACAGCCTTTGAAAGTTTCCTCCCATGCCGAGGCCAGGCTTGTCCGAAGAGTCAAGGCTAACCCAAGGACATCAAGGAAGGAGCTCCGGGAAGATCTCATGGCAGTGGGGACATTGGTTTCAGTCAATACCATAAGTAACGTACTCCACCACAATGGTCTCCGTTCCAGACGAGCCCGTAAGGTTCCTTTACTTTCAAAGCGTCGTGTCAAGGCTCATCTACAGTTTGCTCACGATCACTTGGAGGACTCAGACAGACTGGTTCAAGGTTCTATGGTCTGATGAGACCAGGATCGAGATCTTTGGTGCCAACCACACACGTGACGTTTGGAGACTGGATGGCACTGCATACGACCCCAAGAATACCATCCCTACAGTCAAGCATGGTGGTGGCAGCATCATGCTGTGGGGCTGTTTCTCAGCCAAGGGGCCTGGCCATCTGGTCCGCATCCATGGGAAGATGGATAGCATGGCCTACCTGGAGATTTTGGCCAAGAACCTTCTCTCCTCCATCAAGGATCTTAAGATGGGTCGTAATTTCATCTTCCAACAAGACAACGACCCAAAGCACACAGCCAAGAAAACCAAGGCCTGGTTCAAGAGGGAAAAAATCAAGGTGTTGGAGTGGCCTAGTCAGTCTCCTGACCTTAACCCAATTGAAAACTTGTGGAAGGAGCTCAAGATTAAAGTCCACATGAGACACCCAAAGAACCTAGATAACTTGGAGAAGATCTGCATGGAGGAGTGGGCCAAGATAACTCCAGAGACATGTGTCGGCCTGATCAGGTCTTATAAAAGACGATTATTAGCTGTAATTGCAAACAAGGATTATTCCACAAAATATTAAACCTAAGGGTTGAATAATAATTGACCCACAATGTTTAAAATGTATTAAAATTCAACTGAGCAACATAACTTTTTGGTGTGTAAGATTTATGCTTCTGTTAATAAATCCTACTCTCGTTTGCAGTTTGAAGGCTCTAACTTATTGGCATCTTATCAAACCACCTAAATCTGCAGGGGGTTGAATACTACTTGTAGGCACTGCATATGAGGAAATAATCTTTTTTGTGACCACAATTGCGGGACCAATGGCTGAGAGGGTGGAGTAAACTGTACCCGACAAACTGCTGCACTATGAGGGAGCTGCAGGTAGAGACATTATGGTGGTCTGACAAACAAGTGGTGTGCTCAGTGTCTGGGATCGGTTAAAACCAGCAGGCATTTCTACATCTGTACCAGCTGAGGGGCTGTCACTCACCCCTACTGTAGTGGGTAAACAAGTGGAGATTCTGCGGATGGAAACCTTTTGGACAATACGTGCCAGGCTGACTGAGAAGGAAGAAGAAGCAAATGCATGTGATGCGGCAGACAGTATTTAGTGAGGTTTGCTAGGCACTAGGGATGAGCGAGTACCTAAATATTCGGACTCGCTATACTCACAATGAGTAGGTCCCGGTACTCGGTACTTGTTGTGAGAACAGCGAGTCCGAATACTTTCACAGTGTATCTATAGATACACTGCGAAAGTACCCTAAAAGTGAATAAAAGTTGTTAAAAACAATAAAACTACAAACTCGCCTGTCCGACGCCTGCACCGGGACCGTCCCAGGAGACCTGCGATCACCGGACAAGGATCTGTGACTGCCAGCCAATCAGACATGTCACAATCACGTGATCGCTAGCGGCCACCTGATTGGCCAGATTGCAAGGTCCTAGGTGTACTGCCAGGACCTTGCAATCTGGCCAATCAGGTGGCCACTAGCGATCACGTGATTGTGACATGTCGCCATCTGATTGGCCAGATCACTACCGGCCATCTGATTGGCTGGCAGTCACAGATCCTTGTCCGGTGATCGTAGGTCTTCTGGGACGGTCCCGATGCAGGCGTCGGACAGGCGAGTATGTAGTTTTATTGTTTTTAACAACTTTTATTCACTTTTAAGCTACTTTCGCAGTGTATCTATAGATGCACTGCGAAAGTAATCGGACTACTCATAAGATGCTGGGAGAGTAGCAAGTACCCGAATACCGCTACTATTCGGCAAGTTCCGAATAGTAGCGAGTATACTCGCTCATTCCTACTAGGCACAGTTTTAGCACAGTAATTTTCTCAGAGTAACGCACGATGCTGGGCTATGTGGCAGTTCATGCATGTAGTAGGCAAATTTTTGATTTTTTTGTCTCTACTGAAGTTTTTTTTTTTTTACAACGTTTACAAATAACATGAGTTGGGGAATCTTTTGCGGTGTCAGAAAAGGCCCAGGGTAGACAACTATTACCCCCTCAGACAACTGCAGACCAGCAACCGCTGATTTCCACAGCCAGAGTTTTGGCTGAGGATGCAGTGCTGGTCATGCTTGCAGTCCTCACTCTGTGTGGGAACATGCAACCTAACCTCCTCACCTTCTTTTGCTGAGCTACTCAGCTGCATGACTACTCTGGGTTGATTCCAAATGGGATCTCGAACCTCCTCATCATCCTTTTTGATGTCCCACTACTTGTCCTGAGTGTCACCTCCTTCTCTTCCTGCCCTGCATGCTCAGTACAGTGCGGGTGCTCCTTTGGTATCCGAGTCTCATCATCTTCATCATTACCTCCACCCCCAGGAGTTAAGATCTGGTGGTCTGGATTCTGCTGGGACCCTACTTTTTTCGTCCTTGGATCCAATTAGAAAAAGGTTTTGAAGATCGATGCAGATGCTTTCCTCCTCTGGAGCATGTGAATATTTGGAGCAGACCTCTGATGCCCATGGAATAGAATGCATTTGCAGAATTGCCCACCTGTGTTTCCACACAATCGGTTGTGCGGTTGGAGAGTTGTGACATGAGATAATTGGGGCACCACCTCTGAGGACACTACTGTTTGGGATGTTGAGGTGGAGGAATAGGACAGGCCACTTGTTGAAGCAATTGCCATGAACTGGAGAAAAACTTCTTTCTGGGCTTCTTCCACAACTGATATCGCTCTTCTGCTGCTTGCAAATAAAGAGAATGGACTAGGCTGTTCCGTAACAGACATTTTTACTTCCCTTGGGATACAACGAGCCGAGCCAATGTTTGGTCAGTACAGCTGTTATGAACACCAAGCCTACTCCTACTCTATCGCTCCCCTATTCTATCTAAAAAGTGATCTAAAAGTTATCTTTCAGTGTAGCATGGATGGAGCAGCCACAGCACTGTCCCTAGCAGTAACACTCTGCAAATGGTGACTATGGGAAATGGTCACTTCTTACGTTCCCAAGGGACATATGAGTTAGGCAGCCAATGAAACAAGCCAGCCAGTGACACAAGTCCTTGTACTTCAACTTGTTGGATGTTTTATATGACCTGATTGGCTGCTGACCAGGAACATCTACACAGAAAATGCTGGGAAAAACATTGAGTCCGACGCTTCTCCGATCTATCCCCACACGTCCCATCCACTATCCTACATTGTCAGAAGGTGGAAGAAAAGCACCACCTAATGCAGGAATGCATTTTTTTATATCTAATCAGGTAACAAATAAAGCCACGTTTGACCATTTTGTTTCGTAAATTCCTGTAGTTTCCGATCCCAAACCCAATCTGCAATGTTTGTGCTGAATTGGAAATTAGCGAACGTCTTCGGGGAAAGATCTCTCATTTCTAGTAACAATACAGGGATAATGCAGACAAATAATGCTTTCAATATAGGAATAGCTTATTGAATTATACCAATAATGATGTCATAGTATAAAGATAGCCCATCCAGGGAAGTCACAAAACACAGATCATGCGAGTAGAGCAGCAATGAGTTTTGCAAATAACAATGTCACACTAATGAGATAATCCACTTAGTGTCATATTAAAGGGAATCTGTCAGCATGTTTATGCTGCTTCTTCTCTGAGCAGCATGACGTAGGCAAGGAGACCCCCAAATCCAACGATGCATCACTAAGATTAATGGGTGCAGCGGTCCTGACACAATCTGTGTCCCTGGTACGTGCTGTGTAATGGATGTGTCTGGCCATACAGGGACATGGTGTGATCATGCCACATCTCCTGTGCTGAGATAATCTTATATATGTGTCCCTGCTATGTACTGTGTAATGGATGTGTCTGACTATACAGGGACATGATCTGATCACATCACATCTCCTGTGCTGACATAATCTTATGTATGTGTCCCTGCTATGTACTGTGTAATGGATGTGTCTGACTATACAGGGACATGATCTGATCACATCACATCTCCTGTGCTGAGATAATCTTATATATGTGTCCCAGGTACGTGCTGTGTAATGGATGTGTCTGGCCATACAGGGACATGGTCTGATCCCACCACATCTTCTGTGCTGAGATAATCTTATGTATGTGTCCCTGCTATGTACTGTGTAATGGATGTGTCTGATGGAACAGGGACATGGTCTGATCATACCACATCTCCTGGGCTGAGAGAGTCCCTGTGCCATCAGACACATCCACTACACAGTACATAGCAGGGACACATATGTAAGATTATCTCAGTACAGGAGATGTGGTATGATCAGACCATGTTCCTGTATGATCAGACACATCCATTACACAGTACATAGCAGGGACACATATATAAGATTATCTCAGCACCGGAGATGTGGTATGATCAGACCATGTTCCTGTATGATCAGACACATCCATTACACAGTACATAGCAGGGACACATATATAAGATTATCTCAGCACATGAACTTTTTCTATAACATCCAATTGTGTAAATTATTATTCCAAGATCTATTGATTAAAATCTACTTTGTTCATTGGGAAAACCCCTTTAATGAGGACGCCTAGTTCTGGAAAAGAGAGACTTCTAGATTATTCAGTGTTCACTGAGCAAAAGGGAGTAAATGAAATGGTGTCTTGTGCCTATGTGGCAAAATTGTTATTTGCATACCTTTTTTACTCAGGAGTACTGCATGGTCTATAAGCCTCCCTACTCTGGCTTCATAGTTTAGTTAACTAGTCATTTTTATCACATAGGTCTTCTAATAAAGGCTTCTTACCCAATCTCATAACTTCCACTAATGAACCCTAAAACAGTTGTCTGTTTATGGAGGTGTTTTAGTTTTGGAGAAAATTCTAGTTTCGGTTTATATACTGTTATGTGGTAGGTTACTAGATGCAATTGGTGGCACTGAGGACTCTGGTCTCTTCCTCTGAGAAGAGGCTATTTCCTACATTATTGTATACAAGCTTTGCTGGAGGCCCCGACAACAATTACACTGTAATATTTGACACTAGAACATCTCAACACCATCATCAATATGAGACTTTATTGGTTTGTATTAATAATCAATATTTACGTCTAAGGCTGGTTTCACACTACGATTTTAGCATTTCCAATGCTGTCCGATAAAAATCGGACAGCATCGGAACGATTTTTGCCCCCATGCAGCCCTATGGGCATCGGACCGAATCGGATGTGCACTAAATGGCATCCAATTTGGTCCGATCCAATTCTGTCTGATTTTTTTATCGGTGCAAAAATCGGAGCATGTTACGATTTTTGCACCGAAAATAAAATCGGACAAACTCGTATAGGACCAATTCAGATGCTATTTAGTGCACATCCGATTTGGTCCGATCAATTTAACAATGGGCCCTATGGAGCAGGGTCCGAGGAAACATCGGATGTCTCCTCGGACCCGATTTTACTGTACTGAGCATGCTCAGTACAGTAAAACTGCTCCAAACTGGGAGAGCAGGGGTTTAAAAAAAAATATGTATGCTCACCTGTCCCCGAGGCCCCTGCCGTCTCCCGCCGTCTCCCGCAGGCTCCAGGTATACTCGCGGTGTCTGCAGAGGCCTTCTTCTTCTGTACAGGACCTGCCGTGATGTCACAGTCACGTGACCGCAGGTTACACATGATTGTGACATCACGGCAGGTCCTATACAGAAGAAGAAGACCTCTGCAGACACCGCGAGGACATCGGGAGCCTGCGGGAGACGGTGGGGGCCTCGGGGATAGGTGAGCATATACTTTTTTTTTCAGCCTGGAGGCAACGATTTTATGCCGGAATCGGATGCCTATTTGGCAGCCGATTCCAGGCATCAGAAGGGAGCCGATGCTGTCAGATTTTATCGGACAGGATCGGCTCCCTTAAAAATCGTAGTCTGAAAGTAGCCTAAGGGAGTTACAGAAAGAACGTAGTCCTACACACTTGACCATTTCTGGAATGCCCAACTCAACTATGAATAGGTACGATGGAAGCACATCATTAAATACACCAACAAGTGTCTATACATGTCGCTGTATTTAGATAACCATTAATCTAATTGACCAAATGCATTAAAGGTGACCTATCACCCCCAGGACACAAGTGGCCAGTTTGCCATTCCACTGAGTATTGTTTTTTCTCTTTCAAAAAATGAAAAATGATTGCAGAGATATGGGCCTTTTTTATTTAGTTACAATTTTCCTGGTCTAGGGGAGCATGGTTCACCAGATAATTAAGCAGTCTAAAGACACGCCCCAGAGGATCCTGTGAGTCACACACCCTTAGTAAAGGCAATAAAAATGAGCACAAAAAAAAAGGCCCATATATCTGGAACCATATGAGGGGTAAGAATGAGAGAAAGAACAGAATTCTCAGTGAAGCACCAGGAATAAAATCTGAGGATGAAAGTGGTCATTTTTCACCAAGAAACATGTGCTCTTTTACCACAACTCGATGAATACAGTAACTCTATTATATAATAATATTTTATATATGTTGGTTTTGTTCTTACACTCCTGTATGTTTCAGAGGAAAAAATAAGTAAAAGTGATAAGGAGCTGAAGCAAACTCACCTGGATGACGCTGAGGAAGAGCCCAACAGCCTACCGAGTGACGACAAGACCATGGATTGCCATCATAATCAGGCCAGATCAAGCTTGTATTCCTCAAGGACCAGTGAAAGCACTTTGACACAAAATTGCAATGCAGCGACCAACCCATGTAGTAAAGAGAATACAGAAGACTTTTTAGGACTAATTGTGGGGAAAAAAAGCTTCCAAGGATACAGTGAACACATAGTAAGTTGTGAGAATGCTGATAAACCTAAAATATGGTCACTGGCACACACAGCAGGTGCCACCATTACTGTGGACGCTGAAAGTGGTAATAGTAGGTCAATGAGCCCTGACTGTCTCTTTGTGAGAAGAAGACATTCTACCCACAATGGCTTGTGCAATGAGACAAGGTCCTTGCATAGTATAAAGACTCAAACTCACACCGAATGTTCTTTTGAAGAAATGTCCCAGTCAGCTAAAGTGCATAGGACTTCAACATTCAACTTACAATCATTTCAACTCAGCTGTCCATACCCTGTATTGGGAGAATCATGTGAATATTCCTGTGGAGTGGAAGGTATCTACTCTTCCTTGTTACTGTAAAGGTTATTGAGCCTACGCTGCACAATTCATTGAGAAGTATAGTCATTTTTTATTATCTCACCACCATAATTAGAATAATAATATAATCAAAGTGTTTATGAAATGTGTGTTTCACAAATATGGGGCATCTTTTTGTAGAATTTGTTGTTGTTCTGTTTTCCCTCCTGACAATATGTTAATATATTGACCATCGTTAAGGTGCCCATAGCTGTTGAACGAGCTTTCCTGACAAGCCCAGCATTTTTGTGTTTTCTATAGCGACATTGGACTAGACAAATCTGGCAATGGTTAATCTGCCTGTAGAAAAGGATCGACCATTTGACAGAATCTGGTGAAGTGGCCTCATACACATTTGAAGGTCTGCCAATCCCACTGAAATCATCTACTTGGCCAAATGTCTCATCTGTATGGGAGTTTTAGGATTTCCTATATCAAATGGATGGGTCATATAGATGATGTCAGGAAGAATAAGATTGGATAGTTCATATATAGGGAAGATGGTGTCTCACGGTCCACGCTGCTGTCTCAGTGGGATCCCAAGGGATGGATGTCTCCAAGAAGTCACAAGGAAGGCAATGGTTCCAAAGCAAAGATCTCCTTTATTCACCAACATGTTTCAGCACCTATCCTGCACCTTCATCAGGGTACCGCAGACGTCACACACCATCTTCCCTATATAGAGCATTTTCCACGTACGAGTGGTTGGTGAGGTCCTGCAGCAGCTTTAAACCAAAGGCTTTATAAACCAGTTGTGGGTCACACAACTTGACCAGGTCAGTGTACACCTATTGATATACTCATTGTGTCACCAGTGATAGGGCACTATTGCGCCTCTTGACTCTCCCCCTTTTTGTATTTATACAGCTAAAGGTTGGATAGTTGGCATTTCAACACTCAATTCTTTTGCTTTTAAGAGATATAATTTACCAGCAAAATTACCTATCAGCAGCATTCTTCTCATTCATGAATGTACGGAAGTTGGGGATATAGCTGTCTGTCAAATGAACACTCATTGACAGTTATCTTATGTGTTTGGCCATCGTAACGGCGCCCATCTGTTACTCCAACATAACCTATTGTGGAGTTTCTAGATAAATGTACTAGTGCTGCCACCATAAGAAAAAAATATCACAGCTCAATGTTCAGCAACTCATATATGTCTTATCCCCCAATTTTTATTGTGCTTTGATCAATGTGATCCATACAACATTCAACGTGGTGATCAGGGAGAGTATTCTATAGCGATAAGTGTGTGCCGCTTAGCAGCCTCTACAAATCAACTCACTCCTATGCTCTATATGTCCATCTTGATTTGCTAGAATGTGGAAAGGCATTTGTGGTAGTCTTGATCATCAAATGGATCCATTGATAGGTGAATATCACACTGGACATTTCTGATCCATTGTTGGTGAAGCTTTTTTGTTGAAAACTGCACTAAAAATAGGTCAGTCACTGCGTCTGCTGACAAAGTGAATGGGACTTGACATTTAGCGGTGCAGACGCTGAGTTTTTGACAGCTGTGTTAGTGGTGCAGAAATTTCCTTTGGTTTTATTTCTGGTTTTCTCATGGTCAGCTGAATTACCATAAACCCAAAAATAATCTGTAATCCATTCAAGATTAAAATCTTTAAGTTTCCACGTGTCGCCATCAAACATTCACTTTGCACAATTTCATGGTTATTGATTAGGGTTTTTTTAATTTAAGTTGACTAATAATGTTTTTGTTTTCACAATTGACCAACTGATGTTTTTATTATGTTTGTTTGCTCTTAGATGAGGGTTTTGTCACCTTCCTAAACCCGCCATAAATGTATGATGCATGCCAGGACCCCACATATGATCCAGAGCTTGTATCAGATGTGAAAGATACTGGCTGTGTTTTACAGCCAGCATCTCCTTCCAACAGCAGCAACAGAGCTGAGTTCTGAATGCTGCTGTTAACCAAACCACTATGAAAGCAGTCCACGGGTTCACTATTCTATGCTTGCATCGGCCCCTCGCCATGCGATTGCGGGGTGCCTTGGTGCTACGTGTTGACTGCTTTGTAGTCCATTTGAGCTGCTTCTATGATTAAATATGAGTTTTTTTTCCTTAGTCGATGCGGTGTGCTGCAGGTCTGCAGATGTGGGGGTGAGTCTTAGCATTTAGGTGGAGGCGGAGGGGTGTGTCTTAGTATTCAGATCTCCACTCCCCCAGCCTTGAAATAGCTCTACTAGGTGTCACAGTTAGAGCTCATTTCTACTTGGACCCCATGCTGTGAAGTTGTGCTGTGCTGAGCTGCGTTATTGTCATTGGCTTTCATTGAAGCTGCTGGATTTTCCCAGTCTATGGGTGGAGGTAGGGGTTCTTAGCCTAGGGCTGAACAGGAGCGAAGGGCTAGGGTGGCAACCCGAACCTCCTCAAATTCAGAGGTACCTTCAGAAACAAGTTTAAAAAAAAATATTAAAAATTACAGATATTCTCGTACTCCTCTTTTTTCCCAATAAAAATAAAAACATTTGAAAAATAAACACACTTGGGATTACAGAGTCCATAAAAGTCCAATATATCAAGGTCTTAAAAATTTTAACTCATAGAGCAGGGGTAGGGGAACTCCAGGCCTGAAGAGCTGCACAAGTGGGGTATTCAGGATTTCCTCAGTATTTGCACAGGTGATAATATAATCACCTGCACTGGTAATGATTCCAACCTCTGTGCAATACTAAGGAGATCCTGAAAACTTGCACTGTGTGCGGCTCTTCAGGCCTGGAGTTCCCTACCTCTGCTGTAAAGCAAAAAAAAAAAAAAAAATGTCAGAGCTGACTTTTTTCATTCAGCTCATCGGGCAGTAAAATGCAATAAAACGCGATAAAGACTTCATATTCAATGCAAAATAGTATGATTTAAAATGCTATCTTGCCCTCCAAAGACAAGCACAACTCAATTGAAAGAAAATTAAAGGGAACCTATCACCTGGAATTAAGGCCCTACACTATCACTACCTGTCCCTACACCTTCCTAGCTGCTCCCTATCTATCCCTATCTGTGCTAAAATGGCAATATAAAAGATTAGAAAAATGAATTCTAACTTAAATAAGTCTGTGAGTAAGGAGACTGAGAAGGCGGTGCCAGGCTCCATGTAGCACTCCTACCATGTGGCTGAGCATGCCCGCTGGGCGGCATTATTGTTTCTTCCTCTCTGCCCCTCTATTTGGAATCTCCCGCCCTCTGGAAGCTTGTCATGCACCGGGCGCTACGTCACTTCCGGCCCGGTGCATTATGGGGCCGATCACGTGATCAGCCTCAGTGCATTATGGGGCCAATCACATGATCAGCCCGGCTTCAATAAGCGCATTGCGCATGCGCAGAATCGGGGCAGAGAGGAAGAAATAATAATGCCACCCAGCGGGGCGTGCACAGCCGCATGGAGGAGTGCTACATGGAGCCTGGCACCGCCTTCTCAGTCCCCTTACTCACGGACTTATGTAAGTTAGAATTCATTTTTCCAATCTTTAATAAAGCCATTTTAGCACAGATAGGGATCGATATGGAGCAGCTAGGAAGGTGTAGGGACAGCTAGTGATAGTGTAGGGCCTTAATTCCAGGTGACAGGTTCCCTTTAAAAAAGAGTTACTGGTCTGGGAACACGGCGAAACAAACCAAATTTTTATTTTTTTTAGCTACCGAAAGGTGGCGCTAGAGTTCGTTCACTTCCTCAATGAAGTGATAATTTGCAGATTATATTTTTCTTTTTTTTTTTTTACAAGTTTTGGATTTTTTACCCACTAAAGAAAAAAAAAATGTGCACTATTCCTGTAATTTTACTGACCTGAAGAATCATGTAGTCAGCTCATTTTTGCCACACAATAAACATCATAAAAACAAACTCCAAAAAACCAAAGGCGGGCTTCCATTTTTTTTTTCACAATTTCCCCACACTTAGGGAAAACATTCTATCTCCACTACAGGACATGATAAAATAAATGGCGTCATGGAAAACTACAACTCATCTTGCACAAAAAAGACCTCACTAAATGTTGCCAGAAAAATGTAAAAGTGTAAGAAGGGAAGGAAAAAAGGGATATTGCATAAAAGCAAACATCTCCATCAACAAACCAAAGAGGTCAAATCTGCAGCTACATAAACAAACTACAAAAATAAAAGGGAGACCGAGACTTTAGCAATGTTAATTTTTCCTTGGGATTCCCTGATTAGGTGTCATCAATGTCCAGTTAGCTTTCCCGACCCTGCCACAAGCCGGAACTACCCAGTTACAGAGCTACACAGCACAGCAACATCTACAGAATAGTGGCCATGGCTGGCTACTGCGCATCCACTTTTAATGATTACAATAGAGACAGATAATAATAATCTTTATTTATATAGCGCAAAGAGTTATGAGAAACCATTATAAAAAAGTACAATAATAAAGCAAAAATAATGACAACCCTACTTGTAAAAGCTTACACTCTAACAATGAGGTGGGGTGACAAAGTACAGGTGATTATTTACAATGATGGTCCGGCCAATGTGAGGGGACGGGGAGTAGATAAAAGCTGCATGAGTGGCCACCAGCCAATCTGTGTAGAGCTGGTGGACTTTGGAATCTGTGTAGAGCCGGTCTAGTGGAATTTGACAGAGAAATTATGTTCAGAGCAATAGTGAATACCCTATGTCTAAATGACTACGATTAGGGAGAATGATAGGCCTCCCGAAAAAGATGTGTTTTTAGGGAGCACATGAATATGTGCAAGTTATGGATGGTCCTAATTTCTATAGGTAGAGCATCACAGAGGATTGGTGCAGCTCGGGAGAAGTCTTGGAGTCAGGAATGGGAGATTCGGATTAATGTTAGTCTAAAGTTAGTGTACACCTTCCAGAGCGAAGGGGATGGATGGGGTGACAGACAGAGATGAGGGTAGAGAGGTAGGGAGATGCCACACTGTAAATAGCTTTGTGGGTGAGATCAAGCAGGATCCGCGCTGCTTATCCGATAGGAAAGGACTTGACACAATTTAGCGTGCAAACGTTGGCTTTTTATAACATCCTACACGTTTCGGAGTCATATCCTGACTCCTTCCTCAGGGAGCCAACATAGTACCCAAACATTCTGGCCGATCAAACATTGATGACCAATTCTGAGAACATTTGATCAGTGCTTAAGTCCCCTAAAAAGCCTTTAACACAATGCTGTATGCTGTTTGATAAAGATATTCCCCCTTTACAGCATAAGCCTGAACCCCAATTTCAGATAGTCCAGAATCTGACAGCATACATCTGATCATGTTAGTGTTCTATTCTTCCATATAGCTGCTCTGGTAGGTATGGGACTGTCTTTTGCTGCCCTGTTCCATGTGTTTGAGGGTATGTGCTCATGGTCCAGAGGAGCTGTGTGTTGGACGCAGCTCCTCCAGAACTGAGGGAACTTGCGGATGGCTGCAGGGAGACCATAGCCGTCCTATACTTACCATGTGCAGTGGGTGCAGGGAGGTTTCTCCCTGCATTCACCCAATTGGAGACTCTTCCGACTCCGTAGCATGAAATGAACATGCTGCAGAGGAGCGGAATGGCAGCAACCCACACCGCAGGTGAAATAATGCTGCAGTCGGAAACAGCATAGTGAGGATGGGATTTCTACAAATCCCATCCACCATGCTGCTACTGGACTATGCAGTGTTTTGTATGCAGTGGCAAGACACTGTGCCCAAAATGCTGCATTTACTGATAGTGAGTATGCAGCCTTAAATAGTCTCTTACTTGGTGTCCTGTGAATCCTTCAAAGTGTGAGGGGCCTTTGTTTAGATTTGGCTTAGTATAAACATGATGATAGAAATTCGGCACCAGACGTATCTCCTTATTTTCAAGCCTTTATTAGGCTTTATTTATTTAGGTGAGCATAAAATCAAGCATATGAAATGGGAATGCAGTCCCCGCTGGACGCGTTTCGGACAACGTCCTTCTTCCACAGCAAAAAACACAATAGTGACCACATTCATTAAATACATGTTAAAAACTCCACCCACCTGACACATGTGGTGATTAATTGAACACAAAGGTTGCTTTGTTACCAATATCACATAGGTAGGAGAATACATGAGGCTCAATTGGCCTGGCGGTTAACCCTTTAACTAATATAGTAAGAGATGAGATTTAAAAGACAAAATACTATAAAACCTAACCAGATAACAGAGTCACCTTATATCACATAGAAAGGAACAATGTTTCATCATATACCTTTCATTGGGAAACATGTTGATCATTGACTTTTGCTCCACGTTAGCATAAATCCCTGTGAGCAGGTCAATTTTAGTAAAAATATGTACAATCAGATCTGTAGTTGAGACCTTCAGGAGACCTTGTGTTCAGGGTCATAATCCAAAAAAATTCTTTGCTATGTACCTCACGACCCCAGTCTCCTCCTCTTCTCCTCTTACAGATCCTGTCAATACCCTGCACCCTCAGGTTAGACAGGTCCCCACCATGAATCTCCCTAAAATGTCGTGAGAAACCAGACAGGTTTCTGTTGGCTGATCTTGAGTTCGGATCCGCTCCGGAAATATGTTCCCCCAGACGCTTTTTTAAGGTTCTAGTTGTGCACCCAATGTAATGCTTGCGACAGGCTATACAAGAGGCCATAAAGACCAAGTGAGTGGTGTTACAATTAATGTACCCCCTGATGTCATAATTCTTGCCTGTTACTTTATTTGTGAAGGATTTCGTTTTGACCATGTAACGGCACAGTCCACATCTGTTGCCGCCACATGGATAATTGCCCCTCGTTGTCAGCCATGTTGGCGAATGGGTGACTGATGTAAATTCTGAGGGGGAAAGAATATTGCCCAGAGTTGCCCAGAGTTGTCGTTCTCCTGGGCACACATCTATAGCCTTTGGATAGGATTTTATGGAGAATGGGATCCTCATGGAGTATGGGGATATATCGATGCACAGCTTTGACTCTTACATTATAGTCCTGGCTGTAACTTGTGGAAAGGTAGGTATGAACCTGTTGTTTTGTTTATGTTTTGCCCTGCGTCTGACATGATTGTCATTTATTATCCCACCTGAAGAGGCCTGTGAGGAATGTTCCTCCAAAAGGGAATCCCAGGATCTCAACTTTAGTTTATTTACAGCATCGTTCACACGATGCACAGAATAGCCTCGATCAAGCAGCCGTTTTTTTATATTAGATGTTTCCACCTCGAAGCTCTGCTCTGTAGTGCACGCTCTTTTGGCCCTGATTAGTTTGCCCATAGGTAAGTTGTTAATCACATGAGGCGGGTGGCAGCTCGTTGCGTGTAACAGTGTATTGCCACTGTTCGGTTTGCAATACAGAGATGTGCTAACAGTGCCTGTGGCTGTGCATCCTGTTAATGTGATATCTAAATATGCTGCACTCACCCCATGCACTTCATGTGTGAAGCGGAGATTGTATTCATTGTTGTTAATATATTGAATGAAGCTGCCAAACTCCGGGCTGGTTGGGGGAGGTACATTCGTGTCACTCCTCCAAATGAGGATCACGTCATGAATGTACCTCCCCCACCATATCACATGATCTAGGAAGGGGTTGTTCTCATGATGGATATACTCACGCTCCCACGCCATCATATACAGGATGCACAGCAACGGATACATTTCTATATCTGAGAGTGCAGCATGCTTTTAGAAATCAGATCAAAATTAAAGAGTTGAAAGTGCAAAAATATATAGTGGTGAGTTTTATCTGTCAGGAAGGGATACACGGAAAGTTATATCTACTATCTTCCCACAACGCGTTTCGACAGTGTATCCGTATTCATCAGGTGGAGTAATGGATGTTAGAAGGAAGTTACATATAAAGAGGTTTGTCAATTCCAATTGGACTGACAATTAGCACATTAACACATTAACCCTCAGTTTGCCATTTTATGCATAAATAACATAACATGCATTAATATGGACACTCAAAAACTATAAAAAAACACTAAAAGCATAGAAAACACAATAACTATAGTAACTTGTGTATGTCTAAGATAAAATTAAGCTAGCAAAATATCATAAAAAAGCATGTTTAAAATCCTATAATATACTATATATATATATATACCACATATATATGTATATATAATATATATATATATTAACAAAAAACATATTAGTGGTAAAAACAATCTACATCTATCCTGATGGTATATATTTGTATTATCCTTAGTGTTGAGCGAACATGCTCGGCACTACTCGTTACTCGCACAAGTATCACTGTACTCGGGCGACTCGCCGAGCACCGAGTAATCTCGCGATACTCTTGCTGTGCTCGTGGTCGTCATCTCTCCATGTTGGCGCTCTTTTGAGAGCCAGCCCACGTGCAGGGATTGGCTGACAGACCACTGCAATGCCACAGCCCTGTTAGTTGTGGTATAGCAGTGATTGGCCGGCCTGCACAGCGTCACCAAGCCTTTATAAGTCCCGGCGCGCTGTGCTCGGCACACAGCCTTCCAGACAGTGAGTGTAGGGAGAGTGTCTGCTGCTGATTAGGGACAGATTTGCGGCCCTCATAGGTAGATCCGGATCAGGGCTGCAAACTGCTGCTGACCACAACAGTCCTTCTCAGGACTAATCTAGGAGGATATAGGCAGGGTGATACAGATTGGAATCCAAGCTTTTCTGTGACCATTAGAGTCACCACACTCTTGTACTTAGTACCTTAATACAGGTTAGGGACTAAAATTCTCTCTTCAAACAATTACAGTCACCAGACAGGTGTACGTACTTCCTTAATACAGGTTAGGGAACTAAAATCCTAACTCTTGTCATCAAAACAGTCACCAGACAGGTGTATGTACTACCTTAATACAGGTTAGGGACTAAAATCCTCTCTTCAAACCATTACAGTCACCAGACAGGTGTACGTACTACCTTAATACAGGTTAGGGAACTAAAATCCTAACTCTTGTCATCAAAACAGTCAGCAGACAGGTGTACGTACTACCTTAATACAGGTTAGGGATTAAAATCCTCTCTTCAAACCATTACAGTCACCAGACAGGTGTACGTACTACCTTAATACAGGTTAGGGAACTAAAATCCTAACTCTTGTCATCAAAACAGTCACCAGACAGGTGTACGTACTACCTTAATACAGGTTAGGGACTAAAATCCTCTCTTCAAACCATTACAGTCACCACACTGTTGTACGTCATACGTTTCTACAGGTTAGGGAACTAAAATCCTAACTCTTGTCATCTCAACTGTCACCACACTGTTGTACGTCATATGTTTCTACAAGTTAGGGAACTAAAATCCTAACTCTTGTCATCTCAACTGTCACCACACTGTTGTACGTCATAGGTTTCTACCAAGTTAGGGGACTAAAATCCTAACTCTTGTCATCTCAACAGTCACCACACTGTTGTACGTCATAAGTTTCTACAAGTTAGGGAACTAAAATCCTAACTCTTGTCATCTCAACAGTCACCACACTGTTGTACGTCATACGTTTCTACAAGTTAGGGAACTAAAATCCTAACTCTTGTCATCTCAACAGTCACCACACTGTTGTACGTCATAAGTTTCTACAAGTTAGGGAACTAAAATCCTAACTATTGTCATCTCAACAGTCACCACACTGTTGTACGTCATACGTTTCTACAAGTTAGGGAACTAAAATCCTAACTCGTCATCTCAACAGTCACCACACTGTTGTACGTCATACGTTTCTACAGGTTAGGGAACTAAAATCCTAACTCTTGTCATCTCAACTGTCACCACACTGTTGTACGTCATAGGTTTCTACAAGTTAGGGAACTAAAATCCTAACTATTGTCATCTCAACAGTCACCACACTGTTGTACGTCATACGTTTCTACAAGTTAGGGAACTAAAATCCTAACTATTGTCATCTCAACAGTCACCACACTGTTGTACGTCATACGTTTCTACAAGTTAGGGAACTAAAATCCTAACTCTTGTCATCTCAACAGTCACCACACTGTTGTACGTCATACGTTTCTACAGGTTAGGGAACTAAAATCCTAACTCTTGTCATCTCAACTGTCACCACACTGTTGTACGTCATAGGTTTCTACAAGTTAGGGAACTAAAATCCTAACTATTGTCATCTCAACTGTCACCACACTGTTGTACGTCATAGGTTTCTACAAGTTAGGGAACTAAAATCCTAACTCTTGTCATCTCAACTGTCACCACACTGTTGTACGTCATACGTTTCTACAAGTTAGCGAACTAAAATCCTAATCTCCTGTGACCTCCACAGTCACCAGGCAGTTGTCGCTCTATACAGGCAAAATGCGCAAAGGCGTTGGCAAGGAAGTTGGCAAGGAACAAGGAAGTGGACGTGATGGTGGTGCAGGCAGAGGCCGAGGTCGTGTGCAAGCACTCATTTCGCAACAACAAAGGGCCACATCTCCTCGCTCGCACGTCCTGTCCCAAATTCTTGGGGCCCGCAGCAGTACACCACTGTTGAACCAAGACCAGTGTCAACAGGTTGTTACTTGGATAGCGGATAATGCTTCAAGTCAGATGGGCACCTCCACAAACACCCTGTCTTCCGCACGGTCAACTGTCAGTAGCCGTGATACTGCACCGCACATTTCCCAACCTGATCCTCCTTCCTACCACCTGGCCGATTAAACGTCCACGGACATTACAGATCCCACACTAGGACACTCGGAAGAGCTGTTCACGTATCCATTCGCAGAATCTGGCCTGTCGCCACCTCCTCTTGAAGTGGGTCATGAGGAGATGGTATGTACAGATGCCCAAATATTTGAGCAGCCGCGTTATGACGAACGGAACGTTGTCAAAGTGTCTCAACAAGGGGTGGACGATGATGAGACACAATTGCCAGGAAGTCAGGAGGAGGATCAGGGTGCGGAAGAGGAAGACGACGTGGTGGATGATCCAGTAGCTGACCCTACATGGCAGGAGGATATGCAGAGCGAGGACAGCAGTGCACAGGGGGAGGGAGGCGTAGCATCACAACAGCCAGTACGAAGCAGGGGTGCGTCCGCAGGCAGAAGGCAGGCAACCGTTCCCCGGAACAACAACACGACTCAAGGTGCCTGTGCAAATGTTCGGTCTTCCCGAGTCTGAGAGTTTTTTAAGTTGGCTCCAGAAGACTCTAAAAAGGCCATTTGCCACACCTGCCATGCCACTATCAGCAGGGGTACGAAAACTAGCAGCCTGACCACCACCAGCATGATCAGGCACATGTCAGCCAAGCACCCGACTTTGTGGGAAGTACCACAGAGTCGAGGAGCGGTGCGTGCTGATGTCACTGCTACGTCTTCGGCTGTTGTGCATGCAAGCCAATCCCCTGTCCATGCTGGCCGCGAACAAGCCTCCGGTCCTGCACCTGAAGTTGCTGAAGCACAAATTACGCCACCATCAACCACGTCCTTGTCCCAGCGCAGCGTTCAATTATCCATTCAGCAAACATTTGAACGCAGGCGCAAATACGCTGCCAATGCCCCACATGCCACAGTCCTCAATGCTCACATTTCGCGACTCATAGCGCTAGAAATGTTGCCTTTCCGTCTGGTGGAGACGGACGCATTCCGCGACCTGATGGCGGCTGCTGTCCCACGTTACTCGGTCCCCAGCCGACACTATTTCTCCAGATGTGCCGTCCCCGCATTGCATAACCACGTCTCCAACAGCATCACACGTGCCCTGAAGAATGCTGTTTCAGCCAAAGTCCACCTAACCACTGACACGTGGACAAGTGCTTGTGGGCAAGGCTGCTACATTTCCTTGACGGCACACTGGATTAATATTGTGGAGGCTGGGACCCAGTCTGAGCGAGGGACGGAACACGTCCTTCCCACACCAAGGATAGCAGGCCCTACCTCTGTCATGGTTTCACCGACACTCTACAGCTCCGGAATGTCATGCTCTTCAGCCTCCTCCTCCTCCACCTGCGCATCCTCATCCACTGTAACCTCCACACCAGTCCCAAGCTGGAAGCACTGCAGCACTGCCTCTGCAAAGCGGCAACAGGCTGTGCTGAAGCTAGTCTGCATAGGTGACAAACCCCACAATGCAGAAGAGGTGTGAACAGCTCTGAAACAGCAGGCAGATCACTGGCTCACACCTCTGAACCTAAAGCCAGGAAAGGTCGTGTGTGACAATGGCCGGAACCTGGTGGCAGCTTTGAGGCGAGGGCAGCTGACGCATGTTCCATGCGTGGCCCATGTGCTCAACCTGGTGGTTCAGAGGTTTGTGAAGTCATACCCGGAGGTGTCTGACCTGCTGGTAAAAGTTCGGCGTCTGTCTGCACATTTTCGCAAGTCACCTGCTGCTTCAGCCGGCCTTGCAAGCTTTCAGCGCCGTTTGCGTCTTCCGGCCCACAGACTGGTGTGTGATGTCCCCACGCGTTGGAATTCAACGCTGCACATGTTGGTCAGGATATGTGAGCAGAAGAGGGCAGTTGTGGACTACCTGCATCACCTAAGCCGTCGGGAAATGGGTCAAACTCCACACATAACACCTGAGGAGTGGAGATGGATGTCGGACCTATGCACCGTCCTCCAAAACTTTGAGGGCTCCACCAAGATGGTGAGCGGTGATGACGCCATTATTAGCGTCACCATACCATTACTCTGCCTTCTAAAACGGTCTCTGCTGAAAATAAAAGAGGATGCATTGCAGGCATAGCGCGATGACTTAGAGAAAGAAACTGTAGTGGGTGTGGGTGAAAACACACAGCCCAGCCTCATGTCATCACAACGTGTAGTGGAGGACTATGACGAGGAGGAGGAGGAGCAGGATGAAGACATGGAGCAACTCTCAGGCCAAATTGGGGATATGACATGCACACCAGTCATACCCTCGATTCAGCGTGGCTGGCCAGAGGACAGGGGAGATGAGGAGGAGGAGGAGGAGGAGGACAGCATGTTCAGTCATCGTGTTGGTCTGGATACTGATGTGATGGCTGTTAAGAGTCTGGCGCACATGGCTGACTTTATGGTAAGCTGCCTGTCTCGTGACCCTCGCGTTCAGAACATCTTGGCCGACAATCAGTACTGGTTGGCAACACTCTTAGACCCACGCTACAAGGAGAACTTTATGTCTCTCATTCCTGAGGCGGAGAGGTCAGCCAAAATGCTGCAGTTCCAGAGGGCCATAGTCACGGAAGTTGTGAAATCCTTCCCCTCACAAAACGCTAGCGGCATAGGTCAGGATTCGATGGACAACCAAGGCGTACGGCCGAGAGGGGCACAAGTCCAATCCGCCAGAGGCAGGGGAACTGTCTTTACGATGTGGGACAGTTTTCTCAGCCCCTCACGTACCACAGCCCCTGAGGTGCGGGGTAGTGCCACCAGAAATGCTAAGTTCGGGCAGATGCTGAAGGAGTACCTTGCAGATCGAACAACTGTACTGCGAGATTCATCGGTGCCTTTCAATTATTGGGTCTCCAAGCTCGACACGTGGCATGAATTGGCTCTCTACGCCTTGGAAGTCCTGGCCTGCCCTGCCGCTAGCGTTTTATCAGAGCGTGTTTTCAGTGCAGCAGGTGGAATCATCACTGATAAACGCACCCGCCTGTCAACTGAAAATGCGGACAGGCTCACTCTGATCAAGATGAACAAGGGTTGGATTGGGCCAGACTTCACCACACCACCAGCAAATGACAACTGAATTTTATTTTGTTATTTGAATTTGACATGTACCTCCACTCACCCATGGGTACACACTTCCGTACTTTGGCTAATCGCTGGACTGCTACTCCTTCTCCTCATGTGACACCATGATGAGCGTTAGAATAATTAGGCTCTTGTTTGAGGTATACCCGCAGTGGTACATTTTTTAGCCCATTCTGTTAGAATGGGCATTACAACGACAGGAGACCCGCTCCTTTTCAATGGGAAAAATGTTTTTAGGTACTCCTACACGTCTCTATCCAGGGACAAAGAGGAGCCTCACAATTTTTGGCTGCCCTGACAAAAGGGCTACACTACAATACACCCTGTTCTTCTTAACAGGCCCTCCTGCACGTCTCCATCCAGGAACAAAGAGGAGCCTCACAATTTTTGGCTGCCCTGACCTAAGGGCTACACTACAATACACCCACTTGAGGGTTACAGGCCCTACTACATGTCTGTATGCATGGGTCATTGTTGAACCTCCCAATTTTTGGCTGCCCTGACCAAAGGGCTCTACTACAATACACCCAGTTCTTCTTAACAGGCCCTCCTGCACGTCTCCATCCAGGGACAAATAGGAGCCTCACAATTTTTGGCTGCCCTGACCAAAGGGCTCTACTACAATACACCCTGTTCTTCTTAACAGGCCCTCCTGCATCTCTCCATCCAGGGACAAAGAGGAGCCTCACAATTTTTGGCTGCCCTGACCTAAGGGCTATACTACAATACACCCACTTGAGGGTTACAGGCCCTACTACATGTCTGTATGCATGGGTGATTGTTGAACCTACCAATTTTTGGCTGGCCTGACCAAAGGGCTCTACTACAATACACCCTGTTCTTCTTAACAGGCCCTCCTGCATCTCTCCATCCAGGGACAAAGAGGAGCCTCACAATTTTTGGCTGCCCTGACCTAAGGGCTATACTACAATACACCCACTTGAGGGTTACAGGCCCTACTACATGTCTGTATGCATGGTTGATTGTTGAACCTCCCAATTTTTGGCTGCCCTGACCAAAGGGCTCTACTACAATACACCCAGTTCTTCTTAACAGGCCCTCCTGCACGTCTCCATCCAGGGACAAATAGGAGCCTCCCAATTTTTGGCTGCCCTGACCAAAGGGCTCTACTACAATACACCCAGTTCTTCTTAACAGGCCCTCCTGCACGTCTCCATCCAGGGACAAATAGGAGCCTCACAATTTTTGGCTGCCCTGACCAAAGGGCTCTACTACAATACACCCTGTTCTTCTTAACAGGCCCTCCTGCATCTCTCCATCCAGGGACAAAGAGGAGCCTCAAAATTTTTGGCTGCCCTGACCTAAGGGCTATACTACAATACACCCACTTGAGGGTTACAGGCCCTACTACATGTCTGTATGCATGGGTGATTGTTGAACCTCCCAATTTTTGGCTGGCCTGACCAAAGGGCTCTACTACAATACACCCTGTTCTTCTTAACAGGCCCTCCTGCATCTCTCCATCCAGGGACAAAGAGGATCCTCCCAATTTTTGGCTGCCCTGACCAAAGGGCTCTACTACAATACACCCAGTTCTTCTTAACAGGCCCTCCTGCACGTCTCCATCCAGGGACAAATAGGAGCCTCCCAATTTTTGGCTGCCCTGACCAAAGGGCTCTACTACAATACACACAGTTCTTCTTAACAGGCCCTCCTGCACGTCTCCATCCAGGGACAAATAGGAGCCTCACAATTTTTGGCTGCCCTGACCAAAGGGCTATACTACAATACACCCACTTGAGGGTTACAGGCCCTACTACATGTCTGTATGCATGGGTCATTGTTGAACCTCCCAATTTTTGGCTGCCCTGACCAAAGGGCTCTACTACAATACACCCACTTGAGGGTTACAGGCCCTACTACATGTCTGTATGCATGGGTGATTGTTGAACCTCCCAATTTTTGGCTGGCCTGACCAAAGGGCTCAACTACAATACACCCAGTTCTTCTTAACAGGCCCTCCTGCACGTCTCCATCCAGGGACAAATAGGAGCCTCCCAATTTTTGGCTGCCCTGACCAAAGGGCTCTACTACAATACACACAGTTCTTCTTAACAGGCCCTCCTGCACGTCTCCATCCAGGGACAAATAGAAGCCTCACAATTTTTGGCTGCCCTGACCAAAGGGCTATACTACAATACACCCACTTGAGGGTTACAGGCCCTACTACATGTCTGTATGCATGGGTCATTGTTGAACCTCCCAATTTTTGGCTGCCCTGACCAAAGGGCTCTACTACAATACACCCACTTGAGGGTTACAGGCCCTACTACATGTCTGTATGCATGGGTGATTGTTGAACCTCCCAATTTTTGGCTGGCCTGACAAAAGGGCTATACTACAATACACCCTGTTCTTCTTAACAGGCCCTCCTGCATGTCTCCATCCAGGGACAAAGAAGAGCCTCCCAATTTTTGGCTGCCCTGACCAAAGGGCTATACTACAATACACCCAGTTCTTGTTTACAGGCCATCCTGCATCTCTGTATCCAGGGGCATTGGTGAACCTCCCAATTTTTGACTGCCCTTGCAAAGGAAGATACTACAATAGACCCAGTTCCTCAAAATGGGCACTTTATTTGTAGACAGGGCTTCATGTACGTCTCTTGTCAGGGTCATCGGAGTGTCGCACAATGTTTTCACGTAAAATCTTTTATGTAATCACAAAAAGTGACATACACCAGCTGTATCTCACTATTGGGTATGTGCCCTTAACATTTCCACCCTAAATATTCATTTTGGTGTCATTTTGGAAGGTTTTCTGGACACTCCGTAAAATTGGCGTGAAACTCAGACAACATTGTTCACATCTGTGACTTTTGAGTGAGAAATGCTTCCAGGGGTCTTCCCCATGGTGTTGCCATGTCATTTCAGCACTCTTCTGAGACTTTTGTGACATTTTTAGGGTTTTTCCAGGCAGCCGGCAGTCATTTCATAAAAATACTCGTGTCTCCCATAGGATAACATTGGGCTCGTTACTCGGGCCGAGTACACGAGTATCTCGGTATGCTCGGCCCGAGCTTCGAGCACCCGAGCATTTTAGTACTCGCTCATCACTAATTATCCTTGATTTTAATTCTAATAATACTGAACTGACAGAATTTTATTATCGCTTGGCTACATTATCAATAGTCAAAGGAGCCAAAGTGCCCATTTTGGATATCCAAAAGCTCTCTTTCTTGATCAGAGCACTAAGGCGTTCCGTTTCTTTATCAGTCACATGATCTATAATTGTGACCTTCATACAATTAAAATCCTTTTGATGGTAGGATACATAGTGTCTTGAAACGCTATGTAATTGGTAGCCCATTTTGATGTTTTGTCTATGCTTGTTCAACTGACAGTGCATAGACTGGATTGTATGTCCTATGTACTGGAGGCCACATGGGCACTCTAGCACGTATATCACATGAGGTTCGGCAGGTGACTTTATAATTGATGGAAAAGGTTAAATTTAAAGATGTAGATGTTATTGATTTGGCTCCATTTGAAATAACTTGACAGCACTTGCATTTCGCGACATTGTTCTACCACTCCCTCTACATCCCCTAACCCTCTTTTTCTTTTTGGATGTTAACTCGGGGCCAACTGAAAAAAACTGCGTATATCAATAATATAAATAATATTATCAGAAAGAGAGGACGGTATCTGGACATCTTACCAGGCATCTACTCAAAATGACATTTAAAAACTTTTATAAATGGGATATTGGTTCATGTATTAGCCAAGACACTTAAGCTCATGATATAAAAGTTTTTTGTTCATAATATAAAAAACTTTTTTGCACATTTTTATTCAATTCAGGGTGCAGTTGGGCCCATAGGGGCGCCATTCATCTAGTGGTGCAGAAGTATTGTACTGTGCGGCCCATTTGCTCAGGGAGCAGAACAAGTGGGTAGCTTTCAGACACTCTGCATCATATGTATCAGTGTGAATGGTGCTCTATGCAGGTCCATTGTGTGCATGGCAAGTCACCTCCCACATCTTGCTGGTTGAGGTGATTTATTAGCCTGCACCTGGACTTGCTTCACATAGTGGGGTCTGACTGCATCCTGTAAGTGCAGTGTTGGTTTTTGTTTTTGGCATCGATGGTAAGAATATGATAGCACCAAGTAATACTGCTGTGAAAATAAAGAAAACCCCCCACCATTGGAGACAATAATGAAACTGGTTGCTATCCCTGCAAGGTCGCGAAGTGCAAGTGCTGTCAAGTTATTTCAAATGGGGCCAAATCAATAACATCTAGATCTTTAAATTTGACCTTTTCCATCAATTATAAAGTCACCTGCCAAACCTCATACGTGATATACGTGCTGGAGTGCCCATGTGGCCTCCAGTACATAGGACATACAATCCAGGCTATGCACTGTCAGTTGAACAAGCATAGACAAAACATCAAAATGGGCTACCAACTACATAGCGTTTCAAGACACTATGTATCCTACCATCAAAAGGATTTTAATTGTATGAAGGTCACAATTATAGATCATGTGGCTGATAAAGAAACGGAACGCCTTAGTGCTCTGATCAAGAAAGAGAGCTTTTGGATATCCAAAATGGGCACTTTGGCTCCTTTGACTATTGATAATGTAGCCAAGCGATAATAAAATTCTGTCAGTTCAGTATTATTAGAATTAAAAAAAAAAGTATCAAGGATAATATATGAATATATACTATCAGGATTCATGTAATTTGTTTTTACCACTAATTTTTTTTTTTATATAGATTTTTTGAATAATTTTTTATATGGTATATTATAGGATGTTAAACATGCATTTTTATGATATTTTGCTAGTTGAATTTTATCTTAGACATATACAAGTTACTATAGTTATTGTGTTTTCTATGTTTTTAGTGTTTTTGAGTGTCCATATTAATGCATGTTATTTATGCATAAAATGGCAAACTGAGGGTTAATGTGTTAATGTGCTAATTGTCAGTCCGATTGGAATGGACAAACCTCTTTATATGTCACTTCCTTTTAACATCCATTACTCCACCTGATGAATACGGATACACTGTCGAAACGAGTTGTGAGAAGTGAGGGATAATAAAGGTCTGTAAAATTTCTCCCCTGTTAGTGCATGCTTTTCTGAAGCCCTAGCGCTCCTAACAAGACTGCTTTGTTCTTCCTACTTGTGTCTCTGTAGAGACGCAACACTATATTGTATATACAGATCCACACTACATGCTGTCTTAGTGTGTCTATATACTGTATGTACTGTATGTAGTGGGGACCTACTGTATATATAGTATAGTGCTCTGTATACAAGATATACAAATGGCAGTCTCTAATGTGCATACGGCCAGCAGTCTCTCATGTGTATTTAGTCAGCACTCTCAAATGTGTATGTGGCTGGCAGTCTTTAATGTGCATACAGCTGACAGTCTCTAATGTGTATACCATCGGCAGCCTCTAATGTGCTTTCTGCCAGCAGTCTCTAATGTGCTTACTGCCAGTAGTCTCTAATGTGTATATGTCTGGCAGTCTCTATTGTACATACAGCTGCCAGTCTCTAATGTGTATACAGCCAGCAGTTTCTAATGTGTATACAGCCAGCAGTCTCTACTGTGCATATGGCTGGCAGTCTCTATTGTGTATATGGGCAGCAGTGTCTAATGCGTATACACAGGCAGTCTCTAATGGCATATGACCGTCAGTCTCTAATGTGTATACGTCCCGCAGTAGTCTCCATTGTATATCCAGCCTCTATTGTGTACTCTCTATATGTATGTACAGCCAGCAGCAGTCTCTAATGTGTATTCTCCATTGTGTGTACAGCTATTGTGTATTCAGCCCAAATCAGTCTCAATTGTGTGTGTATGTATGTATGTATGTATGTTTGGGAGCCTAGCTGAAGGCGGAACTGGGGTGTAAACTGGGTGGATTATCAGGGTGGCCCCAAAATTATGCCAGTGAAGGGCCCTGAAATTCCTAGTGGCAGCCACGAAAACAATCACCCGCTTCCCATACAGGAAAAAACATTTGTCACCTTGGAATTTTACACTGAGTCCTTTAGCGGTCATGTGCTTCATAGTTAACAGTTTTCCTTCTTGACTGGGAATAAACGACATGCTTTACTTGTAAGGAAAAATACTGTCCACTGTTCTTGTAGCACATGGACACTTCTTATCCAGTGTTTTCTGAATGTATTCTATTTCCATCGGCTAGATTGTTTCCTTGGTATTTAAGTCAAGTTATGTGAAAAACAAACTATCACTTGTCAGTTGACCTGCCCCTCCGGAGTCCATGCTTCAACCTTTTAACGTCTGATTATTGGTCACAAAATGTGCCATTCCAATTATCTGCAAATGGAACAGAGATTGTATTTTTGACCTTTTGTTTAGTTCATTTTGGAAATTGCCTCTATTTGTTTTCCATATTGTATACTTTATTCTTAAGCCTCCCTGTTGTAGTACATTAAACTTGGTCTGCTTTTGTTCTTGAGTGTGATTGTATGTGTTGTGTTTAGAACGATTCCACCATCACTTTGTGTAGAGTCCTGCATATGATCCATTCTTTACTCATTCAGCTTTTGAAGTGTTTTCCACATGTTATTAGCACTATCCTCCACTAATAAGTAGACATACACTTTTCGTTCAAAAGTTTAGGGTCACCTGACAATTTTGTATTTTCCATAAAACCCATACTTTTGTTTATTAAATGAATTGCAAAATGAATAGAAAATATACGTGCAGACATTGACAAGGTTAGAAATAATGATTTTTATTTGAAATAATAATTTTCTCCTTAAACTTCTTCCGTCACAGAATGCTCCTTTGCAGCAATTCCAGCATTGCAGACCTTTGGCTTCTAGCTATAATTTGCTGAGGTAATCCCGAGAAATGTCCCCCTTGCTTCCTGAAGTCCCTACCACAAGTTGGATTGGCTTGATGGCACTTTTTGCGTACCATACGGTCAAGCTGCTACCACAACAGCTCAATGGGGTTGAGATCTGGTGACTGTGCTGGCCACTCCATTACAGATAGAATACCAGCTGCCTGCTTCTTCCCTAAATAGTTAATGTATAATTTGGGGGTGTGATTTGGGTCATTGTCTTATTGTAGGATGAAATTGGCTCCAATCAAGTGCTGTCCACAGGGACGGCATGGCGTTGCAAAATGGATTGATAGCCTTCCTTATTCAAAATCCCTTTTAGCTTGTACAAATTTCCCACTTTACCAGCACTAAAGCAAACCCAGACCATCACATGACCTCCACCATGCTTGACAGATGGCGTCAGGCCTCTTCCAGCATCTTTTCAGTTGGTCTGCATCTCGCAAATGTTCTTCTGTGTGATCCAAACACATCAAACTTTGATTTGTCTGCCCTTAAAACTTATTTCCAATCTTCCTCTGTCCAATATCTGTGTTCTTTTGCCCATATTAATCTTTTCCTTTTATTAGCCAGTCTCAGATATGGCTTTTACTTTGCCACTCTGCTTTGAAGGCCAGCATCCCGGAGTCGCCTCTTCATTGTAGGCGTTGACATTGGCGTTTTGCGAGTACTATTTCATGAAACTGCCAGTTGAGGAGCTGTGAGGTGTTGATTTCTAAAACTAGAGACTCTAATTTACTTGTCTTGTTGCTCAGTTGTGCAGCGGGGCCTCCCACTTCTCTTTCTCATCTGATTAGAGCCTGTTTGTGCTCTCCTCTGAAGGGAGTAGTACACACCGTTGTAGGAATTCGTCAGTTTCTTGGCAATGTCTCACATGGAATAGCCTTCATTTCTAAGAACAAGAATAGACTGTCAAGTTTCACATGAAAGTTCTTTTTTTCTTGCCATTTTGAGAGTTTCATAGAACAAACAAATGTAATGCTCCAGATTCTCAACTAGCTCAAAGGAAGGTCAATTTTATAGCTTCTCTAATCAGCCAAACCGTTTTCAGCTGTGCTAACATACTTGGACAAGGGTTTTCTAGGGTTTTCTAAACATCCATTAGCCTTCTTACACAGTTAGCAAACACAATGTACTATTAAAACACTGGTGTGGTGGTTGCTGGAAATGGGCCTCTATACAACTATGTAGATATTTCATTAAAAACCAATACATTTCCAGCTAGAATAGTCACTTACCACATTAACAATGAGTAGAGTTTATTTCTGATTCATTTAAGTTTAGCTTCATTGAAGAAAAATGTGCTTTCTATCAAAAAATAAGGAAATTTCTAAATGACCCCAAACGTTTGAACGGTAGTGTAAATAGACCAGGTAACATTCAAATCTGCTGTTCACATGGATTTTCCAAAAAAATTGGATTTTGCAGAGAGGTTTTTCACCACAAATGAATGCCCCTTACTTTTCTGTGGTGTCTCTTTAAGCCTCACAGTATCATAAAAAGTAATCTGTAAAAAATGAATAAAAATCCTTGGAATCTCCTTAACGATCACCCTTCTGGCTCCTATGGTAGTTACTGTCACCTCTGATGACTTCATTCTCTCCACCTTTCAAATCAAACATCAAGAAGAAGTGAGAGCTGCGGCTGACCACGTACTACTTATTCATGTTTGATTCATTGGAAAGTGGAGAGAGTGAAACTGGTGCTGATTGGGTGCAGGGTCACATGACATAACATCACACACGCCTCGGGAGACTGAGTGCTGACACTGCGGGAAAAGACCCAGCACAGGAGGTGAGTATGGGTGTTTAGATCTTAACAGGGTAAACACTCAGGTTGACAAGAGGTTGTCCGAGTAAAAAAAAAAAAGGGGGGATACAGGGAGAGAAAGCACAGAATCTAAGTGTAGCAATAAAGTCCAGTTCATATTTATAAGCAATGCGGCTGTACTCACCTATTAGATGTCTTGTGATCTTGCTTGTAAATCCACTTTGTGGATTAGTATGTTGATTCTTTCCTCCCCCGGTTTGCAGCAAGGCCCTGGGAACTTGTGAAGGCACTGGAGGTACTTTTATAGGAAGGGTTCTTTCCAGGCAGTATGTGCTCCCGGTGGATGGTGGACAAGCCATAATGATATCAATATCGGAATATATCATCACTTCTTCTCCACCATCCAATGGGAGCATATACTGCCTGAACAGAATCTGTGCATTCAGCTATGCTACTATAAATGTAAGATCTAAGCCGCTGTTCTCTCTCTCCTTTGTATATACTGAATTTCTTACTAGTACACAAAAGATGTAAATCTGTGGACGATTGAGAGGATTCTTTTTTATCAGTCTGTTCACCAAGTGCAACATTAAGAAGTGTAGAGAAGAAGAAAACTTACACACATAAACCTGAGACTTCATATATCGGAATACAGAAGAATAACATGCACATAACAAACTATAAGTTAACACAGCGAAATCTGCTTTGTGCTTAAGTCCCTCCATACCATAAGCCTGCAGCTGTTGCATACTACAATACTCCATCTCAATAATGAAGCCTGCATATTCCAAAAGGAAAAATAGTTAGAAAATACAATTTTACTTCTTCATTTGTAATTTTAGTGTAATTTGCTTCATCAGAAAAGCTTTATTGCACAAAATAATCCTGCACTCTCCCATATATACAAAACACACGTAATGCAAAGGTCTCAGTTTTCCTGTCTCTCCTGGTATGTATTATAGGTTAACAGGTGCTAAGCATCTGTGTACACATTTTTTTATTGTTGGAATAGAATATGACTGGAGAGACACAAACTACCGGCAAATAATACATTTAGTGAATTTGAAAGTAAACTTATTTTCACAACAAAATTCATAGAACGCGCTTCGTGCTCGAATTCCTTTCCTTTTCTTTTTGTTAAATGTATGTTCAGTCTTATGAGCAAAATGTGGTGGCATTACACAATGCATCCATGTCAATAAGACTTGACCCAAGCGATACAAGTCGTTTGAGTCATTTAAAAAAAAAAATGTAAAAATTATGTACCGTATATAAATGCACATATATTACACATTGAGTATATATTGTAAACATTCTCTCACTGTATGAGATGGGATTACTCCCTTGGCATGGTCCGCAATTTAATATATTTATTAATGACCTTGTAGGGGGCATACAGAGTAGAATCTCAATATTTGCAGATGACACTAAACTCTGCAGGGTAATCAATACAGAGGAGGACAATCTTATATTACAGGAGGATTTATGTAAACTAGAAGCTTGGGCTGCTAAATGGCAAATGCGCTTTAATGGGGATAAATGTAAAGTTATGCACTTGGGCAGAGGAAACAAAAGGTATAATTATGTGCTTAATTGTAAAACACTGGGCAAAACTGTCACTGAAAAAGACCTGGGTGTATGGGTAGATGACAAACTCACATTTAGTGGCCAGTGTCAGGCAGCTGCTAAAAAGGCAAATAAAATAATGGGATGCATTAAAAGAGGCATAGATGCTCATGAGGAGAACATAATTTTACCTCTATACAAGTCACTAGTGCGACCACACTAAGAATACTGTGTACAATTCTGGTCTCCGGTGTATAAGAAAGACATAGCTGAACTAGAGCGGGTCCAGAGAAGAGCGACAAAAGTCATTAGAGGACTAAGGGGTCTGCAATACCAAGACAGGTTATTAAACTTGGGGTTATTTAGCTTGGAAAAACGAAGGCTTAGGGGTGATCTTATAATAATGTATAAATATATGAGGGGACAGTACAGAGACCTTTCTAATGATCTGTTTACTCTTAGGCCTGAGACTGGGACAAGGGGGAATCCTCTACGTCTGGAGGAAAGAAGGTTTAATCATAATCACAGACGCGGATTCTTTACTGTAAGAGCAGTGAGACTATGGAACTCTCTGCCACATGCTGTTGTAATGAGTGAGTCACTACTAACATTTAAGAAGGGCCTGGATGCCTTTCTTGAAAACTATAATATTACCAGTTATACGTACTAGATTCTTTATAGGGCGTTGATCAAGGGAATTAGTCTGATTGCCGTATCTGGAGTCAGGAAGGAATTTTTTTCCCCAATGTGGAGCTTAGTGTTGCCACATGGTTTTTTTTGCCTTCCTCTGGATCAACATGTTAGGCTATGGGTTGAACTAGATGGACTTAAAGTCTTCCTTCAACCTTAAAAACTGTGTTACTATGTTACTATGTTACTATGTAACATTTTTATTTTAGATTCTAGCTGCTTTATTCAAGGATTCCATAAACCAGTAGAGAGTAAATCGAACAGGAGCCTTCATGGCATAAAAGAACCTAAATAACATTCAGTCCATTCCTGTAACAGAAATTCGCCTGCAGGTTAGAGTTCAGCTTACTCAGAGCCATACTTTACAGGACTGCAACAACCTCTAACACAGAGCACATGTCAAACAAACAGACGCCATCCTAACATCTGAAACACACTCATGGATGGAGGCCTGTGGGAAGTCAGACCTGCCCCCAACTATCGATTAACCTGGCTTTGAATACCTTAACCTTTTGGCACTACAAGTCTCAGAGTGAAAATTCCAGGTTTACATTCCAGCACTCCAAAGGACATTTACCTTTGTGATAGATGCCAGCCATTCACAATGTAGCTGATCACTATATATACTGTAAATAATATATTAGCTGTACTACCTGGCTACACCTGGGTTAATAAATAACTGATGTTAGCTATAACAAAATAGAATTTGAATATGTCATATTAATGACCTGTAGGAATCTGAGCTGTGATTGGTTGCTATAGGCAGCCTGATAAATCTCCAGCCATCAGTAAACCCTCCCCCGGCCGGGCAGTATATGTTACCTCACACATACACATAATAGACAGCTCATGTGACTGACATCTGCCTTAATTCCCTATATGGCACATGTGTTGCACATTGGCTGTTTTTAATCAGATGTTTATTTTTGGAAATTAAAGATAGCACACGTATGAGACGAGTTGTGTGAGGCGATTTGTGCACATCTGTGTCTGTCTGTGTGGTGTGTGTGTTCCTGAGGGGTGTGTGTGTGTCTCTGTGTCCCTGTGGGCTGTGTATGTGTGTATGTCCCTGTGGTGTGTGTGTCCCTGTGGGGTGAGTGCATGTGTCCCTATAGGGTGGCTATGTGTGTGTGTCCCTGTGGGGGGGGGGGGTCTGTGTGGTGTATGTGTCTCTGTGTTGTGTGTGTCTCTTTGTGGTGTGTGTGTGTGTGTGTCCCTGTGGGGTGAGTGCATGTGTCCCTATAGGGAGTGTATGTGTGTGTGTCCCTGTGGGGGGGTCTGTGTGGGTGTGTGTGTGTGTGTGTGTGTATCTGTGTTGTGTGTGTCTCTTTGTGGTGTGTGTGTGTCCCTGTGGGGTGAGTGCATGTGTCCCTATAGGGTGTGTATGTGTGTGTGTCCCTGTGGGGGGTCTGTGTGGTGTGTGTGTCTCTGTCTCTTTGTGGGGTGTGTGTGTCCCTGTGGGGTAAGTGCATGTGACGCTATAGGGAGTGTGTGTTCCCGTGGGGGGGTGTGGGGGTGTGTCTCTGTGTTGTTTGTGTCTCTTTGTGGTGTGTGTGTTCGGGTGCGTGGTGAGTATCCAATATTGGGGCTGCACCTTAGCGACTATACACTTGCTGTTACTCTTTGCGTGTGTGTGGTGTGTATACATGTCCCCGGACGTGGTGGATATCCCATGTTGGGGCCCCACCTTAGTGACTATATGCTGGTATATGCTGTTAGTCTTTGGTGCTGTAATTAAGCCCCTCTCATTCACAACTGTCAACTGGTAACTGACACTTTCTCCCCATTATGTAGATAGGGGCAAAATTGTTTGGTGAACTGAAACGCGCAGGGTTAAAATTTCGCCTCACAACATAGCCTATGACGCTCCCGGGATCCAGACGTGTGACTGTGCAAAATTTTGTGGCTGTATTTGCGACGGTGTAGATGCCAATCCCGGACATACACACACATACACACACACACACATTCAGCTTTATATATTAGATTAATATGGTGATCAGCTAAATTGTGAATGGCTGGATATATATATTAGCTGTAGCACCCGGCAATGCCTGGGAAAGTAACTAATTGATCTTGGCTATAACAAATTAGAGTGGTTTAACAAAAAGTTATTTTGCACATAAAAGTCACAAAGAAAATAGAAAATGTATTATTATTTAAAATCAAAAGTAAAGTAATAGAAACAGTTCACATCATATATTCAACTCCACAGACTTGCAACACAAAGTAACATAATAATGACCCCAGTAATGTGAAGCACATTCTTTGTTTTTCCATCCTGTGCAAAGACAAACGCTAAGTCCACATCTAAGGGGTTTACGTTTGCATTACTATGCATTTTTGCACTTCAAAACCGCATAGAAACGCATTGAAACAGACACGTTTTTGCAAACGTGGCCCAAAACATTGCAGGACACGTTTTGGGCTGCGTTTGCAAAAAGGCATGTGTTTTGCGTTTTCAGAAAATGACATGCGTTTTTACTTGCAATTTCAATGCGTTTTCCATTTAAATCAATCAGGGCAAAACGCATGCATATGTAATGCATTTTTGGCACACATGCTGTCAAAAACGCATTGCAACCCAAACGGAAAAGACCCAATCGGAAAAGAAATGCAGATGTGAAAAGGTCCAAACAGATTTTTGGAAGTTCCAACTCTTGAACCTAAAGGCCACCTAAAGTTGATAATGAGAAAAGCATGGAGATTGCAAATCAACTCTTGCTCCTTTCAAGGACTGTCCCTGAGCCTTGTTAATGGACATTGCAAATGACAGTCAAACTAGAAACTTGAGGCTTTAAAATCAAAAGACAAATCAGATGGAATGAGTGGAATTGTTGGAATGAAAACATCCTCTTCTTTGGCTCATCATATCAAAATGGTAGTACAATTACATGTGGAAACAGGTTCATAATCAAGAATCTTGTTCCATTACACAGATTTGGTGGATCTAAATTTCTCAACAGCAGCATAAGTAATAGAAAGAGGTTAGGCCAGGCTCGGACTGATAGGTGGGAGGGGCGGGACTTTTCCAGATGGGCCGCCCACTAGTGGGCTGCTTGGGCCGCCCACTCCTCCAGCCGCAAGCCTGCTGCTTAAAATCATCTGCTGCCAAGCGGCCGTGGAATTTAGGGGGCGGTGCCATGGCCATGAAGTGGGCAGGGCCATTTCCCCAAAGCAGGGCCCCACTCAGATTAATCAAGATCGATAGGTCAGTCACATCCTAGGCCCACCCACCATCTTCATCTTCCCTGATCCCTCACTGAGCTGATCATGTGACCCGCTGATGCCTCCCCTCCATTTCACATCATCACAGGTCCTACTATCCTTCTATATGTGAGTATCATGTCTGTGGCTGTCTGTTTGACAGTGTCTGTGTGTTTGTCTATCTGTGTGTTTGACAGTGTCTGTGTGTGTCTGCCTCTACAGAACACTATACTTTATACTGGGTGTAATCCTCAGTATCTGTATTATTCTGTATATATACTCTGCACAGTACCACTTCTCCTGTCCTGTATACTGGGTGTAATCCTCAGTATCTGTATTATTCTGTATACATACACAGCACAGTACCACTTCTCCTGTCCTGTATACTGGGTGTAATCCTCAGTATCTGTATTATTCTGTATATATACACTGCACAGTACCACTTCTCCTGTCCTGTATACTCGGTGTAATCCTCAGTATCTGTATTATACTGTATATATACACTGCACAGTACCACTTCTCCTGTCCTGTATACTGGGTGTAATCCTCAGTATCTGTATTATTCTGTATGTATACACTGCACAGTACCACTTCTCCTGTCCTGTATACTGGTGTAATCCTCAGTATCTGTATTATACTGTATATATACACTGCACAGTACCACTTCTCCTGTCCTGTATACTGGGTGTAATCCTCAGTATCTGTATTATTCTGTATGTATACACTGCACAGTACCACTTCTCCAGTCCTGTATACTGGGTGTAATCCTCAGTATCTGTATTATTCTGCATATATTCACTGCACGGTGCCACTTCTCCTGTCCTGTATACTGGGTGTAATACTCAGTGTCTATATTATTCTGTATATATACACTGCACGGTGCCACTTCTCCAGTCCTGTATACTGGGTGTAATCCTCAGTATCTGTATTATTCTGCATATATTCACTGCACGGTGCCACTTCTCCTGTCCTGTATACTGGGTGTAATACTCAGTGTCTATATTATTCTGTATATATACACTGCACGGTGCCACTTCTCCTGTCTTGTATACTGGGAGTAATCCTCAGTATCTGTATTATTCTGTATATATACACTGCACAGTACCACTTCTCCTGTCCTGTATACTGGGTGTAATACTCAGTGTCTATATTATTCTGTAAATATACACTGCACGGTGCCACTTCTCCTGTCTTGTATACTGGGTGTAATCCTCAGTATCTGTATTATTCTGTATATATACACTGCACAGTACCACTTCTCCTGTCCTGTATACTGGGTGTAATCCTCAGTATCTGTATTATTCTGCATATATTCACTGCACGGTGCCACTTCTCCTGTCCTGTATACTGGGTGTAATACTCAGTGTCTATATTATTCTGTATATATACACTGCACGGTGCCACTTCTCCTGTCTTGTATACTGGGAGTAATCCTCAGTATCTGTATTATTCTGTATATACACACTGCACAGCACCACTTCTCCTGTCCTGTATACTGGGTGTAATCCTCAGTATCTGTATTATTCTGTATATATACACTGCACAGTACCACTTCTCCTATCCTGTATACTGGGTGTAATACTCAGTGTCTGTATTATTCTGTATATATACACTGCACGGTGCCACTTCTCCTGTCTTGTATACTGGGAGTAATCCTCAGTATCTGTATTATTCTGTATATATACTCTGCACAGTACCACTTCTCCTGTCCTGTATACTGGGTGTAATCCTCAGTATCTGTATTATTCTGTATATATACACTGCACAGTACCACTTCTCCTGTCCTGTATACTGGGTGTAATCCTCAGTATCTGCATTGTTCTGTATATACAGTATACACTGCACAGTACCACTTCTCCTGTCCTGTATACTGGGTGTAATCCTCAGTGTCTATATTATTCTGTATATACACTGCACAGTACCACTTCTCCTGTCCTGTATACTGGGTGTAATCCTCAGTGTCTGTATTATTCTGTATATACACTGCACAGTACCACTTCTCCTGTCCTGTATACTGGGTGTAATCCTCAGTATCTGTATTATTCTGTATATATACACTGCACAGTACCACTTCTCCTGTCCTGTATACTGGGTGTAATCCTCAGTATCTGCATTGTTCTGTATATACAGTATACACTGCACAGTACCACTTCTCCTGTCCTGTATACTGGGTGTAATCCTCAGTGTCTATATTATTCTGTATATACACTGCACAGTACCACTTCTCCTGTCCTGTATACTGGGTGTAATCCTCTGTATCTGTATTATTCTGTATATATACTCTGCACAGTACCACTTCTCCTGTCCTGTATACTGGGTGTAATCCTCAGTACCTGTATTATTCTGTATATATACACTGCACAGTACCACTTCTCCTGTCCTGTATACTGGGTGTAATCCTCAGTATCTGCATTATTCTGTATATACAGTATACACTGCACAGTACCACTTCTCCTGTCCTGTATACTGGGTGTAATCCTCAGTGTCTATATTATTCTGTATATATACACTGTACAGTACAACCTCTCCTATTCTGTTGTCAGAGAGTCGGTATTGGACTTTGATTTTCAGCATTTAACTACTGTTTAAATTAATCATCCCCAATATGGAAGTCATCTTCTCTTCTGTACAGGTGATGACTTGCCCTCTGTTGTGGATCTGACCTCTGGGACCCTACAATCCTGAGAAATGTGGCTTTGTAGAGCACCATGTAAATGGAGTTGTGGTAGATTGTACACACTGCTGCACCATTCACATGTGGCTCTTCAGATAATTCTTAAGAAAGTGATGAAGCCACGACAAAGTAAAGGCAAATTTCACTGATCGGGGCTGATGGGTGATATAGTGTGTGGGCTGATGGGGTCTTTTTTCCAGGGCTGCTTTTTGGTCCCAGTCCGGACCTGGGTTAGGCGGAGTAAGTCCTTGTGGTTACAAAGAGTTGTGGAACTTGGTTGGATAGAACATTGCTTGGGAAGTGTCTGTTAACTGTATCCTCTGACTTTTAAGTCCTGCACACACATGGAAGGAGATTTAGAATATGAAGATTGATCTTGTTGATGTTATTATTTTTCAGAGCTAGTGGTTGTATGTGGTCTCCTGCTGTATACAAGGCTGTCTGCAGTTTCCTGCTGTATTCTGTGGGCTATGTAAGGACTCCTGGTATAACACAGGGGCTATTTGGGGGACAATTTGTAATACAGGGTGCTATGCTTGGCCTCTTGTTGTAATAGTGGAGGCTGTGTGTATCCTCCTGCTATATACTGGGGGCTATGGGCAGGCTCCTGCACTAATATAGGGGACTATGTAAGAGCTCCTTTTGTAATACAGGGGGCTATGTGCGGTTTATTGCTGTATACTAGGGGTTGTGTATGGCCTCGTAATGTATACTGGTGCTGTATGTACGCTACTGATGTATAATGGCAGCTGTGTGCGGCCTCATGCTGTATACTGGTGGCTGTGTGCAGTATCCTACTGTATAATTGGGGCTTAGTACAGCATCCTGCTGTATACTAGGGGCTGTGTGTGGTATACTGCTGTAAACTAGGGGCTGTATGCAGCCTCCTGTTGTATACTGGGGATTTTGTGTGTGGACTCCTTCTGTATACTGGGGACAGTGTGTGGCCTTCTGCTGTATACTGGAGGCAGAAAGCAGCCTCGTGCTATATACTGGGGGTTGTGTGCAGCTTCCTGCTGTATACTGGCAGCCATGCTCAACCTCCTGCTGTATACTGGGGATGTGTGCAGCCTCCTTCTGCCTACATGGGACAGTGTCCAGCTTCTTGCTGTATACTGGGGGCTAAGTGGTTGCACGCACCACTATTGTTCTTTTTTTGCCTCTATGGATCTGTTGCTGTGTTCTAATCATGTGACCTATCACATGACCTTTCAAAAGTTGATGATGTAACATGTCAAATAATACTTGGGGTTGACGGGGCTCTCACCTTCTAAACAGCCTGGTACCCTGGCTACTCTAAATCTGCCCATGGTTCTCACTGAGATCAGTTTTGTACTTTGTGCAAATCTCCAGGGGATTTGAAATGTTACAAGTTGTTAGAATAGCAAAGAGGTGTCTTAATCACTTTAGTGTTTGTGTGGCTGCTGCTTCAATGAGAGTCATGTCCCAGTGTGCGTCATTTTTCAGAAGTCCTTGTCTTTGGCAAACTTTCCTGAATGTTTCATAGACATGCATGCACTGTGTTATACTATGAATGGCCTTTGCTGCAAAGCAGAAGTTGAGCTGTGATTGGTTGCTCTAGGGCAGTGATGGCGAACTCCAGGCCTCGAGTGCCACTGTCAAATGCAATGGAAATCCTGAAAACCTGGACTGTGTGCGGCACTCGAGGCCTGGAGTTCGCCATCACTGCTCTAGGGCACCTGAGAAATATCCAGGTCAACTGTCAAAACAGCCACGACAGTAACATTTACCTGACACTTACAAGCAGTAAATAAGCCTATTCTAGGGGCGAATGACTGTAAAGCGCAGGGTTAAAAGTTCCCCTCAAAACATAGTCTATGACATTCCCTGAGTCAAATGGGGTGTCCGTGCTAAATCTTGTGATTATAAATGCAAAGGTGTGGATTGCTTTAGCAGGCACTCACACATACACACACACACACATATACACACACTTAGCTTTATATAATATATATTGTAATCTTTAACTTTTTTTTTCCTTTGAGAGGCAGAAACTGAGAAAACATGATCTAGCGCTGTGCAGTGAAAGCAGCCTTGTCATAAGCTTGGGGCATTGGCAGCTAAAATGTAATACTTGTATTAGATCATATAAAAGATCAGGATTAAAAAGGTCTGCTTTTTTCCTAGAAACCGCTAATCTTTTATATTTAATATATTGTATTTAATATTGTAGCTTAGCTTTCTTCAAAGATTTCTTTTATAATTTTTACACTGTAGATTTACACATCCGATGATCTACACACCATGTTTGTGTAAGAGTTTTTGCCTATTTTAAGATTATTCTTACACCTTGGATTAAACATTTTGACCTGCGTGTGATGTCTTGACTTGTAACTAGGGTAAAAGTGACTAGTTTTTGCTTTTATTTTATTCCTGCTGCTCCCCTAAGTAATCCATTTTGTTTTTATAAAATCCACCACATGGTTTAGAGTTATGAGCCTTTCTAGAACTTTTAGGAAAGGGGATGTGGCTTACAGAGTTCCTCAAGGGAGTATATAGTCTACCCAATTAGTATGTGAGTCATGCCCCCTTGTAAAGTCCATAAAAATTAGCACCAAATTAATAGATCCATATCTCTGCAACTCTACAGGTTCCGTTACACGGGGAAACATCTCCGGCAACTCATGGGAGCTGCATGTTTTTGGCCGCTAGCCAAGATCGTTGTGCTGCTGTTACACCGGGAGACATCGCCGGCGACGCAGCAGCGATGTTGAAAGCAACTATCGCTGCCAGGGTTAAATTCAACCCTGGCAGTGATCCTTAACATTGGACTCAATGGGGGAAGTTGCTTTCAACATCGCAGCTGCGGAGTCACACTGGGCGATTCTGCCAGGCCGCCTGAGCAACATCGCCTGGTTTCAGGACATTGTCGTGAAACCAGGCAATGTTGCTCAAGCAACTATCGCCGTTGATATCACCCTGTTAAATGGGGCAAAGCACTGGCGATGTTGCTGCAACTTCGTGACGCCCCTCAGTTGCCGGTGATGTAGCCGGAGATGCTTCCCCGTGTAATGGTACCTTACTATAAATCTTATGCGTTGATATAGGATAAGGTATCCTTAAACTCTTGAGGAAGTGTACAGTGAGTACACGAAACGCGTAGAGTCTGGGAGGAATAAAGATCTTTGTCTTAAGATCTGAGGTCCTTGGAGTCATTTTCTTGGCCAAATTTTCGAACAGTGCGATCTACAAGCCGGATTCCTATATCAACGCATAAGATTTATACAACTCTCCTGGCTGATTGCTGCGTTCGACAGAATCCAATTGTCTGGTTTATTAGTGGTTGTGTCACACACAACCTGACCAGGTGAGTGCGACCACACTTATAATTGACTGATTATATTGGATAAGACCCTATTGTGCGCTTCCTCTCCATCTATTAATGGTACCTTACAGCAGATAAAAGAAACCCTGCATATTTAGGGGAGCAGCGGGAATAATTAAAAAAAAACAAAGCCTCACAAATACCTTGTTCTTTAAAGTCATTCTGTAGAAATTCAAGATAATGATGGGAGTGCTGGTGTGTCACGGTCCGCGCTGCTGTGGCATGAATAAACTCACCAAAGAGACAGCAGTTATTCCATCCTTTTATTTCCTCCTCTTTCCTACACGTTTCAGCGCCACACCCGGCGCCTTCCTCAGGGACATTCCTAATCTGTAGAAATTAACATTTTTGGCCAATCTGGGAAGCTAAGGCCAGTCAGACATATAACCTGCAGCTTATGATATTACAATGAGGTTTCTTTTTCTCCAGATGCAGGAACTGAAAGATCAATGAAGACAAATAAAGAGGTTTCAGAATACAGACAAACCAGTGTTATGGATGACAATGACTTACTAAGGACGGCCTTCAGGCCAGTCATGAGGAGGTGATGTATATTGTATCTTGATTATATTCTGTCAAATAAACTCCACCGTTGACACCAATTTATTTTTCGAGGGCATCTAAAAGGAAAAAAAAAGTGGTGTCCATGAAAATGATCTTAACCAGTAATATTCAAGCTCATGTATACAGCTCCCACGCGGAGCACCGCACTGTATCATTAACATATAGATATTATAACTGAACTTGCTCCATAAATTATTGCAATTCATTAAATATTCAATTCAAAGATTTTCAGACAAGCAAAGAGGAAATTTGTACACTAACAATGTTTTGTTTTGTTTTTTTTTTAGATTCATTCATCAGGCCTAAATATGCAGTAAAAGTAAAAGATACTTGCGTCCAAGAGAGTAAATGTTCCTACATGTCTGAAAATGTCGGAGAAATAATATGTTAAACTATCCATCATTCTGGTCACTATGTGTGCAGTTGACTGCAGTCATTTATGTTTACATTAGTTAAAATGGACTTTATGCCATTGTTTTCTTTTTCTAAGTTAGTGATGCCCAACTGGTGGAACAAAGTTGCATTTTTCACTTGCATTCTAGATCTATTGTCTAACTGGTGGTCCCAAGTTATATTTTGCACTTGCATCCAGACATGTTACCCATCTGGTAACCCAAAGTGACATTATACACTTGCATTTCAGATCTTGTTGCAAAACTGGTGGCCCAAAGTGACATTATGTACGTGTGTTCCAGATCCGTTGCTCAACTGGTGTCTCAAAGTGTCATTTTACACTATATCAGACTTTTCCTAACGTGTCCCAAAGTGCATTTACACTCTATTCCAGACCTTTTCCTAACTGGTGTCCCAAAGTTGGACTGTAACTTTATATTCCAGGCCTATTGCTCAACTCGTATCTCAAAGATGCATTTTGCACTTCCATTCCACTTCTATTGCACCTGGTTTCCACAGGATATGATCAGACATAAGTCCTGTCCAATCATAAAGGACAGAAGATCTGGGGGCAATGTGGCATCTTCCCATTTCCAAATGTTGTGTCTTTGATTTGTATATACAGAATATATCGGCTGCAAAGCACCTAAATATAGCTGTGTAAAACAAAGTAGGATAATAGGTATACATGTGCCTGCCTACTACTTGACCAGGCTCTGCTGAATGGCACGTTTGACCCATTGGTGGTGCCCTGGCTGCATTTAAGGCCTCCATACATTGGGTTTAACACCACTTCACATAACATCATGTTATTGAATACTCACGTTTCTTGCTAATTGAAGTGATGGCATATGGTTCCTCGCACAATACTTGTACCCAGTTTTCCATGATATTATTTATCATGAAAGCCATAATTTGTTGGGAGTTTCCAGTAAAAGATGCTTCAATGCAAATTTATATGCATTTTCCATAAACTAAAATGCTTCTTCAGGCCCGATACATTATATTGTGATATATTTTTTCTATATTATAAAAAATAAAAAAATACAAATGTTAATAATTTATTTTAATGCCATTGTTACATTTATATTAATTAGTTGTTTAATTTGTGCATTAGTATCACACTGAGTTCAGTCTTTTTTTGTGTGTGTGTTTGTGTTGGTTTTAAATGTTTATATATTGATTTGATGACCCCCAGATTTATCCTTCCATCCATTTACCAGTTTATTTATTTGACTTTAAAATCTGCATGAATTTGGTCATCATTCTATCATGTTTGTCATTTATACCCTACAAGGGCTGTAAACAGCGACCCGTGTTTAATAGTCCTGATACATGTAAATAAAATGAATATTGATCCTTTATGGCTTGTTAATTTTTTTTAGTTATATCTATGTTTATAGTAGGGAGGTATTCAGAGACTGTTTATGAAGAGAGAGCACACAGGGGGAGGAGGGCTGAGCACCCAGGGGGTAGAGAGAGCACACAGGGGAAGACAGCTCAGAGGAGAGAACACAGAGGAGAGGAAAGCTCAGGGGAGAGAGACAGCGCAAAAGGGGAGAGAGAGTGGACAGGGAGAGAGAGAGAGTGTACAGCGGGAGGGGCGAGCACACAGGTGGGAGAGCAAGAGTGCACAGGGGGTAGGCAGCCTAGAGGAGATAACACAAAGGGGAGAAGACAGCACAGGGGAGAGAGAGATCGGACAAGAAGGGAGAGAGTGGACAGTGGGAGGGGTGAGCACACAGGAGGGAATCAAGAGTGCACAGGTGGGAGACAGGTCAAAGGAGAGAACACAGAAGGGAGAAGACAGCACAGGGGAGAGAGCGGACAGAGTGAAAGAGGGCGGACAGTGGGAGGGGTGAGCACAAAAAGGAGAGAGAGCACGCACGGGGAGACAGCTCAGAGCAGAGAGCATAGAAGGGAGAAGACAGCATACAAGGGGAGAGAGACAACACACAGGGGAGAGAGAGAGCATACAGAGTGAGAAAGTGGACAGTGGGCACAGTGAGCACATAGGGAGTAGAGAGAGAGCGCATAGAGGGAGACAGCTCAGAGTAAAGAGTACAGAGCTGAGAAGACAGCACACAGGGAGATAGAGAATGCCCAGGGAGAGAGCACAGATGGAAGAAGACAGCAGACAGGGGGAAAGAGCGCAAAGAGGGGGGAGAGCACACATGGGGATGAGGTAGTTGCCCCTAGTGCCACATAGCCTGCCTCCATTGTGAAGTCACCGCCCTCCAGATGAGCTAACATCCACCCTTTAATACATAAATCAAATTTCCTGTATATATGGGGAAGTGGTAATCTAAATACAAAAAAATACCCCAAATTTATAGATAATTAATACTTTTTATTTAGACAATGTAAAAACCACACCTCAACCAAAGTGACAATACCAAACCACAATATAGAAAAATTAAAAATCAATTAATTTGCAGGTTTGGAACAATTTAAGATTCACACATGGGGCTCTATAACAATTACTTTCCCTGCCTACCAGCGGAGTTTGATTGTACCCTAATTTTTACTGGTGTCCCCGCTCACCGGAGGCTTATACTGTACCTACTTGATTGATCTGTACTAAGATAGGGAACACAAAGATAAGATCTCACCCTCTGGTTTGGAAATAAAGTTCATACTCTTACAACTTGTTGATTATTAAAATTGTCATACAAAATAGATTCATACACCTGACCACAAAACTAAGCACAGTCAGGAACATCACAGCTTAATGGTTATTGCCAAACACACATCTCTAGTGCAATCCAATATAAGCCAGTCCGTCCTGACTTATCTTAATGTGCTTCAGTAATTGTGGAGGTGCAGTATCCTGCTCTTTAATCTCAGCCTCGACGCGTTTCTCCCTTGATGGTATTTCCGTAACGTGGGTTCTTCAGGAGGCAAAACATTTTGGATACACCAAGCGACTGACATATGAAAATATGACCATCTAAAACAAATAAACCAAAATTAGTAACAGTTTACATATAGACACCCATATAGACACAGTAATAGATACCCATATAAGTATTTTTGAACAATATATTACCCCTATTATTCACTTAGACCTTCTCATCTAGAAATGACTTCATTGTTTATATCAGTATTCCTGGATGGTTACAGCCGGTATGGGGTTGTAGAATGGATATAGTTTGGGCCCTTCCACCAATCCACTAATATAACTAAATGATGTTTTCATGATTTACTTTAACACATTCACAAAATAGACTGACCAGGAAATATAATAAATGTGATCTTACCATAAGATACACAATGCTTTTTACCCCAGATACTCACAAAGGGTTAAATAATTATTTTTAGTTAGAAATGTGTGAGAAGCTCCAAACAATAATGACATGGAACTACTGAGGCCTCCATTCTTGATAATGGTAACTGCAAATATACCAAAATACAATGACTCAAGTCAGCAATTATCACATGCCAACATTCACCTCCCCAGTTCAGTGAACTTACGACTCCATAAGGTCCAAACACGCTTCCCCTGTGATAAAGGCTGCTACTGAGGAGAGGCTCGTACTGGCATCTTTATATAATGGGTGCTTATTAGCCTAAAATCCCATCATCTGTGCAGCCCAAGAAAGTCTCCCCGCCCTTTGTTTACAATCGCCGCCGGGTGATCGCAAAACCGGATGGACGTCACCGGATATACGTCATCACTAGACGACAAATTACCATAGGGACGCGTCTCCTCAGACCAGATCTCAACTGCGGTAATCAGGTATGTGTACAATCGCCGCTGGGTAACGCAAAACCGGAAGTGCATCACCGTTCCCGCATCAACGCTAGACGACACGTTACCATAGGGAAGCATCCTCTAGAACTGGAATTCAACTGTGGCAATCAAGAAATGTTACCATAAGAACGGGACACTCAATAAAAGAATTAGGATAAAGCACTTAATCATATTCACTCCCATGATACCAAATTATTGATGATAAATATTAAAAATTCTTTGCCAAATAGATGGAATATATCTTACAAAAGGTTAGATGGATTCTCATTCTAGATCATGTTGGCAGCACCTTTATGCCTCAATAAAAAACAAGTGACAACATAAAAACTATATATATCAAACTAACCTCACCATATAAGAGGGATAACAAAGATCTCAATATAACTCTATTGTGTCTTTTAGTAAATCAGTTGGATAGGGTAATTTTCTTACCCCTTTGATATGCAACCAGCAAAAATAAACTACCGAGTCAAATTGCGACATGGTAAAGATTATTAATGGTCCATAATTACAGAGGACCTACACCCTTCTAAAGGAAACACCCGAAGGAGAGTGCCTCATTGAGTCCCTTCGGTGAGACCGTATCCAATCTGAATATCCATTGAATTTCTTTTTGTAAGATCAACTTATTCCAATCTCCCCCCTCTAGGGTTTCTTTTCAATACTTCTAAGACACAAAAAGAGATTTCATTCACGTTACCTCCATGTATCTCTCTGATGTGTCTAGACAATGAAGTCTCACGTCCTTTGGGTGTTTCGTTTAGAAGGGAGTAGTTCCTTTTTAACTTTAACTTTGTAACTTTATTTCCAAACCAGAGGGTGAGATCTTATCTTTGTGTTTCCTATCTTAGTACACTAGAAGTACACTGAGCTGTAGGCTTATTTTCTGCTAAGGGAAAAAAAAAATGTAAATCTTATTTCTTAGCGAGTGTGACACGAGCTTAGTGTGACCGGGAGCGCAAGTGCGGACGGAAGTAAGTGTGTGACTTGTGATTCAGTGACTTTGGATTCATGGAGTTTGGAAGGGAGGACTTACTGAATTGCTGGTTGTATTTTATTAATACTTAGTATTTCTTTTTACTTATCATTTCTGTCTGGTGCAATCCCCATTAGGAAATGAGCTCCATACTTGACAATGCCATCCAGAGTATATCTTGCCACATGTATGCAATCCTTGAACAGCCGGTCGAGGGTGCATACTGCTGTGTGAGATGTGAGTATGTTGTGCATTTGGAAGCCCAGATACTGGATCTAAATGAACAACTGGCAATGCTGATATCTATAGACAATATGGAAAGGAGTCTGCTGCTCACTGAACAGCTGCTAAATGGGATAGACGTGGGGGAGGATGGTAGCATGAAGCTGCAGGACAGTGAGGTAGCTAGCTGGGTGACAGTTAGAAGGCGGGGTAGAGGGAATCTGGCACACCCCAATAAATTTGCTAAGTTGGCAGATGAGGGGGGTGTGAGTTCAGGGATAGCACTGTCGCAGCAGGGCATGACCTCTAAAAGCCAGAAGAGTGTCTGGTCCAGTAAAGGGGAAAATAGGAGAGAAGGGCAGGCCAGACATGTGCTGGTAGTGAGGGACTCAATTATTAGGGGAAGAGATAGGGCAATCTGTCACAAAGACAGGGATCGTCGAACAGTGTGCTGCCTACCTGGGGCTTAAGTCCAGCACATCGCTGATCGGGTTGACAGATTACTGGGAGGGGCTGGTGAGGACCCAGCGGTCATGGTGCACATTGGCACAAATGACAAAGTTAGAGGTAGGTGGAAGGTCCTTAAAGATGATTTCAATGAATTAGGCTGCAAGCTTAAGGCAAGGACCTCCGAGGTAGTATTCTCTGAAATACTGCTTGTACCATGTGCCACACCAGAGAGTCAAAGGGAGATTAGGGAGATAAAGAAGTGGCTCAGGAATTGGTGTAGGAAGGAGGGGTTTGGGTTCCTGGAGAACTGGGCCAACCTCTCTGTTGGCTACAGGTTCTATGCTAGGGACGGGCTGCACCTCAATGGGGAGGGTGCAGCTGTGCTGGGGGAAAAAATGTGGAAGGTTGGAGGAGTGTTTAAACTAGGGATTGGGGGGAGGGTATTCATTGTACAGGAGGGGAAGAAAGTGTAAATAGTAACCTGGGCACAAGTAATAAAATTGGGGGTGGCATGGGGGGTGGGGTTAGAACAGTCAATATAGTAGGAAGGAATAGAGGTAAAGAGAGATGCATAACGTGCATGTACACTAATGCCAGAAGCCTCACCAACAAAATTGAAAAATTAGAATTGATTTTGTTGGAAAATAATTATGACATGGTGGGGATTTCGGAGACTTGGCTGGATGAGAGCCATGACTGGGCTGTTAATTTACAGGGCTATAGTCTGTTCAGAAATGACCGTGCAAATAAGCGAGGGGGAGGTGTATGTTTATACATAAAATCATCCTTAAAACCCATCTGGCGTGATAATATAGGTGAATCTAATGGAAATGTAGAGTCCCTGTGGGTGGAGTTAAGGGGAGGGGGAAAAAATAATAAATTACTGATAGGGGTTTGTTATAAGTCCCCAACAATAATGGAAGAGGAGGAGAATATCCTCATAAAGCAAATAGATGAAGCAGCGACTCTGGGAGAAGTCATTATTATGGGGGACTTCAACTACCCTGAAATACATTGGGGATCAGAAACCAGCAGTTCCAGCAAAGGTAATAGGTTTTTGACAACTATGAGAGACAATTACCTTTCACAACTGGTTCATGACCCAACAAGAAGGGGGGCACTGTTAGACCTAATATTAACAGGCCAGACCGCATATCAAATATTCGGGTTGGAGGTCATTTGGGTAATAGTGATCATAAGATAATACGTTTTCAAATATCCTTTAATAAGATGTGTAGTAGAGGGGCTACAAGGACACTAAACTTCAGGAAGGCAAATTTCCAACGGTTGAGAGATGATCTTAGTGCAATAGTATTTAATAATAATAATATTTATTCATTTATATAGCGCTATTAATTCCATAGCACTTTACATACATGAGTAATGCTGTCTCTCTTGGAGCTCACAATCTAAACATCCTATCAGTATTTCTTTACAATGTGGGAGGAAACCGGAGTGCCTGGAGGAAACCCACGCAAACACGGGGAGAACATACAAACTCCTTGCAGATGTTGTCCTTAGTGTCCTTGCTGGGAATTGAACCCAGGACCTCAAGACCCCAGTGCTGCAAAGGCTGCAGTGCTAATCACTTGAGCCACCGTGCTGCCCACTGGGATGATGTCCTGAGGCATAAAACTACACAAAGAAAATGGGAGACGTTTATTAGCATCCTGAATAGGGCCTGTGCACAATATATACCCTATGGGAATAAGCATGCTAGAAATAGGAGGAAACCTCTAAGGCTAAATAAGGCTGTAAGGGGAGCAGTAAGTGACAAAAAGAAAGCATTTAGGGAATTAAAGCAAGTAGGTAGTGATGAAGCATTAAATAAATACAGAAAATTAAATAACATTTGTAAAAAGCAAATAAAGGCAGCAAAGATTGAGACAGAGACTCATTGCTAGAGAAAGTAAAAATAATCCCAAAATATTTTTTAACTACATAAATCGTAAGAAACTAAAAAATGATTGTGCTGGCCCCTTTAAAAATAGTCTGGGTGAAATGGTGGATGAGGGTGAGGAAAAAGCCAATATGCTAAATGACTTTTTTCAACAGTATTTACATAAGAAAATCCCATGACAGACAATATGATCAGTGATAACAAAAACTCTCAATTAAATGTCACCTGCTTAACCCAGCAGGAAGTACGGCATTGTCTAAAAATCACTAAAATTGACAAATCCCCGGGCCCAGATGCGATACACCCCAGAGTGCTGCAAAAATGAAGTACTGTCATAGAAAGACCATTATTTTTTTATATTTAAAGATTCCATAATAACAGAGTCTGTACCACAGGACTGGCGTATAGCAAATGTGGTGCAAATATTCAAAAAGGGGCCAAAAACTGAACTTGGAAAGTATAGGTCAGTAAGCTTAACCTCTACTGTGGGTAAAATCCTAGAGGGTTTTCTAAGAGATGCTATACTGGAGTATGTGAAGAAAAATAACCTCATGACCCAATATCAACATGGTTCTACGAGGGACCGTTCCTGTCAAACTAAAGTGATAAGCTTCTATGAAGAAGTAAGTTCTGGACTGGACCAAAGTAATGCAGTGGATGTGGTATATATGGATTTTTCAAAAGCTTTTGATATGGTGCCACACAAAAGGTTGATACATAAAATGAGAGCAATGGGGATAGGGGAAAATATGTGTAAGTGGGTTAAGAACTGGCTTAGTGATAGGAAACAAAAGGGTGGTCATTAATGGAACACACTCAGAATGGGTCACAGGTAACAGTGGGGTACCACAGGGGTCAGTGTTGGGCCCGCTTCTTTTTTATATATTTATTAATGACCTTGTAGGGGGCATACAGAGTAGAATTTCAATATTTGTAGATGACACTAAACTCTGCAGGGTAATCAATACAGAGGAGGACAATTTTATATTACAGGAGGATTTATGTACACTAGAAGCTTGGGCTGATGAATGGCAAATGAGCTTTAGGGGAATAAATGTAAAGTCATGCACTTGGGCAGAGGAAACAAAAGGTATAATTATGTGCTTAATTGTAAAACACTGGGCAAAACAACACTGAAAAAGACCTGGGTGTATGGGTAGATGATAAACTCACATATAGTGGCCAGTGTCAGGCAGCTGCTGCAAAGGCAAATAAAATAATGGGATGCATTAAAAGAGGCATAGATGCTCATGAGGAGAACATAATTTTACCTCTATACAAGTGACTAGTGCGGCCACACTTAGAATACTGTGTACAATTCTGGTCTCCTGTGTATAAGAAAGACACAGCTGAACTAGAGCGGGTGCAGAGAAGAGCGACAAAAGTCATTAAAGGACTGAGGGGTCTGCAATACCAAGACAGGTTATTAAACTTGGGGTTATTTAGCTTGGAAAAACGAAGGCTGAGGGGTGATCTTATAATAATGTATAAATATATGAGGGGACAGTACAGAGACCTTTCTAATGATCTGTTTACTCTTAGGCCTGAGACTGGGACAAGGGGGCATCCTCTACGTTTGGAGGAAAGAAGGTTTAATCATAATCACAGATGTGGATTCTTTACTGTAAGAGCAGTGAGACTATGGAACTCTCTGCCACATGATGTTGTAATGAGTGACTCACTACTAACATTTAAGAAGGGCCTGGATGCCTTTCTTGAAAACTATAATATTACCAGTTATATATACTAGATTCTTTGATAGGGAGTTGATCCAGGGATCTAGTCTGATTGCCGTATCTGGAGTCAGGAAGGAATTTTTTCCCCAATGTGGAGCTTAGTGTTTGCCACTTTGTTTTTTTTTTGCCTTCCTCTGGATCAACATGTTAGGCTATGGGGTGAACTAGATGGACTTAAAGTCTTCCTTCAACCTTAAAAACTATGTTACTATGTTACTACAAGTAGGTACAGGATAAGCCTCCGGTGAGCAGGGACACCAGTAAAAATTAGGGTGCAATCAAACTCCGCTGGTAGGCAGGGAAAGTAATTGTTATAGAGCCCCATGTGTGAATCTTAAATTGTTCGAAACCTGCAAATTAATAGATTTTTAATTTTCCTATATTGTGGTTTGGTATTGTCACTTTGGTTGAGGTGTGGTTTTATTATTGTCTAAATAAGTATTAATTATCTATAAATTTGGGGTATTTTTTCGTATTTAGACTAACATCCGCCCTCCATCTAGTGTATATATATAATATAATATAAAAATGATTAGAAACTGGTACAAAGGGGAGAGGAGACTGCCCAGGGTAACGGATTGAGAGATAGTAGGTCAGGGAGTTGACGCAGCTCTGTTGAGGTGTCAGCAGGTTTTTTGCAGGCCAAAGGGTTTCTGGAAGTGATTTGTTTTCTGATTTCTTCTGAAGGTTTCAGATATGGGAAACATTCGGACAAGTTGGGGTACTGGACTCCAGAGAACGGGGGATGCTCAGGAAATATCTTAAAAGGTGGCTGAATGAGCAACATAGGAGATCAGGGGAGGGAAGTAAAGCTTACAAGGACCAGAGATTTAGTATGGGGAGGCAATGTGAATTTAGTTCGGAAGTACGAGGAGGAAACAGATTATGGACAGCCTGGTAAGTCAGTTTTAATAGTTTAAACTGTTCAGTAAAGCAATTGGCTGAGGGAAGAGGCGGAGGAATAGCAAGGGGATAGGTGGATTAATTGGACAGTAAAGTTGTAAAGAGGTGAAAAGTGTAACATGGGAAGATATTGCAGCAGTTGAGGCAGGAGATAAGGGCATACATTACATTTTAATACATTAGGTGTTGATGAAAGTATGAATTCTGGAAATATTTTAGAGTTAGATGTGGCTAGGAGGTTTTAAGGGCTTGGATGTGTGGGTTGAAGGACCGGGCAGAGTCAAAGATGACTCTAATGCAGCAAATTGTGATACCAGGGAAAGTGTGATGTCATTTATTGTGATAGATCTGGTATGGATGAGTTGGATGGAGGAAAGATTGTGAGTTCGGTTCTGTGCATATTGAGATTTAAGAAGTGATAAGAGAAGAAGATGGATAATGCTGATAGACACTGTGGGATTCTGCACAGCAGAATAGTGACATCTGAGCCACAGAAGTAGATCAAGGTTTTATCAGCAGCGTGCAGGTGATACGGGAAGCCATGGGACCTTGAGTTGTTCAAAGCCAAAGGAATGAATGGAGAACAATGGAGGACTCAGCACAGAGGCTTGAGGGACACCAACATAATGTGGGTGGAATAAAGAGATAGTATGGGACTGGTAGACACTGTGTGGTTGGAAAGGAGGAGCTCAAGGAGTGGACACCAAAGGGGAGAAATGATCTGCAGTATGTAATACATAGTCGTATTGTGTCTTCAAGAGTGGAAAGAAAGCTACTATCAATAGGCCCCAGCTGACCCTAGCAGTGTGGTGAATTAACATATATTAACATATAAACGGCATTAATAAAATATACAACATAGAAGCTACATTATTAAAATACATAGCATATTATCATAGAAAGTACATTAATAAAATATATAACATATTAACCACACACATATCTGCTTGCAGCAGTAAAGACTGAGTGGGAAAGACTGCAGCTTTATCTCCTGTTCTGGAAGTTGTGGGGCAGCGCCTGGATTGCAAGTCAGGAAACACGTGGAGCCCGGTAGTAGTTCAAACAGGACCCGGTGTTTATTGCTGATACACACAACGATGGCACAGTATGCCGGAATCCGGGTCGCAGCCGGGTACACAAGACACAGTTCATATAACGTACCCGGGTCCTTCAGGCCAAAGGCCTCCGTTATGGGTCACCCCGAGTTCCTCCAGCCCTCCTGGGCTAGGCCGTGTTAGTATAGCACACGGCCCCCTGGAACTCCAGACCTCTCCTGTCTGTCTCTGCTGCTCTTGCAGCTAAGGCACAATTCTGTGTACAAGGAACCCCGCCCTGCCTCCTGCTCAGGCTTTTAACTCCGTGTCTCCTTCCGGGACCTTGCAAGACCCGGAGCGGAGGAAGCGGACCGTCCCTTTCTCTCACACCCTACACCGGGCTCAATACGTGACAGTGCGCATTCTGGGGGAGACATAGCGCCCCTCGCATATGATCCCCCGAACTGTCTCACATACCCCCCCCCATCGGTTCAAACTTGTGGGGTTGAACCCCAGCCAACAAACAGGGCGCCCGGGACAGGGCATCCGCATTCCCCTGCAACTTGCCAGCCCGATGCTCCACCATAAAACGGAAGTTTTGGAGGGACAGGAACCACCGGGTGACCCGAGCGTTCCGTTCTTTGGCATTGCGCATCCAGACCAAGGGAGCGTGATCCGTAACCAACCGGAACTGCCGCCCGAGCAAATAATAACGTAGGGACTCCAAGGCCCATTTAACAGCCAAGCACTCCTTCTCCACTACGCTATAATTCTTTTCCGCCGGGGACAATTTCCGGCTCAAGTAAGTGACCGGATGCTCAATTCCGCCCACTTCTTGCGACAGCACAGCCCCAAGCCCCACCTCCGAGGCATCTGTTTGTACAACGAAGGCCTTCGTGAAGTTAGGACTGATGAGGACGGGCTGCCCGCACAAGGCCAACTTCATGGACTGAAAGGCCGCCTCTGCTTGGGGATTCCATCGCACCAAAGCAGATTTCTTCCCTTTTAACAGGTCGGACAGGGCCGCCGTTCGCCCAGCAAAATTGGGTATGAAGCGTCGGTAGTACCCAACTATGCCGAGGAACGCCCTCACCTGTTTGGTAGACACCGGTCGGGGCCAATTTTGAATGGCCTCGATTTTGTTTATTTGGGGTTTGATAACCCCTCGCCCAATCACATACCCCAGGTACCGGGCTTCCTCGAGCCCCATGGCGCATTTTTTTGGATTTGCCGTCAGGCCTGCTGCCCGGAGCGAATCCACCACAGCCTGAACCTGGGATAAGTGGGTATGCCAATCCGGACTAAAGATGATGATGTCATCTAGGTAGGCGGATGCGTACTTCCGATGAGGTTCTAACACTATGTCCATGAGCCGCTGGAATGTGGCCGGGGCTCCATGCAGCCCAAAAGGCAACACGACGTAGTGATAGAGACCTTCCGGAGTAACAAAGGCAGTTTTTTTCCTTGGCCGCCTCTGTTAGTGGCACCTGCCAGTACCCTTTTGTCAGATCGAGCGTTGTGAAGTACTGGGCTTGCCCCAGTCTTTCAATCAACTCGTCCACCCGGGGCATGGGATATAAATCAAACTTAGACACTTCATTTAGCTTACGGAAATCGTTGCAGAACCGCAACGATCCGTCCGGCTTTGGAATGAGCACTATGGGACTAGCCCATTCGCTCCGGGATTCTTCTATCACGCCTAATTTAAGCATGTGTTTAACTTCGACGCGATGGCTTGCCGTCTGGCCTCGGGTACCCGATAAGGTTTTACTCGCACTTTAACCCGGGGCTCAGTGACAATGTCATGTTGAATGACCGAAGTGCATCCAGGCAGGTCAGAGAACACGTCAGGATTCTGCTGTACCAACTTTCGAGCCTCCCGTCGTTGGGCCTTAGTGAGGGTGTCGCTTATTTGTACCCCTTCGGTATCCCTTGGGGCCGAAGGGACAGGGTCTCCGGGTGCATCGGACGCCTCCATGATCAGGCACTCCCGATCTTTCCACGCTTTAAGCAAATTTATGTGGTATAGCTGCACGGGTTTCCTTTTCCCGGGCTGGTATACCTTGTAATTGACCTCCCCTACTTTTTCCCGGATTTCATAGGGCCCTTGCCATTTGGCCAATAATTTGCTTTCCGTTGTGGGCACTAAGACCAATACCCGGTCCCCCACCTCAAAGGTCCTAACGTGGGCCCGTGTATTATACCCGCGGCTTTGCGCTCCTTGGGCATCCATTAGGTGCTCTTTTACAATAGGTCGGACCGCTGTGATCCGGTCCTGCATTTTCGCCACGTGGTCGATCACGCTCCTATAGGGTGTGGGTTCCTGTTCCCACGTCTCTTTGGCAACATCCAATAGCCCTCTAGGATGCCGGCCGTACAACAGTTCAAAGGGGGAAAACCCGTAGATGACTGTGGTACCTCCCGGATGGCGAACATTAGATAGGGCAATAACATGTCCCAATCCTTTCCGTCCTTTGCTACCACTTTTTTTAGCATGGACTTCAGGGTTTTATTAAACCGCTCAACTCACCCGTCGGTCTGGGGATGATACACCGAGGTGCGCAGCTGTTTTATGTTGAGCAGTTTACACAGTTCCTGGGTCACTTTGGACATAAAAGGAGTCCCCTGATCCGTGAGGATTTCCTTAGGTAGTCCTAGGCGACAGAACATAGCAAACAGTTCCCGGGCAATCAGCTTCGCCGATGTGCGGCGTAACGGAATCGCCTCCGGGTACCGGGTGGCGTAGTCGACAACCACGAGTATATGTTGGTGGCCTCGTGCTGACTTCACTATAGGCCCCACCAAATCCATTGCGATCCGTTCAAAAGGTTCCTCTATAACGGGGAGAGGTACCAATGGACTACGGAAGGTGGCAATGGGAGTGGTCAGCTGACATTCCGGGCAGGAGTCACAGTACCTCTGGACGTCCGCATACACGCCCGGCCAGAAGAACCTCCGCAAGATGCGTTCTTGCGTTTTTTTAGCCCCAAGGTGGCCCCCTAGCAGGTGGGAGTGGGCCATCTCTAGGACCGCCCGGCGGTGTGGCTGCGGCACTACCAGTTGGTCCACGACCTCATCCCTGATTTTGTCCACCCTATAGAGTAACTCCCGGTTAATCACCATGCGTGGAAATACATTCTCTGCCCCCGGCTGCTGAGCTACCCTGTTTACTTCTGTTACCCTTTCTCGGGCCCTGGTCAGTGTGGGGTCCTGTAGCTGGGCTGTCCCAAACGCTCCCCGGGACACTTCCAACTCTGGAAGCGGTGGGGTCTCCTCGACCTCTCCTGCCAATACGTCTAGCGGGAACCTATCGGGGTGACACTCTAGCCCTATGTTGGCGACCCCTACGGCAGGTGTCCCGGTCTCAGGGTCGTCGGGTTCAGCACCCTGATGCCTTGGCATCAGGGGAGGGTTACTCCTCCCTCCCCATAAGGACCAAAACAATGGTAAGTCTCTTCCCAGCACAGTCCCGTAGGGTAGAGAGTTTACCACTCCAACCACGTGGGTCACCTCTCCACATGGAGTGGATAGAGTCACCTCCGTGGTTGGATACTCGCGTAGGTCCCCGTGTATACACCGGACCCCGATCAATCCCCCAGTGAGTTGCAACCCAGGGATTAAGGACGCCCGAACCAGCGTCACCAAACTGCCGGAGTCCAAGAGAGCTTCCGCACAGATGTGGTTCCGTTAGGGGATCCACCACATCGGCGGTGAACACGGGGCTGGCATACATCGAGAGCCGCCGTGTGAACCCGCAGTCCATGGGTTCCGCCGTTAGTGGGCAATAGGCAGCCACATGTCCCGGTCCTTTGCACCGCCAGCACCACGTAGCAGTGGCAGCGCTGGGCCAGAAGCTCCTTCTTGGGGAGCCTGGTCTCCTTCCAGCCCCATTCTGGGGTATCCTCTCAGCAGGTACGTTTTTAGGAGAGTCCCCTGGGGATGGACGTACACCTTTACCCGGCTCCAGAGGCCGGCGTAACTGCCGCAGTGGGGCAGAGTCCCGTATGAACTCCTGGGTGGCTGTATATCGCTCTACCAAGCTAACCACCTGGTCCAAGGTACCCGGGTCCCCTTGCCCCACCCAACGCTGTATCGCAACCGGCAGAGTCCGTACCAGCCGGTCGACCACCACCCTTTCCACCATCTGTCCCGGAGTCAAGTTCTCAGGCTGGAGCCACCGCTTCACCAACTGCAACAAGTCATACGCCTGGGAACGAGCCGGCTTGGACTCCACGTAGGACCAGGAAAACACCCGTTGGGCTCGGACATAAGTATTGACCCCAAGTCTAGCAAGGATCTCACCTTTGAGTCTGGCGTAGTCCTGTGCATCCTCCCAACTGAGGTCCGTGTAGGCCTTTTGGGCGTCACCCATCAGAAATGGCGCCACCACTTCAGCCCACTGAGCGGGAGGGAGGCCTTCTCGCTCTGCGGTGCGCTCGTAGACGGTGAGGAAGGCTTCTACGTCGTCCTCTGGACTCAGCTTCCGCAGTGCCGACCGGACCCGGTCCCGGGCCTCACGCCGCTCCGGGGGAGGCGCTGTTGGCGGGTCTCGTAAGGCCGCAATTTGCTGTAGGAGCAGTTCATTCATTTTCTGCCGTTGTAGAAGCTGCTCCTGCTGTCGCAGTTGCTGCTCCTGCTGTTGCTGTTGTTGCTCCTGTTGTCGGAGCTGCTGCTCCTCGTGTCTCTGCTGCTGTTCCTGCTGCCGCTGCTGGGTAAGTACCAGCTGCCTTAGGATTTCCTCCATATCAGCGGCAGGCCTGAACTGTAGCGTGGCCGGCTTAAGTATGGACATGCAGGGCCGGGCACCCCGCAAGAGACTGGCGGCTATAACAACTGCTGCTCCTCTCACTTATCCGCCGCTCATTAGCCTCATGAAACAGTCACTTTCACCAGCGGTTCCGGAAGGAAGGGCGACAGTAGCGCGAGCTTCACCAGGAATGTATGCTACACCTCACCGGGCCGGCAGCTGCCCGCATTCTCCACCATATGTGGGGCAGCGCCTGGATTGCAAGTCAGGAAACACGTGGAGCCCGGTAGTAGTTCAAACAGGACCCGGTGTTTATTGTTGATACACACAGCGATGGCACAGTCTGCCGGAATCCGGGTCGCAGCCGGGTACACAAGACACAGTTCATATAACGTACCCGGGTCCTTCAGGCCAAAGGCCTCCGTTATGGGTCACCCCGAGTTCCTCCAGCCCTCCTGGGCTAGGCCGTGTTAGTATAGCACACGGCCCCCTGGAACTCCAGACCTCTCCTGTCTGTCTCTGCTGCTCTTGCAGCTAAGGCACAATTCTGTGTACAAGGAACCCCGCCCTGCCTCCTGCTCAGGCTTTTAACTCCGTGTCTCCTTCCGGGACCTTGCAAGACCCGGAGCGGAGGAAGCGGACCGTCCCTTTCTCTCACACCCTACACCGGGCTCAATACGTGACAGTGCGCATTCTGGGGGAGACATAGCGCCCCTCGCATATGATCCCCCGCACTGTCTCACAAAGTATAGAGCAAAAATGAGTGTGCATCATACGGGGAAGATAGTGACTGTTACACAGCCATCATCTGCCTGTAACAGAAGATTCCAGCACTAGCTCCGATTGTTCCATCATTCATTTTACCCTATAGTGTACTGGAAAACAGGAAAAAACATCCAAGTGCGGTAAAATTGCAAAACAGGTGTAATTTTAGTATGGCTTTTGTTTTTGTTTTTACTCACTACGTTCACTATATGGTAAAACTGACGTGTCGGTATGATGCCTCAGGTCGGTGTGAGTTTGTAGATACCAAACATGTTACTTTTACTGTTATCTAAGTGGTGAAATAAAATTCCGAAGTTAGCAAAAAAATAAGATTTACACTTCTGTTGCTATGTTCCAAGTCCTGTAGCGTTCTACGTTTTCAGGGTCTGGGGCTGTGTGGTGACTTATTTTCTGTGTCTTGATCTGATATTTTGAATCATATCATTTTGGTGTAGGTACGGTGTTTTAATCACCTGTGGTGGCAATAAAAAAAAACCTTATTTTGGTGTTTTTACTTTTTTTACCCATTACACAGTTTACCAATCAGATTGATTGATTTTACATTTTGATAAATCAGGCATTTCTGAATGTGGCAATACGAAATATGTGTTCTGTTTTTTTAATAGCTTTATTTTCAATGGGGCAAAAGAGGGGTGATTTGAAATGCTATTTTTTTTAAAAAATGTTCATATTTTTAAAAAACTTTTTTTTCACTTTTTCTTTGTTTTTACATTGCCTCTTAGGGGGCCTCAGCATTGCACAGTATGCACTGCAGAAATGATCACCTTCTGTTTTTCGCCGGCGCTCAGTGAACATTCACAGGAAGTGAGTCATGACAGTGACAGGGGTCCTCATCTTACCACTTGCTGATCAGACCGCCACTGGGGGCACAGCACTCCTCCATTAGCAGGAGGGTAGTGCCCCTGTTCTGCAGGTACCTGGATGGTGAAGATGGTGAAGTTGAGACCCACACCACACACACACACACTTAGGACCTTGGGATGGGACGGTGGGAGGACCCATTGGGAAGGGCCCAGTCTCAGCCAGGGGAAACAAGGAAGTGTAGAGTTAGTCAGTCGGGAAGAGAACAGCAAAGGAGTAGGAGGTTGGAGTCAGAGTCGAAAAGTGGTGGAGGTGATGGCTCCCGTGGGCTGGAAACTGGTCACACTCACCATGGGAGAGAGAGACTGAATGGTGTAGAGGAGGAAGGGAGCCCAGGGGTACAGAAGATGATCTAGATCACCTGCATGCCTTTATCTGGCAGAAGGAACAGAGGGTCTGGTGGACAAAAAGCAGAGGACCATCCCTGAACACAGTAGGGGATCCATACCTCACCTGTTGAAACCCGAGGCCATGAGATCCTAAAGGGGACCTGTGGCCGCAAACCCAGCACAACTCGGAGAAGGCGGCCGTACTAAGGCTCAGTGCCAGGATGCTGTACCAACCAAAGCCTGTGGCTGTTGGTACCTGAGCTCTGTGTGTGGAGGGGCTGGGAGGAGAGGTGAGATGAGCTAGAAGCGCTGAAGTTACCACCAGTGAAGAAAACCCCATGAGAGAGCAAACACCACCTAGGGGTTTCAACGACACTGTCCTGGCTCTAGAGAAACCGCTGAAACTGGAGATTGGCAGAGGCAAGCACCCGGCGGCCTGGTTGGAACATTACAGTAAAGGTACAGAACTCCAATAATAGAGACTTTTATTAGCGGTGACTACTGGCTGCAGAGGCTGCATGGCACCCTGAGGTGCTGATGACCCGATGAACACCGGCCAAAGAATGAACTGCCTTGCCTACCCACTGCCCTGGGGAACAGCTCCACCTATTGTGAGCAAAACCATCTAAGCTGCCAGTCATTGTCCCCAGAGGTTCTGAAGCAGCGGCAGCCAGACATAGCCGCACACCGCAGGTGGCATCGTGAATATTCCTTTCCTTTTATTCACTGTCATCTAGTCCAGAACTTTCAAACGACAACACAAAGGTCACAGAGCTGGGTTGCCACCGTGATGTCCCCCTGTAAAAGAACAGAAAGATCCGGCCAATTTCTGAGTATCCCCATTGCCCTGGAGTGGGCGTGTCACTAACATGTCAACACTTTGGTGAGCCATGATTGCATCACAGAATCACCAATAGTGGCGGGGAAGAGCGTGGTTTCCCGCTGCGCTGTTTTAGATTATGCTGTCAGCAAATGACAGCGCAATCTAAGGGGTTAACAGGAACTAGTGGATCTCTGATCTAATCGTACATTTTAGCTGCACAAGTCAGCTGATCAGATTAGTCCTCATGTGCAGGAAATGATGCAAGCTCAGAGTATGACCTCACATCAAAAGGAGGGAAGCGATCAATAACATGCATATACGTCATTGTTCATGAAGGGGTTAACTTAAAGGGATTTTCCCATGAACAAAGTTAATTTTAAAGTTCATTTTAATCAATAGATCTTGGAATAATAATAGTTTCCATAATTGAATGTGTTTAAAAAAAATGTTTCTGTGCTGAAATAATCTTATAAATGTGCCCCAGCTATGTAAAGTTTAATTTTTGTTTCTGACCATGCATGGATCACGGTCTGAGCATACCACATCTCCTGGGCAGGGGAGATAGAAAAGAGTATACAGACATTACAGTCAGGGATCACAGCTGTTTCTTTTTTGTGAGATAAAACATTTTCCTATCTATTTGTAAAAAAGGTTTTACCTCAAAGGAAGAAAGATTGGTGATCCTGTGCTGTAATGTCTGTCTGCTTTATTTTTTCCTCCCTTTTCCAGGAGATGATCAGACTGTGTCCCGTCCACAGTCAGAAACAAAAATGAAACTGAATATCTCAGCACAGGAACATTTTTTTTTTTTTTTAAACATCCAATTGTGGAAATTATTATTATTCCAAGATCTATTGATTAAAATTAATTATTTTTTTTTTCTTTTGAAAATTCTTTTTATTATAGATAAAGCAGACAGAAAAGAAATGCATATAACATATCCACTGTACATAAATTATATGAATTATAAGCCATACAAGTGAATCAAGTCAGGTTTAAGGGAAAAGTTCTGAGCGATGGACCAAAATCAGTAGTCATGGATAATTATAGCTAGATCGTGATGATATAACAGGTCACAGAGTGTGCAAAGGAACATATCGCATGTCAGGTATTGTGTCCACTGGAAAGATATCTTGATAGGACTATGATATCGCTCAAATGGTCCGATCTTGCCTGAGGATTATCAGAACAACCTGTATGGCAGTTACGGATATCATCAAAAAAAAAGAAAATTAAAATAGAAAGGAAGGAGTAGGGGGTAAGAGTGAGAAGTATAGAAAAGAAGGGAGAGGGTAGAAAGGAGAATTCCTTTAAGATTAAAATTAAATTTTAACTTTGTTCGTGGGAAAACCCCTTTAAGTTTTTTTAAACTAAAAACCCTTTAACACGTAACCGCCATTTAATTTTTTCACTAATAATCATATACAGCAAGCGATTTAAATAAATTTTAAAAAATATGTCATAAGTGAAATCTGGAAGAAAACCTTTCAAAACTGGCATATGCTAGTTGTCAGGAAATCTGTATTCAGCTCCACACACTGAATAGGGTTTTGTAAGGGGGGCCTACACAGCCTGCACTCTCCCAGCTACAGCTGAAGAAGTCTCAGTATATCGTCAGTTTACCTCAGGCTAAAGGTGGGTTTACAGGTAACAATGTTCCAGCGACCAGACCAATGATCGGGATCACTGGAACATCGCTATGTGATCGCTGGTGAGACGCCAGACAGGCAGATCTCACCAGCGATCACGCAACGGTCGCTGGGATCGGTCAGGGTGTCGGGCGCACACTGGGTGTTGCAGGTTGTTGCTCCTGTCACACATGCTGATGCATGCGTGACAGTGGCAGACCAACAATTGAAAAATGGTCCCGGCCATTCCACAATGATGAGCAATCAGCGAGCTGATCACTGGTCGTTGCGGCATTTCACACGCAGCTACGTCGCTGACAAGGTCGCAGCAATGTCACAAAATCTGTGATGTTGGAGTGACATCGGTAGCAATGTCGCTGCGTGTAGCCCGGCCTTAAGAGATAGTGACAGCTCCTGAGAAAAAGGAAGACAGATCAGAGATCTGTGTGGGGGCCATCAGCTGATATCATGGAGGAGAACTGATTTGACAGCAGGAGTCAGATTAGATCCTCGGATCTTGTGCTGATTATCTGACTGTGCCGTAGCCTTAGGTAAACTGCAGATACATTGATCAGCTGTAGCCAGGTGCGCTGTGTAGGCTGCACCCCCCTATAAGGCTGTATTCAGTGTGTGTAGAGCAGGGGGAGAATATTAATTGTTTCATTAACACAAGTTTCAATCACTGACGCCAGAAAATGAGTGAGTAGGTTTATGGGTGGAGGAAGGGGTTAATATTCATTTTCTTTTTTAACACGTCTCAATCACTGATGCTGGCAGAGGACTGTGGAGGTTTATAATGTTTATAGGGAGGGAAGGGGGTGAATATTAATTTATTCATTTACACAAAATTCCAATGATGATGCCGACAAAGGGCTGGGCAGATTATGGGCGGGGAAGGAGTGACTATTCAATTAACTAGAAGGCATGCGACTATAGATTTTGGGGTTTACACCAACACAATGGGACAATGTACATCAACAATAATTAGGGAAAATATGACCCTCCCAGTCATTGGCTTGAAAAAATAACTTTGTGCTTTATTATCTCTTCATTAAAAAGATGGCACAAGTCATATTGAATGTGTTACAATATGACGCGTTTCTGATGTTTCACACATCCTTAGTCATAGTATCAAACAAAAAATAAAGAAAGATCCAACAAGGATTGAAACGTTGCCTGTCTGCACATGGACCAATAAAGGTCTCTTTTTCAACTAGAAAAACAGAGTGCTGTCTATCCTTTTATTTGTGTTAGTCATAGTATCAACTATTTTATCAAGTCAGTGACTTGGAGTGAGACATTTTCCCAGATAAAGCTTTTCTCTTGTTCTGGACTGTTCTGTGGTACCAGCTAAAATTGGCATGTACCAGCGGGAATTTGTATCTGTCAAGGCTTCGAGGATATCTGGTCTCTAGCAGAAAATTGCAATGCAGTGGTGAGCCCTATACTATTTTTTTCTACAATACAAGTTATACATCCTGAAAGGGCAGCCCAATCCCTATTTCAAGATGCTAATAGTATGAAGATCCCCTATAGGTCTTATTTTTGGAGTAGGGCTTAAATTATATTCATACTCCAAAAAGGCAGATAAATTCTGCTAGGGCAGTGTTTCTCAACTCCAGTCCTCAGGACCCACCAACAGGTCATGTTTTCAGGATTTCCTTAGTATTGCTCATGACTTGTTAGTAGGTCCTGAGGACTGGAGTTGAGAAACACTGTGCTAGGGCATTTTGAGGTAGATTTTATTTTTGGGGAAACACAGTAGGTGCAGTTACACAAAGTTTTTGAAAGAACTCAGCAGGGATGTTTTTCCAAACATCTTAGAGAACCAACCAAAGATGTTCAATGGATGTCACTTATACCAATCCTTTTGCCTACTCATGGAATCCCAGATAGACTTGATCATGATGAGATCTATGAGGGTCATATCAGCACCTCCAGGACTCCTTGTTCTTGATTACGCTGTAGATAATTTTTAATAAGATATGTTGAGCCAATGAGATGCCTCCTTGATGGTTTTGCATAAAAAATAAGTATCTGCAAATATTTCTTAGCAATGAGCACACAAATAATCTTGACCTAATTCTCAATTCCGTTGTCTGAAATGTAGCCCATAATTTGAAAAAGCCTCCATCATGGTTCACTGCTGTATGCAGGCACTTATTATTGTACCACTCTCCAGCCATTTGGTCAAAATTGTGTTCTGTTGCAGCCAAATATCTCCCATTTTGACTCATTAGCACCTACTGGCATTTTTCTACAACCCAGTTCTTAAGTGTTTGCACATAGTTGAGTCACTTGACATATTTCTATGTCAAAGGTATGATTTATGGCTGGGATTCTTCCATGATGAACACTCCACTGAATAGTATATGGGTACAGCAGAGTACCACTATTGTTGCCAGACATGAACTGATGCCCCTGCTGGATATCTTCCAGTTTTGAATGGAAGTAAGCATGATGTGTCATTAATATTCTGAATTAAGTTTTCCTGGCCGACCACTGCGTCAATGTCCATAACCATAACGTTACCCATTTTTTGGTGTTCTCAATGCTGAGAAATACAAGCTGATATTTATTCATCATGGAATACAAGCAGGAAGGTGGCTCATTGAATCGTTCTGAAGAATGAATTTGGAGCCAAAGAATTCAGCCAATGCAATTGTAATGAATCATAAAATTGCATATTAAACTAATCCCAGGCTCATGCATGTAATTACATGGTAACTACAATTACATTTGGTGCTAAAACCGTGTATGCACTGGTTTTGGAAAACTGTTACCCTGAGTCATTGGGGTGCAACGGTATACTGACTGCTGAGTAACCGACTCATGGTTTCACCTAACAAAGGCCTCGGCTCACAGTGCATGATAAAGGCTTTCTGAGCCTAGTACATGAAGTGTCTGGATTTCAAAGATGGTGCAAGCAATGTTACCTGGTTGAAGAAATTTGGCACCAGATATGATTACAGGTGAGAATTTGTGCTGGAATCTATAACATTGTCACAGATCTAAAATACAGTTTTCGTGTTGACTCAAGCAAGAGAAATGTAGACATTAGTTGAACATCAAACTGAAGATGTAAATGTAAGCAGCTTAGTGCCGCTGCACTGGAAATCTACTTAATCAGACAATATTATTATTCAGTTAAGGAGACTGTGCTAGGAATGACCAACTCTGCTGAGATTATTCAAGATTATTTGGTATGTACATGCAACAAAGCCATGGTTTATAGTGGTATAGTCTGAATGTTGTATGGGAAGCATTGTGAGATTGAGAGGAGGCTGTAACAAAAATGAAATGCTATGAAATTCTAATTACATGCCAAATTAATTTTGTTGAAGACTTATATCGATGAGTAGTGCGTTCTTCTCCAGAGGATAGCCACCTGTCTGCATGACATAATTATTTGATTTAATATTATGCTATATGAAGATATACACCCTTTTTTTTAATGAATGTACTTTGGGCAACAAATTTAATATTTTCTTAATTAGATATCAATACAATTTATTGCACTATTTGGCTTTCACAAGTGGTTTAATTCCGCCAACATTATTAGCTGCAGAATAAAAGAAAAAGTGGCTTGGTACCCCTGTTAGCCAGTTGAAAAAGACTGACTGCGCTCAGTGAGAGAAACAAAGTAATAATCTTGTAATTGTAATACCTTTCAATGGCTAGTAAAAATATAATACATGTTGTTACAAAGCAAGCTTTCGAGACTGCTTACGTCTCTTTATCAGACCTCTTCATTATGCCATGCTTGATGGAGACATAAGAAGTCTCGAAAGCTCTCTTTGTAACATCAATTATTTTATTCTTGTTAGGCATTGAGAGGTATCACAACTACATGATTATTATTTTGTTTCTATCACTGACAGCAATGTAGATACAGAATGACATAACTGAGAATACAGTAGTGAGCGGATTCTGATGGAGAGTTTGTAACTCTTATCTATCTTTTTCTGAACTTTTCTGTTCTGATTAATGACCACAGGCAACATCAAAAAACTTTGATGTCATCATAAATCAACTGAGACGTATGATTAATCAAGCCTTTTTAATAAGCTTTTACTTGCCATTATATCTGCTTGACCCTGGTAATCATCAATCATATGAGCCAGAGTCTGGTATTGGTATTAACTGGCCGGTAGCTGGAAAAAACGTGGTAAAGTATGTCGTAGGCTTTTTTCTATATAGGCAGTGACTTGTACTCATTGTTGGATGATTTTTCTTGCTAGTAATACAGCTTAAGACAGCAGTGGACACATTTCTTAGTTTAGTTTATTTTCTTTGTTTTGGTTTTTTTTGCTTTAATCGTATTGACCGCGGTCAATGGGACATATAATCTTTCATATTTTTCGATGCCTTGAGCATTCTGTCTGAAAGGGACAACTGTTTGTTATCTTTATTGTCTTCCAATTAGTACAAGTAAACACTTTATTTCCCTTTCATTGTTGGAGACACGATGAACTATGTACTACAGATTTAGGCCTCTCATTATGTGGTGGGAAATTTACAAAACAAACTTTGTGTGCCGGTCGACTGGAGTTCAAATGTTAATGGGAAGGCAGCGTGCACACTTCATTACATCTATTTAAATGAACGCAGTTCAACGTGATTTTATTATTCGACATCTTGTATTCTACAACCTTAGGAATTTCTGGACCATTGATGTCCCGTTAATTACTTCTGACAATGACAATTTCGAGTTGTATAGCAAGAACTTAAAAAGATGCCATTGTGCCTATTACAAAGACTACAAAATCTTTCCAAAATCATAATGTGCCCCTTGATTGACCCATTTACTGGTGCCATCGTATATCTCAGAGAAATTCTGTTGGCAGTTGGATGATTAGGGCTTGCCCCAATGACCTACATACCATTATGAAATCATAAATCAGTAATGTGGAATTCCAAAATCTACTTGTCGAAAATCTAAAAGATATTTTTGCACTTTTGGACTCTGGTTACTTAAAAACTTTCCAAGCCAACGTAATGTAGTATTAATTCTCGTTAATATATTTAGCAAGGTATTTTGAATTTGTTATTTATACAAGGAAAATATTTTTTGGCAATAGTGAAATACTTTTTCCGAGTAACCTTACATAATACAACATATACTTTTGTATATGTAGATTTCATCAGCATAGTCAAGCATTTTATTTACCATCCAAGACCTTGCTAGGGGTTAGTGGTGAGCTTTATAGAAACCACAAATCATTGTTATATAAGGGTTTGGACAGTTTTTTTAGTTACCAATTTTTAGAGCTTTGCTGGAGGTAGCCAGGCTTGATGGGGTTAATTCAATCTCCTAGAGCCATTTCTTAACATATTAGTTTAGAATCAATCCAAGCTCCTATTTTTTAATCAAAATAGTATTCAGAATATGATTCCTAAAGATTATATTTTGCTAGATTTGCGATACATATCTGGTCTGTATGACAGATTGCATTCGCACTTGAGCTGCCTGGATAATCTAAAGTCAGTTGACCTTTAATAAAGGGGAGGAAAATGCCATCCTTAAAAGAGAGGCACAGCAGGTCACCTTAATATGCTTCTATCCTTAAAAATACACCAAGGAGTTTAAGCATTGCTTTAATCATTTCAGAAAAAAATAATCTGCAAGGAACAAACAGATATGTGTCTATATTAAATATGAATGTAATCTTTGTGTTTCACTGATGTCGTCTTGGGCAAACACAGATGGCAAGTGCTGGTGGCTACAAATTTCATTTCAGAAAGATGCAAAGAGAAACACTAAAGTTAACATTTCATTACCTTATTAACCTGCAAATAGGAATTTGTTTTCTAAATTAACATATAAAAATCATTGTTGGATTGTATCTGTGTAGTAACAGATATGTAAAGACTTGTCAGTTCAAATACTTACACTTCCCATAAAATAGCAGTTCGACATGGTCTCCCGACACCTACCCTCACGCAACCTTTGATCCTCCAAATAACTCCTTCTCTACTCCCTTCTCATCTCCCCCTCTCACAACTGTATACAAGACTTCTCCTATGCATCTGCTATACTCTGGAACTCTTTTCCCAATCATATCAGACCCTCGCCAACCCTGGGAACCTTCAAAAGAAACCTGAAGACCTATCTCTTCCGTCAAGCCTACAATGAGACCCGGTCCACCGCACTGTCCCACGCTCAGCACTTCCCCTCTCCTACTGTATCCCCACCCATTCATTGTAGACTGTGAGCCTTCGCAGAAAGGGTCCTCTCCCTCCTGCACCTGTATGATTTGATTGTCCATACATATTTTACTTGTCCTCGTCTGCCCTTTCCATATGTAAAGTGCCATGGAATCTAATGGCGCTATATCAATAATAATAATAATAATTCTGGATGAAGAATGTTGTCTGTTTACACTGAATTGTCTCATCCTCTTTTATTACCCCTGGAAAAAATAAATATTTATTATTTTAGCTCCATTTATTGCATGGCGCTTTACATGTGAAAAGGGCATACATAGACAAGAACAATATTCATGAACAATACAAAGCACAGGCAGGTACAGGACAAGAAAGGATCCTGCCCACAAGGGCTTACAGTCTACAATGGATGGGTAAGGTTACAGTAGGTGAGGTGAGAGGACCCTAACTGTAAGGGCTCACAGTCTAGAGGGAATGGGTGAGGATACAGTAGGATAGGGTAGAGTGTGTTGTGCAGCGTTTTGGTGGACTGAGGCTGACTGGTTGTAGGCTTGTCAGAAGAGGTGCGTTTCCAGGTTACTTTTGACAAGGGAAAATTCTACTTGCCAACTTTTAGAAAATTTAAGGAGGAGTAGTTCTTTTTATGAAGAGTGGCAAGTATCAAGGCTCACTTTGGGAAAGAAGATGGGAATGCAGGTGTATCACGGTCCGCGCTGCTCCAGGCTCAAAAAACTCACCAATGAGTCAGAAAATCATCAAGCAGATTCTCAAGCTTTAGTCTCCTTCCTCCAACGCGTTTCGGCGCCTTGCCTGGCACCTTCCTCAGGGATATTCCTGAGGAGTACAGACCGTGATACACCTGCATTCCCATCTTCTTTCTGGATTTCACCACTGGTTAGTGGTTGGTGGAGGTCTTGCAGCAGCTCTTGATTTTTTACGCCTTCAAACCAGTTGTGGGGATCACAACTGCACCAGGTGAGTGGTTCCATAGCATCACCCTGTTTTACAGTGTCACTAGTGATAGGGCACTATTGCGCCTCTTGTCCCCCACCCCTTTATATTTTCTTCAAGGCTCACTTTGGGCGCTTTGGTCATATGATCCGGTGACCTGTTTTTGCATGGTCAGGTCCTCTGTCTGTTGCGCTAATGCCTTCTTTTCTGTCCAATGCTTATAATTCAAATTGTCTTTCTTCTCTCTTCTTAGTTTGCTCCTCTCCAGGTGTGCATTTTCCCATTTTAATCTGCCCTATCATATTCAGGGTTATATGTTTATCTTTTGATGCACTTACTTGCTGGCTATATCTGTAGGTGGACTTGTGTTTTAGAGTTCTAGTCCTTCACCTTAAGTATTTACTCTATTGGTCAGAGACTGTGAGCCCTCGTGGACAGGGTCCCTGCCCCTCCGGTACCTGTACGTCCTGATCGCCTAGATTTAGTGTACTTGTTCTTGTCTTCCTTATCCTCATGTAAAGCGCCATGGAACCTAATGGCGCTATATAAATAAATAATAATAACAATAATAATAATTGGGTATACAACAGTTTTGCTCCTGCAGTGAGTTGCTTTGTTTTCTTTCCCAGCACCTATTCCATTCACCTCTTTTTAGTTCCTGTGAGGCTTAATTTACTTTATTAATTGTAGCTCTTCTTATTTTCCCTCTCTATTTTATATGAATGTGTTTTACTTTTCTCACTCTGTTTTTTTGTATCTTACAGCAAACCTTCCTCTCACCTTGATGGCAGTATGCTTTGCACACTCTTCTGGTTTTCAGAAACTACAAGAAACCCTGTGGCGACTTCTTACGGAATCTGGTCCACAGTGGTATTTTGAGTTTTGCAGCAAGGATCTTTCTAGTCTGTAAAGCAAGGGTAGGGAACTCCAGTCCTCACGGGATGCAAACAGTGCAGTTTTCCTTATTCCTTAGTATTGCACAGGTGATAATATAATCTGATCATTGAGTGTCTGTTTTGGTTTTTGATCCCAAGTCATGTAGCAAGGCTCATTACAGGGTCAATACTTCCTTTTACGATGGCTACTCCCAATAGGTCATACTGTTGTATGTTCTAGTAGTGGTTCTAGTCCTTTTCTTTTCTGAAGGTGACATTACTAATGTTTGTAAATTGTACTTTGGCAAAATTTAGTATGCAAGCCCCTTTTGAATGCTACTTTAATTTCTCCAATAAATACATCCAGAATGGATCCTGGGTGAATACTTTCAGGAATCTGATAGTGTAGGGCAAGACAAGGCAGAGACAAGGTTTTAAGTTCAAATCTATATAAACACACATGCAGAAAAACAGGTTTAGGTGATGGTGCAGCAATCAAAGGAGCAGGGCAAATTATGAGGGGGAAGAATTCCTAAAGTCCTTAAGGAAACAGTTCACAAACTAGGCAAGGCCAGCAGCAGAAATATTCCTAGGTAAACAGTTAACTCAACGAAGCTGGTTCACACACTGTGAAGCTGGTAACAGAATAGTCTTTCAGTAACACAGGTCTGAGCCTAACACTGTTCAGTGTCGCTGAATACACAAGTCCTGAACTGTTCAGAGCACTGCACTTTCAAAAAATACACAAGACAAACTAAATTGCAGCAGCATAGCTTAAAATGTAAATGTCATTTCATAAAAAAACAAAACAAAACACAATACTGCACTAGTAGTTAATGATGGGTCACATAACAGGTAAGATGATGCTTTTTTGTGCCATATGACTTTTTTCACGTTTCTCTGTGCGCTTTTAAAAACTGCATTTTATGGCTGTGTGGGCACGCCCAGCATCCCTTAGTGTCTACCAGCACTTTGTGAGTATTTCCACAGCTTCCCTCACCTCACCATATATTGCAGTTACTCGGGAGCGCGCATCTGCTCTGCTGTAGTCACAGCTCCCTGAGATTACAGCTGATAGGGAGCAGTGTAATGTGACCACAGAGAAGGGGTTAACAGATCTTGAGTGAGCTGTGTGGAGACAGATGAGGGATCAGAAGCTTATGCCAAAGTAAAAGGAGTTTGCACTGATCCTAACTTTGCTCAGTGCTGTGCTGTAGCCTGAGGTAATTGGATACATTGTCACCTCATCAGCTGTAGTCAGGAGCTTGCACACTGTGTAGGCCCCACCCCCTCCTCCATTATATTGTTATATGCCCGTATTCAGTGTGAAGATGCATCTGACTGAGAATGAACATGTATCTGCTTCAGACTCATTTCAGTGGGGAGATCTTGTGGAAGGTTTATGAACGGTTTTCAACCAGAATTCACTTATGAAGTATATTTGAAAGTTTAATAAAATTACTTGCTCTACATCATTATTAAAGAAAAAAATCAAACAGCAGTTACACTTCAAGTGCAGCAGAGCTTATGTGCAGCAGAGCAGACTGAAAATAACTGGCAGCAGGAACACTCCCTTTATGGAGAACACATTGTTGATGGAAGGCAAACTGAGTACAGGTGAGGCCAGCTGAGCAGATGACTGCAGTGAAGATAAGAAGAGCTGACCTGGAATAGCTGGAGATGAAGCAAAATTAAGATAATATCCTAAAGAGCCAGAATTGAAGCAAAATACTCAAGTAAGGCCTGGATATCGAACCAGAGTTTAAATAAGCAGTAGGGATGAGCGAATATGCTTGTCATTAATCGGTACACACACGAATATCTCGGTACTCGCGGTACTCGGCAAGTACCGAGTAATCTCGCGATACTCTTCCTATGCTTGGGGTCCACCTCCCTGCATGTTGGCGCTCTTTATAGAGCCAGCCCTCAAGCAGGCATTGGCTGACAGACACTGTAATGCCACAGCCATGTGGGTTGTGGCATTACAGTGATTGGCTGGCCGCACAGCGTCATCAGGTCTTTATAAGACCTGACCGCGCTGTGCTCGTCACTCTGCTCCACAGACAGTCAGTGTAGGGAGAGCTGCTGCTGATTGAGGGACAGATGTGTGGCCTTTCAACTAGTGTAGGTGCAGGGCTGCCAGTCTAATTACCACAACAGTCCTTCTGAGGACTAATAGAGCTGTATACAGGCAGGCAGGGAGGCAGGGTATATAGCAAACTTCGTTGTGCCGGTATACCAGCCTGCATCACATCTGGGGCTGGTGTACAGGCTGGAAATCTCATGCATCCATCCCAAAACAGTGCTTTTAGGGATTAATTTAGCTCACTATAGGCAGGAGTGGGTTTTAGCGTAAATTAGGATACGCTAAAAAACTCGCTATTCTCGTCAACGTTTGTGTCTGACTAGTCTACCTGCAGGGCCTTAATCTCAAATCTCAGTGTCGTACTAAAAACCAACTCGTCTCCACTCATCTAACATTTGTGTGCGGCAGAAGTAGGTTTTAGCGCAAATTAGGATACACCAAAAGACTCGCTATTCTTGTCAGCGTTTGTGTCTGAGTAGTCCACCTGCAGGGCCTTAATCTCTAATCTCAGTGTCATGCGAAAAAAACATTTCTTGGACACCTTCATTTAGCTGTATACAGTCAGCACAACATTGAAAATGCGCAAGGCCGGTGACAAGGGACAAGGAACTGGACGTGATGGTGGTGCAGGCAGAGACCGAGCCCGTATGCAAGCTCGAATTGCGCCACGACAAACGCCCACATCATCTCGCTCGACCTTCCTGTCCCAATTTCTAGGGGACCGCAACAGTACTCCACTATTGAACCAAGACCAGTGTCAACAGGTTGTTAGTTGGATAGCGGATAATGCTTCCAGTCAGTTTGGCACCACCACAAATACCCTGTCTTCCACAGGTCAGCTGTCAGTAGCCGTGAGACTGGACCGCACAGTCCACACCCTGATCCTCCTTCCTCCCACCATGCCGAGTGCCCGGCCCCAGACATAACGGATCCCACACTTGGACACTCTGAAGAGCAGTTCACTTATCCATTCTTAGATTCTGACCTTTCGTCAGCTCCACTTGAGTGGGTCATGAGGAGATCGTATGTGCCGATGCCCAAATATTTGAGCAGCCACGGTTTCACGAAGGCAACGGTGAGAACGTGTCTCAACAAGAGGTGAACGATAATGAAACACAATTGCCAGAAAGTCAGGAGGAGGACTAGGGTAAGAAAGTGGAAGACGTCGCTACGCAACATCTATAGCTAGATATATCGCCGGGTGTCTCAAGTAGCCATCTGTAGCTCATCTTAGCTCATTTACACACCGCTACAACCAGCTACTATGGGCGTACCTGGTGCAGCAGGGACAGCACATAGGCGTGCTACAATTGTGGATTACGAGACGTCCGTACGCTGATAGGACAAAGCAATAATACCATGATTGGGCAGGCATCGCAGGAGGCTGATTAATACTTGACGCTCGAGCAATTGTGTAGTGTGACTCGTCAGCTCCTTAAATATGCCGCCCATAGCATGGTGTAGAAACAACCCTTCTGTTCCTTCTTTACACGCCGATACAGCTCGCTACAATCGGCTTTGTAGCCATCTGTTTTCGAGCAGTGCTCGGAAACAGATGTATCTGTTGCCGGCTGTCTCGTCCCGTCTTCACACGCCGCTACTACGGGCTATATTGACGCTACAAGCTACATTTGTAGCCTGTAGCGGGTTGTATCCATCCTCCAGTAGCGGCGTGTAAAGGGCCCCTTAGTGATGAGAGAGTGTAATCGCTCCTATTTGCTACTCGCACGAGTAGTGCAGTATTCGGGTTACTCATTACATTGCGATTATTTGTGTACTCAATTTGCGCTATTTGGATGTCCTGTCCACCAGTTTTGGCACCTGATTTGCAGCCACGATGCATGCTGGGCTTCTTAACTAATCACAGTAATGCCACAGACATCTTGGTTGTAGCATTACTGTGATCGGCTGGTCCACAGCTTCATAGAGTCTATATAAGCCATGCCTCTGCCATTTTGTGTACATTGCATTCAGAAACAGTAGTAGCATAGGAAGAGAGCAAGCAGCATGTAGGGCGAGTGTTTCAGGCATCTATAACCCAAAAGCCCTCTTCAGGGATGCCTACAGTTTATCCTAGGTCAGTGTAGTGAAGGCAGGGAGAGCTTTTCGAGCAGGGAGAGAGTTTTGTCTTCAATAAGTGTTTATTAGATTTTAGAGAATAATGAACAAACAATACAGGTATGAGTACAAGTAGAATACGTCCCCAAACAGAGAAGGCATTGATGTCTATCATCGAGTAATAACTGAATAACCGACAATTGTTTCGATAAAGGGACAAACCAAACACGGGTAGTCTTTATATATAATTCAATGCCGGTGCGATTTCAATGTCCAAGTTATCCAGGAACTCGAGTAGCCGTGAGGCGGGGTGGGGGGAGGATTAATAACATCAGGGGTTAAGAGGGAAGGAAGGGGAGTCAGAATCTTCCGGGTAGTCGGGGGGAAAGGTGTGTGTGTGGGGGGGGGGGAATGATGGCACAAAAGCACTCATATAGCGGGCGGGAGGTGGGCCTGAACTAGGAAAGCAGGGGGAGGGGAGGGGAGGGGGAGGGGAAGAGGGGGGTGGGTGGGGAATAATTTAATAAGATAAGATAGGGGGGAGGGGTTAAAGGGTGGTCGCTCCCAGAGGGCCGTAGGGGAGAAAGAAAGTGAGGGGAAGGGATGAGGGAGTGAGCGAACAAGAGAAATAAGAAAGAAGAATAGAAGAAAAGAGAGAAAGGAAAAGAGAGAGAAGAAAAGAAAGGTAGGAAGAGAGAAGGAAAGAGAGAGGGAAAGAGAGAACCATGCACTGACAGAAATCTGTTGCTCAATTTAGAAAGGGATCTGGAGAGCCAACGGGTGAACTGCCCATAAGTCCCATGCCTCTGCGACGTAACGTCTCGAGCCAACGTCCAAAGCGAGGTAGTACTCGTGGCAAAATATTGAGTTTAGTCGTTCTACCAAATCTGCCATGGAGGGTGGGGAGACAAGTTTCCATTTTGCAGCTATGCAAGATCTAGCTGCCGTGAGAATATATGTAAGAAGGTGACGCGGAACTGGCGGGAAGTCCTCGCAACCGATATGTAGGGTCGCCAGTTGTGGAGACAGAGAGATTTTAATCCCAGTAAGGGATTCTAGGAGACCTGATACCGCCTGCCAAAACGGGGTCAATCTGGGGCACCCCCACCACATGTGGGCTAAATCTCCTCTTTTACCACATTGTCTCCAGCACAGGGGGGAGGCACCTAGACCAAAGTTCGCCAGTCTGGAGGGGGGGGTATACCAGCGCAGGTGAATTTTTTTTCAGGAGTTCCACATGGTTGATGCATCTGGTAGCCCTTATCGTGCATTGCACTGCTCCCTCCCACTCCTCCAGAGAGGCTGAGAAACTCAGGTCACGTTCCCACCTCTCCATACAGGGGGACCTGGATGAAGAGGCGTCGTCTACCAAACCCCTATACAGCAGGGAAAGGCCTTTAGGCCTCGCGGTTTCCATGGAGATATAGCGTAGTAAGGGGGACTGTCTCACTTGGGAGGAACTATGTTTGCACCGTTTGGAACTGAGGAAATGCGTGACCTGATAAAATTGGAGGAATGTATGTTCTAAAGTTGGGTGAGCTTCCACAAATTCTGAAAAGGACATCAAATCATTTTGTCGAAAGAGATCACTTAGGCTGCCCAGGTTGTGTACCTTCCAGCGGGTGAGGCTCAAGGAGGGGATGTGAATTTGGATTGCTTGTAAGGGGATCTCAGAGGTTGGTAGTTTAGTCCAACTATCTGTGAGACTTCCCCATTCCTTAAGAAGTGCAGTCATTGACTGAAAAAGACCAGTCCTGTCCACCACTCCCAGAGACTCAGCCGCAAGGAGAAGTTTCAGTGAGCTCCCAGGGGACAAGTGTGTTTCTATTTGTCTCCACCCTGAATCTACTTCCCCTCTCCACCACTCTCTAGCCGCTTCTAGGATCACGGCTTTAAGGTACATACTGACGCTTGGGACTCCCATTCCTCTGCCTGCCAGCCGAAGGTACATAGTGCCTCTCTTTACCCTATGCGGCTTTTTGGCCCATATAAAGCTGTTGATCACAGACTGAAGACGTGCGATGTCCTTTGGTGAGTGATTGGAAGGCATCTAAATAGGTAGATGATTTTTGGGAGCCATAACATCCGCATGGCCTGCACTCTTGCCATCCACGACAAAGAGGTTACTGGAAAGGACTCAAGTGCTCCGCGCAGGTCTCCCAGAAGTTTAGTTATATTACGGGAGGCTATCTCTGCTGAAGGGCAGAGACAGATCCCTAAATATTGGATACCCTGAGGGCACCATTTAAATGGGTATGACCGCACTAGACATTCAGCCATTTCCTTGGGCACGTGGACAGGAAAAATCATCGACTTATTCGAGTTCAACTTATAGTATGAGGTTCGGGCGAACCGGTCAAGCTGTCCAACTATCCTGGGAAGCGAGGATGTCGGATCAGAGATGGAAATGATAACATCATCAGCATATAAGCCCACCACATGTGTCCTGTCGCCCACCTGAATTCCAGAGATCCTAGGATCCGCCCTAAGGGAGATCGCTAGGGGCTCCATCAATAGGGCAAAAATCAGGGGGGAGAGGGGACAACCCTGTCTAGTCCCATTTGAGATTTGAAAGGTTCGGGACAAAAAGCCTGCAGAGAAGACTTTAGCACAGGGGTGGGAGTATAAACCGAGGATTGCCGATAAGATGGGGCCCGAAAAGCCGAGGGAGCAGAGAACCTCCCGAAGGTATCCCCAGTGTATCCTGTCAAACGCCTTTTCCGCGTCAAGGGACAGGAACACACATGGGACCCCCCGTCTCTCACCCACCTCCATCAAATTCAACATTCTACGGGTTCCGTCTCTAGCTTGCCTGTTTAACACGAACCCCACCTGGTCAGGATGGACCAGGGAGGGGATCACCGTCGACAGTCTGACCGCCAGCACCTTTGCGAACACTTTCAAGTCCACATTCAATAAAGAGATAGGACGGTAGTTTTCGGGTCGATCCAACGCCTTACCCTGCTTGGGGATAGTCGTGATGGTGGCCTCCAGGGCCTGGCCAGGGATGGATCCCTTTAATTGCCAGAAAGAAAACAAGCGATGTAGGTAAGGTGCAAGGGCCGAGCGAAAAGTCTTATAGTACTCGTTCGCGAACCCATCAGGGCCCGGAGCCGAGTTGGATTTTAGTGAAATAATCACTTTGTCAATTTCAGGTTGGGTGAGAGGCTCGTTTAATTTGTTTAGGTTTTCAGGTGAGAGAGTGGGCAGGTCCAAGCTCTTCAGGAAGCTCTTAATCTCAGGTAGTGCTGGTTGGGGGGTGTCTGTGTCGTCTTTAAGATTATACAGTTTTTCGTAGTAAGAGGCGAACACTTCAACCATCCCGGGAGGATCTCTAACCACTCCCCCATCCGAGCGTCTCATTGAGGAGATCATAGTTCTAGCGTCTCTTTTTTTTAATCGACGGGCCAGTAACGAACCTGCCCTATCCCCCATAGCATAGTATTTTGTTTTCAGTTTCCGTAGGGACTTTTCAAATTGTTGAAGGAGAAGAGCTCTCAGCTTGGTGCGGAGGGCTAGAATTTGGGATAACAGAGAGGGTGACGGGCTCTTTTTATGAGCTGTTTCCAAGACCCCTATCTCCTCTATCCAGTCTTTTCTAAGCCGCTCTCTACTTCTTTTCATTTGCGAGGCTTTCTGAAGGAGGAGGCCACGGATGACCGCCTTGTGGGCATACCACAGCGTATCATCCGCAACCTCTCCACCATCATTTAAGGAAAAATAATCTTGTAATTTGGCATCCAGCTCCTCCACCACACGGGAGTCTGATAGAATGCCCGGGTTTAATTTCCAGCGACGGGGAGCACCAACACCCAAGCCAACCGCAATCTCCAGTGTTATAGGTGCATGATCCGACCAGGTGATGACCCCCACCCCGAGGACCGACAGGCCTCCAAGACGGCGTCATTCACCAGGAAGAGATCAATACGCGAGTAGGAGCCATGCACATGCGAGTAGAAGGAATAATCCCTTTCCTCAGCATGCTGGTATCTCCATACATCGTGGATATGGTGCTCCCCGCACACGGGACCTAGAGTTCTTCCCCCCGAGAGGCGGGGGAGGAGGAGTCCAGTCGGTTTTCCATTATTATGTTAAAGTCTCCACAGATAACAAGTTTACTAGAGGAAATCTCTCCAAGCTTATTCAAAAGGGACCTCACAAATTTGAGTTGTCCCGTGTTCGGGGCGTAAACAGTCAACAATGTGTAGGCCTCACCTGCGATTTCACATCGTACAATTAAGTACCTCCCCGCAGGGTCTACAATACATTCCATTAGTTGGAATTGAACGGATCCTTTTACCAGAATGCTCACTCCCGCCTTCTTTGTAACGTGGCATGTGTGGAACATATGAGGGAAAGAGGCATGCTGGAGCCTATGCGTATCCCCCGTCAACAGGTGTGTCTCTTGTATACATATAATGTCTGCTGTTGACGATTTAATCTCCCTCCACAGGAAGGAACGTTTGGCTGGGGAGTTTAGGCCTTTGGCGTTAAGGGACAGAAGTCTGAGAGTCATGGTGAATGAAAGAAAGAAGAGAAAAAGAAAAGATGCGAGAAGAAGAGAGCAAGGAGGGAGGGGGGGAGGAGAGAAGGAAAAGGAAAAGGGACAATAGGGGGGGGGGGAGGCGGGAGAGGGAGATTAAGAGCTGGGCAAGTACAGGGTCCCTACACTCCGGGGGCAAGAAAGGAGAATGAGGTGCAACCTGGTTAGAGGACCAGGAGGGGGGGGGAGCTATTAGGGTGGGGATAGGATCACACCGTAGCTATCAAGCTATATACAACAAACATGTAACAAATAAGTAAACTGCACCTTCTCTCGAGACCAGTATGGCCAAGGGAGAAGGAAATTGGGGGGGGGGGGGGGAAAGGGGTTAGAATCCCTTTCCACCTCAAATTTCTACGGGAGGAAAACCAGTGCCAGCTCAGGGCCTAACCCGAACGAGTCAGGGCCAGGCTCCGACCGGCACGGTCGTCCAACAGACCACACAGTTCAGGGAGAACTAAGAGGGTGGTCCGAAAATAGTAGAAATAGGAAGTCAATATACAGAACCACTCATCCAGAGCCACTGGAAAGTCGTTGGAACAGGTTTGGGCCCTCACGATGTCTCCGCTGCGGCCACTTCTTCACCGTCTCTTTCGCTCGAGTTTCGACGTGGGGAGGGGCGGGCACTGGGGGATAACAGTCCCCATGATTTAAGCGTTTTCCTCAATACAGTGGGGGAAGGGAACGAATGCCTTTTTCCCTTGTATTTAAAGTTTACTGCCGTCGGAGAACCCCAACTGTAGAAAATCCCTTTATCTCTCAGAATTCTGCAGCTGGAAGCAAAGTCTCTTCTGCGGGCCAGGGTCCCCGGGGAGAGATCAGGGTACACCTGTACTCCCGAGTAGGGTTCCGGCAGGGGGGGTCCATTCCTCATACGGCCCATCAGCCGGTCCTAATCCCGGATCTCCGCAGGAACACCAGGATATCTCTCGGCACCTCAGGGGGGAGTCTCGCCGGCTTAGGGATTCGGAAGGCCTTTTCAAAGTCCAAGTGTTCTGGAGGCGACTCAGGGAGGGCTGCAGTCAGAAAAGCCCTGGCCATCTCCGCAGCATCTCCCTTTTCTGAGAGACCCCGGAGTTTTAGGTTGTTTCTTCTGAGTTGGTCTTCCAAGTGACACATGTTAGAGGAGACCAACCCCACCTCCCTATCCAGCTCAGCGTGGCTGTCTGCGAGGCTGTTATGTGCGGAGGCGAAGTCCGCCATTTTCGCCTCCATATGCTCTGTTCTCCCAGCTAGCACTCCCATGTCCTCCCTCAGGGTGCCCATCAGCTCCTTCATATCTTCTAATATGGACAGTCTTTGTGCTGCCAGAAGAGCCTTAATAGCCCCTTGAGTCACTGGGGCTCTGTCATCACCCTCCTCATCTCCTATAGCCTCCATGTTGTGCCGGGACCGCTGTGCAGCCGGGGAGGAAGGAGGCGGGCGCTCCGGCGCCATGTTGTGGGGAGAAGCGCGCTGCTTATCCGGCTCAAAGTAAGCCGTTACCTTGGTCTCCGTGAGGCGTTTGCAGGAGGAGGTCCGCGGCATGCTGGGGGTCATGTAGAGCGGGATCGCCAGGTTTGTGGAGCCGCTGGAGGGTCAGTGGGGCCGGGAAATGCCGATATAGTGGCTCTGTGTGTGGAGCTCAGTTAAAATGCGTCCGTCGCCATCAGCAGCTGGACACGCCCCCCCAGGGAGAGAGTTTAAAGGAGCGTTTCACTGCCTCCATAGTATTAGAATACCATAGCTCTTTTCAGAGCTCAAACCACTGTACAAGGTCACAGTATAAAGAGGGAGAGCTTGTGGATTAGGAAGGGAGAGATTAAACAGTTGTTCAAGTATCCACATTACAACAGCTCTTGTTAGCTTTCTTTATTCCAGCAAACAGAGTAATTACATTTTGTGCTGCCTCTTATTAAAAAGCACTGGTCCTTTTTACTATTTTTGGGGTGACAGCTTGGCTTGTGCCATCAACATCAGCTAAATTTATACAGTGCTAGTGCGCTTGACAAATCCAAAGCAGTACTAGCATTTTGTGCTGCCTGGTACTAAACGCACACTGGTCCTTTTTCTCCAATATTTTTGGAATCACAGTCAGCTTAGCTTGTGTCAAACATCTGCAAATCATTACATATTAAGGAAGAGGACTGGCATCACCTAATGTAAAGGTGCAAGCAAAAAAAAAATGTACTTAGAAAAAAGAGAATTGCTGCAACACTAAACATAATAGGAGTGTGAATAAGCTAATGGCTAATGGCAAACAATGAAAATCAGGGCAAATGTGTACAGCTAAAAATGTATATGGTAAAGGAACACAGTGAATACTGTACTAGGAAAAAAGAAGTGAGAGACATAGCTTCAACACTGGCACCACTGCGAAGAGCCCGGTAACTACGCCAAAGTGCTCTCATTATACCGGGTCCTACTCTGACACTGATTGCTGTGTATGTGTGGCGCCCCGCAAAGAGTGCGTCACAAGAGGGTATTGCAGCCATAAATGCAGCTGCAATATTCTCTGACACAGCAGTGATCTGGTTAACTTAGAAATCCAACCCTGCATGCATCACCTAGAACAGAGGACCAATCCTAGGTCCTGGTGGGCGGAGTGCTAGGGAAGTGTGTAGGAGAACAGACCCTTAGTCATTAGAAGAAGGGCTCTAGAACTTGACCTGAGCAGTCTAGAACTTGGAGCAGGAGCGGGGGCTCCGAACCCCGTGCAGCCCCCGGGCCGTCACCGGTCGGGTGTTCGCACCTGAGGCCTCAACAACCGGGATCGGGCATCGTAACCACGGGTTCCCAAAATACCCCATGCCCAGAAACCTTAAAGCCGGTTCACTGGTACCGAAGCTGGCAGCAGTTCACCTCTGCTACGCGAACCAGAAGCGTGGAGGAGCAGCTTCACAGGAGCACCCCACCACCAGCCAACTTCCAGTCGTCTAACCAGCGGTGTACCCACCGAGGGATCCAAGGCTCCCCAGAACATCCATAACGTACACTTTGGATAGGGCATTGAAGCAGCCTCCCCGTACCCGACCTGGTATTCCTGGGCGACACTGGCAACCACTTAGTTAGAATGGAGGAACACTGCGGATTTCTAAGGGACACCATCACTGCTGAGTCCACCCGGTCCACTACCTGTTAACTGTATACCATGTACTGCCTGCTGGTTACAGTAAAGACCCGTTGCAGAGACTTTCTGTGTCCGTGCTTCCTTATGAACTATCCGTCCGCACTACAAGGTAACTGCAACTGCCGCACAACATCCTGAGCAGCTCCAGCCTCCGGGGATCACCGCTCAGCCTGTGGGGAGCGTTCCATCTTGCTGCTGTCCATCCCCCGGAGGTTCCGCAGCGTCGGTAGCCCTTACCAAAACTACTCATAGGTGGCGTCACGAATAAATTAAAAAAACCTTTAATCTGTTCCCGCAAGACGTCTCCAACTTTGATCTGTACTCAACCGGGCCCCACTACCGGCAGGCGCGGTCCACCCGTGACAAGGAGGAAGGAAGCATCGCCTGTCTAAACCGGAGTCAGCCGGCCACGGTGAGTCATATGCTATTGCTTGAGTGGGTTATATGCCTCCGAATGCAATTAAAACCAGTTGGGATGGTATGTCCAGGGCTACGGTAAAATGGAGGGATAGGCGAAGCTACAGGGCGGGGGAAGGGTGCACAGTCCAAAATAAGTAATACATTACATATAAAGGAAAAGGACTGGCATCAGCTAATGTAAAGGTGCAAGCAAAAAAATCTATGTGCTTAGAAAATAGAATTGCTGCAACACTAAACATAATACGAGTGTGAATAAGCTAATGGCTAATGGCAAACAATAATAAGCAGGGCAAATGTGTACAGCTAAAAATGTATCCTGGTCCTGGGACATACCATTGCCATTAGCCACTAGCTTATTCACACTCACATTATGTTTAGTGTTGCAGTAATTCTCTTTTTTCTTAAGACATCTGCAAATGCTACCAAAACCCAAAATGCCAAAAAAGCTGTTAAGGGACAGGGATGTGGACGTGGGCATGGCGTTATCAGTGGTGCGTGACAAGAAACTGAGTCTGTGACAGGTCAGAAGAATGCACTATGCTCCTGGCAAAATTTCCCGGTCCGGAATGTAAACATGTGTGGAAGCCAGAAAATCGACAGCTGATTCTGTCTTGGATGGCAGACAAGGCTCTACGCATTTCTCAAGCAGCACCAAATCTTCCACGACAGCACAGTATACGCTCAATACACAGAAGGCTGGCCCATCCAATCCTCAACCTGGTCCTCCCTCCTCCCTCATAATCAGTCACAGGAGACCTATACGATGACAAGCTTGGCCACTCTGAGGATATGTTTTGTATGTATACTTTGGTTCTTGTCTCTCACTGTGCAGCATTGAAAAGGGATGCGAGGAGGTGACGCACGTTGACGCACAAGTATTTGAGGACCCACGGCCAGAAAAAAAGCCACTTTGAGGAACCTGATTTACTGTCTTCTGATTGCAACTGTGTCTCAATCATTGACCTCTACCTCTGGTCAGCCTACAATCTAAACTGGGATGGAGAAGGAGATGGAATATGAGGTGGTTAATGATGAGTCCACTGATTCAACATGGACTCTTGGCATGCATAGACAGCACCGAAAAACAGAGGAAGATGGATATGTAGCACAAACACAGGCACCAAGTGGTAGTGGTTTGACCAAAGTGAGAAGTGGGTCAAGTGTTCCCAAGAACACCCCCATTGTGCCCCAAGTCAGGTCAAGGTCAAGCCACTATTTTTTTCTGAAAGTCCTTTAGAGAAAAACATTGTAATCTGAGGAATCTTCCCTCCAAAGTTGAGCAGAGGCCTGGTCAAAGGCAACCTGAGCACCACCAGTATGTGGAACCACATGGTATCCTAGCATTCCAGTAGGTGGAAAGAACACCAGGTTATCAATTCTGTGTCTGCTGGTTAAACCACTGCCATGTCACCTGTACTACGTCCCTCACAATCTGCTGTCCAGGAAGCAGGAGGTCATACCTCCTGCTTACAAGCTGCAATTTCACGGACACAGCAAACATCAACCACATTCACTTCCTTGTCCCAGAAAAGCACCCAGTTGTCCATGCCTGAGATCTTGGAAAGAAAGCGGAAATACCCAGCTACGCACCCAGAGGCACTAATACTAAACTTACACATTGCCAAATCGCTAGTCATGGAGATGTTGGTGTTAAGGCTTGTGGGAACACAATGTTTCCATGATCTCTTGGCTGTGGCTGCCCCACAATACTTTGATCCCAGCCGTCACAATTTTTCCCAGTGTGCCATCCCCATGTTACACAAGCACTTGTTAAACAATGTCAACCGTGCTCTCACCAATGCCATAACAACAGACACCTGGACAAGTTGTTGTGGACAGGGACGATGCATTTCTGTCACGGCACACTGTGTGAACATGGTAGAGGGTGGGACAAAGTCAAAAACTAGAATATCACACACCAAAAATAGCAGGCTCAACTTCTATCAGGGTTTCCGCCTCACCATATGCACTTCCTGTCTCCCCTCCTCCTACTGCTCCTCATCCTCTGCTGATTTACCCAATGTGGCGCCCCTGCGGGTATTAGCCACAGTATAAGATCATAATAGTTGCACTCACTTAGAAAGCCAAGCCACTGCACTACCACCTTTGGCCAGTAGGGGGAGCTCCAGAGACACCAGAGACTTCCCTAGAGATAAAACACTGGTCTGAGGTGAATTTTCAGACAGTTGGAGCCAGGAGCTCAGAGTGACAGGAGCTGCATTGAGTTCCTGAGGACTGACTGACAATTTCCAGGGCCAAGCCATCGGTCTGAGGAGGAGAAAACTGATAAGAGGAACACTTTAAGAATCGGGTAGCATCATTATCTACCCTAGATAAAAAGCGCAGATACGGATACTGGATCCGTGGCTGCATTAGTTATATACAATACAGCAACCGGAAAAAAACGTGAGGTAACAACAAGCTTCACAGGGCCAGACACAGCAACATACTAAGAGTTCAGCAGTACTCCTGGAGGGGGTAAGCAGAGAGAGACAAAGGACTCAAGTTGCCTGTTGAGTGGGACCCAGAGGGGACAGATTTGGGCCAGCAGCGAGTTCACACACGGCAGCAGGGCCACATAGACAGCGCAAGCAGGAGGTAAAGGACCCGGTGGGGCCTGAGCAACTGAACCCCTATTGCAGACTCCGGAGACGGGACTTGTTGTATTATAGTTTGGTTGAAAGTAAACCAGTTAAACCTCATCTGTGCCTCAGCCTCTGATTTAACAGCTACCATCTATCCAGGATTGGGACCATCACCGCTGAGAGAATTTGCTGTGAATCAAGTAAGTGTCTGTGTCCTTAACATCTCCTCACCATACTTCCATCTTCATCCATCATTAACTTTAACATCACCTGTCCAGGGGACCCTACAGCCCTACCCGGAAAAGGGCTATACCATCTCAGCTGCCTCTCACCATCATCCCCTGGCCAGTACAAGGCAGCGGTGGCCATATATAGCCACATTATTCTGGGTGGCGTCACGACAATAACATCTACAAACTTTATAAACTATATAAACTTCTAAATCCCCTGTAAATACCCCCTTTTAGGAGTGTGCCAGCCTGGGGCCACGGCCTGGGTCCAGCCACCAGTGACTCCCCCAAGGAAAGGGACCCTGCGCCGGGTATCCCGGTCCCCTAAGCTGGGCGGCACACCTCCCTATCCCTCCCAAGCTTGGAGCTGTGCAGCAGCGCATTGGCAAAGCGGCAACACACTTTGCTGAAGATGATCTGTTTAGGTCAAAAACAACACACTGCAGCAGAGCTGTGGCAAGGTGTAAAAGAACAAACCGATCAGTGGCTCTCCCTGCTGCACCTTCATGCTGATATGGTAATTTGCGATAATGAGGGTAACCTGGTGATGGCTTTAAAGGTCAGCAAGCTAGTACACATGCCACGCATGGCTCAAAAGCTGGACCTAGTTCAGAAATTTCTCAAATCATACCCTGACTTGCTGTACCTACTTAAGAAGTTGTGAAATATTAGCGCACATTTCCAACATTCCTCTAACACTTTTGCCAATCTTGCAGTACTGCAAAAACGCTTGAATTTACCAAGTCACTTAATCATTTGCTACCTGCCCATGTGGCAGGACGCAATAGATCATGTGATTAGTGAGGAGCAGATGGCAGAAGCTGAATACCAGCATCAACATGCCCATCAGACAGAGTCAGCCACCATACAATTGTCGAATGGGTGTGGATTGCTGACATTTGTGAAGTTCTTGAGAACTTTGAGTACTGCACCAAGCTTGTTAGCAGTGATCAGGCTATTAGCGGAAACATCCAGCAGCTGTGTCACTGCATAATCTCAAAGAGGAAGTTTTGAGTGCCCAGCATGTGGTTATGGAGCAAGATTTCCCAATGGGTAATACTACCATACCATCTTAGGGGAGTTCCCCAGGTCTTGGACACAAGTTAACCAAGCTATAGTGGTAGCGGTCCTAACCTTTCCCCAGTCTACTGTACCTGAAGTGGCAGAGACTCTCGATTGAGACGGTTCCAGAAACAAATGCCACACCCGCAGTGGAACTGGAGAATCAACCTCCTGCTAGCAGTGAATCTGTCAGGCCCATGATGAGTCTAATAAGTCACATAAGACTGCCCAGTCTCCCTGTAAGAAGCAGGCCTACCAGTAGCACAGACACTAGTGGGTCCACAACATTAACTGCAGGCACACTTAGACCAGGCTAGGTCGGTAGAGACACTTGTGTTGCACAGGTACCAACGCAACACACAAGTTCAGACCCCTGCCCATTATAGGGACTAAAATGTAAATATGTTGATAATATATATAAATGGAACCGCTAAGCATAAAAGCCTACAGAGACTTACTACAAGAACTTTTAAATATTCTTGAAAATAACCTGTTGATGGAAAATGGGCCACAGGACTGGATGTGGCCAAGACAATACCTGTAAATAGTTACCCCGACCTGGCCTAGAAAATAAGCTGCCGGCGTGGACGAAAACCAGACCTACCTAGAAAGTGCCCTGTAGCCACGCCCAGGGACGAAACACAAAGTGGGCTAAGGTGGTTACCAACATCTAAACTCCAGGTACCTGGACAGAGAATTCCTGGGTGGCAGCGCAAGGACTAGGCGCTGCAGTAACTTATCTTTTTTTTTGGGAGGGGGGGGGGGGATTGTAATTTTTACATTTTTTCAGAATTTATAGGTTTTCATTTGATGTTGTTATTAACTGTTTAAGGTTTCCTCAGTCCGGGAGTGTTGCATCTTACTAGGAGTAAATGTGGCACCCCAGGAGTCCGGTTGCCACAGTGGCATTGCCTCCCTCCAGGGGGGTGATGTCATGCCTAGAAGCAAGAAGCGGTTCCCTCGTTAGGTAATACCAGCATCCAACACGTTTCCTGACTCCAGGCCAGAAGGGGGAGCTCTGAACCCGACTTCAGGGGAGCTGCCCTGATTCTGGCATGGAGGAGGGGTTAGGCAGAATGTCTGAGGACAAGGAAGAAGAAAGACATCCTGGGGACTGAAGCCACAGAGAGGCTCATCCCAGGGCAGTGGAGAGTGAGTAAGAGGGAAGAGGAGAGGAGTCGAGGAGAGTCTGGGGAGTGGAGCTGTGACTGAGCTCACCCCAGAGCCAGAGAAGAGCGCTAGAAATGGACGCCAGAGTCAGTGGTTGTACAGGTACTGAAGTCCTGGCAGGTAAATCTGGAGGGCAGGAGATTGCAAGTTTCCTGGCCACACCAAATACCCGATGGCACAGTAGCATGCTAGGGTCCGGATATGCCAACAGAGGAGCTGCACCTGTAAAAGGCTCAAGCTGCCCACCATACGGGTGAGGAACCAGCACGCAGGAAGAGAGATATAGAATAGCTTTAGGCAGCTGGGACCAAAGAGGACAGCACAGAAGAAAGGCCTCCGAACCGACCTGGCATGGTGGATCCAATTGCTTCCAGGCTGCCCGGATCTCCATTACCACCTGTTACCAGTATCCTTGTCTGCACCATCAACTACCAAGTAAAGGTAAAGGAAACAATCATCCCTGTGTCATCCGGTCATTTTCCACGCCCTCAGCCCTGAACCGAAACGTTAACTACCCCTTCATAAACTGCACCTGTCCCCCTGGGGCCTTGCTCCACTTGTGGGGAGCTGTACTATCTTTGCTGTCACCAACTGCCCCAGTGGTCCTGAATCGCGGCGTCGGCCATCCAATTACCGAATACCACCAGTGGCTTCACGACTCAATCCCATATTAACTTTCAAATATTTTTATGACACAGCCACGGAGTCAGGTCACGGCTCTGTGACTTCCCCAAAGAACTGTCCAACCCGGTTCTGAGTACCCCAAGGCCCTGTTGAGTCATGTCAGACCCCTGCAACCATTCTCAGGCGGGAACATCGAAGAGCCAAATTTCTTCCAAAAATGAAAAGGGCGGTTCACACCTACAATGATAGTTGCTGGGAGGTGGTAGTGGGCTGCACATGGCATTCTCCCAGTCAAAGGCCTCTGGTGGGGATGCTACAGAAGGTAGGGAAACAGGGGCTTGTGTCACTACTACCAGTTTCTCCTCCTCCTCCTTCTGGATTTGCCGACCAACCGACTGCATCACCTGCTGCAGGTTTAAAAGGGAACTCCAGTGAGAGAAGACTTTTTAGTACAGTTCCTGCCCTGCTACATGATGAAACAGAGCCGTACGCTGAAGTTCTAGGATGTATAGGTCACTTATAAATCAATAAAATCCTACCTGCTCCTCTGCTCTGGCCCCTACCTCAGGGAACCCAGAATTTATAGCATGAGAGCTTCATGCAATACCAAAAATCAAGAGGTCTGTCAGGGGCATGGATGCTGGGAGCTGCAGGATCAGCCTACATTCCAGTGAAGAGTGATGATGATCCATTCAAAGTTGGAGAGATAAGATGATATCATGTTCCTATGGGGAAGGAGAGACCATGCAGAGCTGAATTGATTAATGTAATGATTTGACTCTGCTTGTCACAATAACAGTACACATTATGCATCATCATACAGCAGAGGATAACAGCATGTATTTGTATCTGCTTGGTGACATGATTGCTACTTGAAGCCTGGACCCCCTGTCATATAGTATGGTATATCAGGGGCTGGATTGTATGTGTGAGCATGGAAGTGGTAGCCATGCCCCCTGCCACGCCCCCTCCCTATACAGAAATGTAAGGGGGCGTGAATGTAGGCTGATCCTGAAGCTCCCAACATCCATGCCCTTGACCCTGACACACCTCCTCTTCTCTGCTCCTAGATTAAGCTGGCATGCAGAAATCTAGGGTTTCATGGAAAAATAACCCCACATTTGTCCAAATGAATACCTTAAGTAAATACACTAGACAAGCATGTATGGTTGATAAAAGGTTGTCAGGCTTTACTCAGGGTTAATCAAAATAAATTCAAATCCATAAGCATTATAAGTTCATAAATAAAAATTTGGATGGGAAAACATCCATCCGTGAGTGTATTCACCACATCATTCAAAATAAATCCAAACACCCTACTGCATTGGGCGTGAATTTCCCAAAAGTAAAGCCTAGACGACGATCTTGAAGAAATCCATCCAGAAATCAGAAAAAAAGGAACAATAATATAAGAGAGGGAGGGTGGGTGACGTCTTCTCCTGAGTTGACACAGCTGACTGACGCTCCGCCAGAACAGCTGATGAATTTAAATAGAGCAGATTCGCACTCAAAACTTCAGCCAATCACAGGGCTGCACCACAAAAACCAGCAGTCCAGGCGGCTACTCATAGCTCGCCCGACCTCTGTTGCTAAGCTCTAAACAATATTAAGAGCTTCATCCACTAAGGATACCTCAGGGGTTATTAACAAATAATAAAGCGACCAGCATAACATATAAGAATATTAATAACACACATTCACGCAGATATAGTAAGGAGGGCATTTTCCCATGAAGCCCGCAACCTAATAGGTTTTGCGGGCTGCCCATGAGGCAGGGGAAAGATCAAAGGAGCAGGTATGATTTTATTTTATTTTATTATAAGAGCTCTATAGATCCTAGAACTGCAGTGTATGGCCCTGCTTCATCATGTAGCACGGCAGGAACTGCACTAAAATGTTTTCTCTCACTGGAGTTCACCAATAAGGCCAGGTATGCTGCCTCTAATCTGTGGTGGTCCAACTACTGGCTGGCATGTGGAGCAGCTGACCTCCTGACTCTGAACTCCATTCTGGTGAGATCTCTTTATGCGTGTGGGAATAGTACTGTATCTTCAGCTAGCTAAATATCAGGCTCAATGCGGAGAGTGCAGTCATACTCTAGCTCACATAGGAGGGTGTTCTCGCGTATATGCGATGCAAATTCCATAATACAGCTAAACCTTCTCTGCATCCCAAGTAAACAGACTGTTGGTTCTGTAGTCGATTGTGTATTGATCAACGGAGAGTAATCAATCATGTGATGGTGATGATGAACGTGTGATGATTATAATGATTACGATGATGTGGTAAAACTATAAGGATACAGATATGTTTAGCACTGATTTATACAATCACATAAAAAACAGTGATAATACACAGCAGGGATAATACAAGAATAATGGATACACATATCACCAAGCTATGACAGTGTCTGCAAAGAAAGCATAAATTAGCACTGGGTACATAATCAGATAACAGCTATGACAATATTCAGTGCAGGAGATCCTTAAAGCGAACCTGTCACCCCCTCCAGGCATCTAAAAATACCATAGCCACCTTCTGCAGCACTAAGGCTGCATTCTGACAAGGTGTCTATAGCATTTATGCTCCCTTGATTCACTGAAATAAAGACTTTTGTAAGATCTGTTTCAAACCTGATCCAAGACCGGGAAGCGGGTTTTCAAGTGTCTATCTCCCTCCTCTGTGGTGTCAGTCATCCCTCTCTGCTCTCTGTGCACCTCCTCCATGGCCACCTCCCTGCATTACAGAGCTTTGTCAGCTCTGCTACAAAATAGAGCTGCTGTTATAGGAGACCCCACAGTAGTAAATCTAGCAGGAGGACCCTGAGCAGACAAAGCAGTGCCTGCTACATAGCCCTTGAGCTGAGCAGTTTTCACTTTCAGTTTCTTGTAAACAGCAGCATTGCTCCTCAGCCTATGATCTAAAGCACAAACTCAACTCTGCTGCACTGCTGACAGCTCAAGGCTGCTATGTAGCAGGCAAGGCTTTCTCTGCTCAGGGTCCTCCTGCTAGATTTACTACTGTGGGGTCTCTTATAACAGCAGCTCTATGTTGTAGCAGAGCTGACAAAGCTCTGTAATGCAGGGAGATGGCCCTGGAGGAGGTGCACAGAGAGCAGAGAGGGATGACTGACACCACAGAGGAAGGAGACAGACACTTGAAAACCCGCCTCCCGGTCTTGGATCTGGTTTGAAACAGATTTTATATAAGTCTTTATTTCGGTGAATCAAGGGAGCATAAATGCTATAGACACCTTGTCAGACTGCAGCCTTAGTGCTACAGAAGGTGGCTATGGTATTTTTAGATGTCTGGAGGGGGCGACAGGTTCGCTTTAACTACAGTGTTGGCCAAAAGTATTGACACCCCTGCAATTCTGTCAGATAATACTCAGTTTCTTCCTGAAAATGATTGCAGTCACAAATTCTTTGGTATTATTATCTTCATTTAATTTGTCTTCAGTGAAAATAATACAAAAAGAATTGTCCTAAAGCCAAATTGGATATAGATCCACACCAAACATAAAAAAGGGCGTGGACAAAAGTATTGGCACTGTTAGAAAAATCATGTGATGCTTCTCTAATTTGTGTAATTAACAGCACCTGTAACTTACCTGTGGCACCTAACAGGTGTTGGCAATACCTAAATCACACTTGCAGCCAGTTGACATGGATTAAAGTTGACTCAACCTCTGTCCTGTGTCCTTGTGTGTACCACATTGAGCATGGAGAAAAGAAAGAAGACCAAAGAACTATCTGAGGACTTGAGAAACCAAATTGTGAGGAAGCATGAGCAATCTCAGAGCTACAAGTCCATCTCCAAAGACCTGAATGTTCCTGTGTCTACTGTGCGCAGTGTCATCAAGAAGTGTAAAGCCCATGGCACTGTGGCTAACCTCCCTAGATGTGGACGGAAAAGAAAAATTGACGAGAGATTTCAACGCAAGATTGTGCGGATGGTTTATAAAGAACCTCGACTAACATCCAAACAAGTTCAAGCTGCCCTGCAGTCCGAGGGTACAACAGTGTCAACCCGTACTATCTGTCGGCGTCTGAATGAAAAAGGGACTGTATGGTAGGAGACCCAGGAAGACCCCACTCCTTACCCCGAGACATAAAAAAGCCAGGCTGGAGTTTGCCAAAACTTACCTGAGAAAGCCTACAACGTTTTGGAAGAATGTTCTCTCTTTTTGGGCAAAGGCATCAACAAAGAGTTTACAGGAGAAAAAAAGAGGCATTCAAAGAAAAGAACACGCTCCCTACAGTCAAACATAGCGGAGGTTCCCTGATGTTTTGGGGTTGCTTTGCTGCCTCTGGCACTGGACTGCTTGACTGTGTGCATGGCATTATGAAGTCTGAAGACTACCAACACATTTTGCAGCATAATGTAGGGCCCAGTGTGAGAAAGCTGGGTCTCCCTCAGAGGTCATGGGTCTTCCAGCAGGACAATGACCCAAAACACACTTCAAAAAGCACTAGAAAATGGTTTGAGAGAAAGCACTGGAGACTTCTAAGGTGGCCAGCAATGAGTCCAGACCTGAATCCCATAGAACACCTGTGGAGAGATCTAAAAATGGCAGTTTGGAAAAGGCACCCTTCAAATATCAGGGACCTGGAGCAGTTTGCCAAACAAGAATGGTCTAAAATTCCAGCAGAGCATTGTAAGAAACTCATTGATGGTTACTGGAAGCGGTTGATCGCAGTTATTTTGGCTAAAGGTTGTGCAACCAAGTGTTAGGCTGAGGGTGCCAATACTTTTGTCTGGCCCATTTTTGGAGTTTTGTGTGAAATGATCAATGTTTTGCTTTTTGCTTCATTCTCTTTTGTGTTTTTTCATTGAAGACAAATTAAATGAAGATAATAATACCAAAGAATTTGTGATTGCAATCATTTTCAGGAAGAAACTGAGTATTATCTGAAAGAATTGCAGGGGTGTCAATACTTTTGGCCAACACTGTAAATGGAGGACCTAGATAAACACACATCCCTGCAGACCTAATCCCTATGTAAATGACCGCTATACTGTTGTAATAAGGTTCTATGGTATTAGCATTCACAAAGGAGTAAGACACTCATTGAATTGACTTTGCAAAAGATGTTGGGATTTCACAGAACTCAGAGAAAAGCGGAAAACATGGTTGCATTATGCAACCATGTTTTCCGCTTTTCTCTGAGTTCTGTGAAACTAATCACAGGGGCGGACTGGCCCGGCAGGAGATCGGGAGATCCCCCGGGGGGCCCCGACACTTTTAGCCCCGCCCACTTAGCCACGCCCCCATACCCACCCTGGGCCCTGCAGGTAGATGTGCGACAGTGTGAGGCCCCCCTCCGGTACTATCATTAATCATATCGGCACACTGCCGATATGATTAGTGATTATGGTCTTGTCTTGCATCAGCAAAGCACGGAGACAGCTCTCAGTGCTTTGCCTGCTGTTGCGGTGCCGCCCCGGCTCCTCTGCGCAGCGCGACACTGCCGGCGCGTGCGCAGATGGAGACAGCCTCAGCCTACGATGACTGCCTCCATCCAGGCTGTGTGCACACTCACTGTGCAGGTGCCGGCAGCATCGCTGAGGAGGAGAGGGACCCGCCGTCGCCCCTGCAGACAGGCCCAGGGTGATTATAAAGGCGGGGGGCCAGGGGAAGGAGGCTTGGGTTAGGGGGGGTGCGGGTGTTAGGTCGTCCTGTCCTGGTAACTGAGTGACTGAGGAGCCCATTCTTCCATAAGAGATGGGCTCATCAGCCATCAGCCTGGGGGTCTCAGACCGTGCTGCAGCCTCCACCATCCAGTCTCACCTGCTGAGGGCCTGTAGTGCTGTGCAACATTTAGTGTGAGGAGATGCTGCTGCTGCTGCTTCTACTACTGCCCCCAGTATGGTGCCCTCAGGGAGGTCCCACAGGGCATCACAGGCATGAAGCAAACACTGTGGGAGCTCCCTGATGGCACCATACTGGGGTGCGGTGAGAGCCTAACCTCACGGAGCCCCATGATCTCTATGTGCGCCTATGTGTGGGCCCCATAATCTCTATGTGCGCCTATGAGTGGGCCCCATAATCTCTATGTACGCCTATGTGTGGGCCCCATAATCTCTATGTGCGCCTATGTGTGGGCCCCATAATCTCTATGTGCGCCTCTGAGTGGGCCCCATGATGATCTCTATGTGCACCTCTGTGTAGACCCCATAATCTCTATGTACGCCTCTGAGTGGGCCCCATGATGATCTCTATGCACGCCCCTGAGTGGGCCCCGTAATCTCTATGTGCGCCCCTGAGTGGGCCCCGTAATCTGTATGTACGCCTATGTGTGGGCCCCGTAATCTGTATGTACGCCTCTGTGTGGGCCCCATGATGATCTCTATGTATGCATCTGAGTGGGCCCCATGATCTCTATGTGCACCCCTGAGTGGGCCCCGTAATCTGTATGTATGCCTCTGTGTGGGCCCCATGATGATCTCTATGTATGCATCTGAGTGGGCCCCATAATCTCTATGTGCGCCCCTGTGTGGGCCCCGTAATCTGTATGTACGCCTCTGTGTGGGCCCCATGATGATCTCTATGTATGCATCTGAGTGGGCCCCGTGATCTCTATGTGCGCTTATGTGTGGGCCCATGATGATCTATATGTACGCATCTGAGTGGGCCCCATGATCTCTATGTGCGCCTCTGAGTGGGCCCCGTAATCTGTATGTACACCTCTGAGTGGGCCCATGATGATCTCTATATACGCATCTGAGTGGGCCCCATGATCTCTGTGCGATCCCTGAGTGGGCCCCATGATTTGTATACACGCCCCTGACTGAGCCCCATGTTATCTATGTACGCCTATGATTCAGCCCCATGATCTTTATGCACGCCCCTGAGAGTGCCCATTGATCTCTATGTACGCCCCTGATTGGGACCCATATCCGCCCCTTATGCGGCCCCTGTAATCTCTATGTGGCCCTGAGCCTCGCCTCCATGTGGCAGTAGTAGAAGCAGCATCTCCATAGTGTGGCATTCACACTACATGCTGCACTGTACAGGACTCCCAGCCAGCAGCAGAATGAATGAGGAGGCAACTGCCTGGGACCCTTAGCAGAGGCTGGCAGGACATACTATTGGGCAATGGCCATGATTATCATGGCCATTGGCCAGCATGTTATGCCAGCCTCTGGTGGTACTATCATGCATGCCCATTGCCCAATATGTCCTGCCAGCATCTGTGGTACTATCATGCCCACCCAGCATGTCCTGACAGTCACTGGTGGTAGTACTAGCATGATAGTACCACAGAGGCAGGCAGTACATACTGGGCAATGGGCATAATAGTGCCACTAAGGCTGGAAGGACATACTGGGTAATGGGCATCAGTAGACTGACTAGGCGTTATCCATGGCTCTGTCTCCCCTCTTTGCAGCTGTTAACATTGCGTTTATGCTGTGCGTTGCAACGGATCCGTTGTAAATCAGCACAAAAGCAATGTACCGTAGACTTGCATTGCAAAAATGCATTCTAACGCTTGCAAAAATAGCCATGCGTTTGAAAGTATGCATTATTTGCAATGCACAGGAAACACGGTCGGCGGCTGGAGGCCAGCTGAGCGCTTCTATCACTTACAGGTGTGTTCTACTGTTATTCTGTGCCTGCTCATCTCTGTCAGCAGACATATTGTCTGATTGGAAAGATGTAGCAGAGCTGAAGACAGAAGACCTGTGGATTATATCAGAGCAAGGATTTTTTTTTATTTATTAAAGATGGAGTCCCTAAATGTGTTTGAGTTTTATTAAACATTTATTTTCTCTGTGTTGTGTTTTTTTTCTGTTTACTAGAAATTCCTGGTAGCCATGCCTAGAATTTCAGGGTTAGTACCAACTGATAATACAAAGCTGGTACTAACCCCTTTATTACCCAGCGTGCCACCCCCACCAGGGCCACTGGAAGAGCCAAATAAAGCTCCTGGAAATGGCGCTATGATGACTGCGCCAATTCCAGGGGTGGCTGTGGGCTGCCGTTTTCAGCATCCGGGGCCCAGAAAGCTTGGGCCTTACCATGCTGAGAATCCCAGCCCCAGCTGCCGATCAAAATATGGCGGGAGCCCACTCATTTTTTTTTTTTTTAATAATTTATAAAAAAAAATTGGGCATTCCTGACTTTTGATCACCATCCAAGGTAAAGCCAGGCAGCTGGGGGTGGCAGGCCATAGCTGTCCGCTTTATCTGTGGTGAGAATCAAAAATTCTGCAGAGTGCTGTCATGTTTTTAAAAATTATTTATTTTCACACTTCTATATGTGACAGACCACAACAGCCAATCACAGATGTGGTCAAAGAGGATGGGCATCTGTGATTGGCTGTTCGAGTAATCTACAACCAGCCCATACATTCTAGTACGGTACTATGTATGGGCTGCATTCAGGTTACTCAACCAGCCAATCACAGATGCCCATTCTCTGTGTCAGTGTCTGTGATTAGCTCTTGGGCCAGTCACACATATAGAAGTGTGAAAATAAATACAAAAAAAAACACGACGGAGTGCTCCGCAGATTTTTTGATTCTCAGCGCAAATAAAGCAGACAGCTACGGGCTGCCACCCCCAGCTGCCTGGCTTTACCTTGTCTGGCGATCAAAAGACAGAGAAGCCTAATATTTGTTTTAAAATTATTTCACTTTTCTTTTGGAAAAAACAGGCGTATGCTCCTGCCATATGTTGATCGCCAGCCAGATAAAGCAAGGCAGCTGGGGGCTGGGATTCTCAGCATGGTAAGGCCCAAGCGTTCTTGGCCCCCCACGCTGAAAATTGCAGCCCGCAGCCACCCTGAAAATGGTGCCTTCATCATAGCATCATGTCCAGACGCTTTCTCCAGCTCTTCCAGTGGCCCTGGTGGGGGGTGGCATGCTGGGTAATAATGGGGTTAGTAGCAGGTTTGTATTATCAGCTCGTACTAAGCCTGAAATTCATGTTGTCACGCCAAATTAGACATGGCCACCATGAGTTTCTAGTAAACAGGGAAAAAAAACACAACACAGAGAAAATAAATGTTTAATACAAATCAAACACAAAACACATTTAGGGACTCCATCTTTAATTAAAAAAAATACCTCGCTCTGACTTAATCCACAGGTCTTCTGACCTCAGCTCTGCTACATCTTTGCCATCAGACAAATATGTCTGCTGACAGAGATGAGCAGGCACAGAATGACACTGGAGCAATGTTACTGTGTAGTGCGGCACTATGTCGTTTTTTTTTTGTCATTTCATGTGGTGTAGAAATCGTGGCAAAAGTGTGGATTTTGCTCTGGAAGTGATTAATTGTAGATAACTATGTTATTTTCTGCAGAGATAGGTCCTACATAAAAGATGTGATATCGGTCGGCAACAGATAAAGAACTTCACCTAGAGACATCACTGGTGAGTTTGTTTATTACCTATACACACACACTGACACTATACCCAGAGCTCCTGTGTATAATGTCCTTGGTGATCATTATATTACCTGTACACTGACACTATATACAGAGCTCCTGTGTATAATGTCACTGGTAATGTCACTGGTAATCTCTACATTATCTTTACACTGACTCTATACAGAGCTTTTTACATTTTCATTATCGGTCACTATCTGGTGTCATTATGTGCTCTGGTCATGGCTTGGCGGGATTTGTTCCTTGTATATGGTATTAGGCCAGCTTCACAGCACGGTGTGATCAGGTCTGGGGCTGTCCGGTGTGAACCCGACAGCCCTGGACCCGATTTTCACATAATGCAGCCCTATGGTGCCGGACAGGGCTGGATGGCAGCTATTTGCCATCCGGTTTTGTCCCTGTCTGGCAGCATCAGGCTGCAAACGATTTTTGCCCTGGACACAAAAGCGGAGCATGCAGCATTTTTGTGTCCGGGGTGAAAAATTTAAGCAAACCGGATCCTGCCAGATTCTCCCAGATCAAGTGCAATCCGACGCCCCCTAACATGAGAGTCAATGGGGCGCCAGGTTGCGCCGGACCTGACAGATAGTCTGTCAGGTTCCTGGACGCCAGCTGCTGGAGTTCAACGTGAGCTTCGCTGAACTTCAGCACCAGGAGCTGTCCCCTGTGAAGAGGTTTAGCACCATCATGCAGAGGTTTGCCAGAGAAAGAAAGTTGAGCATTTGGTGACTTCAGTATTTATAAGACAAATCCAGGATTACCTCTGCTTGCTTTACTCCTGGTGTTGTCTTAGGCCGGCTTCACACCACGTTTTTTCCCCTGTCAGGCTGTGTCCAGTGCTTTGCAGGAGGCACCAGACACAGCCTGACAGGTAGAAGCGGAGGGTTAATATGCCCTTTGGTCCTGTTTGTAGCCAGATTCTGCAGAGCGCAGCTTCAGGAGCTGTCCCTACTGAAATGGTGCTGAACATCTTCACAGGGGGCAGCTCCTGGTGCTGAAGTTCAGAGGAGCTCACGCTGAACTGCAGCAGCTGGCGTACAGCAACCTGACAGACTCTCTGTCACGTCCGGCATGATCCGGCGCCCCATAGACTCTCATGTTAGGGGGTGCCGAATCATGTTAGGGGGTGCCGGATCGTGCTGGAACCGGAAGAATCCGGTAGGATCTGGTTTGCTTAAATTGTTCGCCCCGGACACAAAAATGATGCAAGCTCCGTTTTTGTGTCCGGGGCAAAAATTATTTGCAGCCTTATGCTGCTGGACAGGGACAAAACCGGATGGCAAATAGCTGCCATCCGGCCCTGTTCAGCACCATAGGGCTGCATTATGTCAAAATTGGGTCCGGGGCTGTCTGATTCACATCGGACAGCCCAGAACTGATCACAACGTGGTGTGAAGTCGGCCTTACAAATACGGAGGTACAAAACTCATCAAATACTCAAAGTGCCACATTCTTCTGATGGTGCGGACTCCACCAATAAATAAGTGATCACATTCCTAACCTGTGCACAGGGGCGGACTGGCCCAGGTGGCTGGGAGGCATTTTTCCCCCAGGCCGGTGATTTATTCCTAGTTTAGAGCCGCCCCCTCAGTGAGAGCGGCCGCACAGGACCCAGGATGCAGAAGGCAGGACATGGGCGTCAGCGTGGAGGCTAACTGTGACCTGGGATTGGCACGGCAGCAGGCAGCTGGCAGGCTAGTGAAGCAGCGCCAGCACCCACATGCTCTTCAGTTGGCCTCTGTAGTGGTAGCACCCATCCCCCCGGTCTTCAGTTGGCCACCGGTTAGAAAAAGTCAACTACCCCCCAGGGTAAGATCTGCCAGCCAGCCCTGCCTGTGCATCGCTGATAACTTGTTGTCACCAAAAAATCCAAATTAATGCAAACTACAATTATGATACATCGCAGTAATGGTGAGCGCACAGTGGTGTGCAGGAGCCGTCTGTTTTTTACAGTCCACGCTACACTATAATAGCTATAACGCATAACAGGTATTTGCATATAGCTGAAGAATGGGTGGGCCCGGGTGGGTGGGCCCGGGTGGGTGGGCCCCTGGAGTCAATTTTCCTGGTGGGCCCCAGTCACCCCAGTCCGGCGCTGGTTGCATAGGTTATTTTATGTGCAAACGGGTACTTACATTTTCTTAAGTCCAAGGCAAACTTTTTAACGGACCGTGTATCTTGGATACTTGGTTGTGTAACCTACTAGATAAATGAATACAAGGTTAACTGTGTTCACAATAATATAAATGAAACAAAAAGATGTATCACATCTATCTAATAATGCTAATGGTGTCCACATTCTCTTCCCACAGACAATACACATGGTGATTCAGAGCTTAGGATACACTACATAGGGAATGGTTTCCCTAGGGCATTACACTTTTTAGTCCCAAAAGGTAAATACACATTCTCTTTTTCTGTTCTTTCCCTGATCTGCAACTGTTCTGTGTGATTACTTCACTTTTTCATTTTGGAATTCTATACCTACAAGGCTATGACGACATAAGTGCCAGGGAGGCACCAGTTACATGTGGTTTTGCTAGAACCAGTTAAATATGGTATCTTGTTTCAACTATCACATCTAGCATTATTAGTTAGATGTGATGCATCTTTTTGTTTCATTTATATTATTGTGAACACAGTTATCCTTATATTCATTTATCTAGTAAGGTCGCACAACCAAGTATCCAAGATACACGGTCCGGTAAAAATGTTGCCTTGGATCTAAAAAAATGTAAGTACCCGTTTGGACATAAAAGAACCTATGCAACCCTGTTTTCCGCTTCAGTTTTTCATTTATACAGAGTATGATTGATGCATTTTCTGTACACTGATTTTGTATTCTACATGTGTCTGATTATCTTGATGTTGTTTCCTTATGTGTAGTTAAAAAACATCCTCTCCTGAAGAAGACTCTTAGAGTCGAAACATTGGGAATTAACCTCATTACATTAAGTAAGAAAACAATAAATGTTTTTGCTGAATACAAACAACCATCCATTTGCAGTTTTTTGTGTGTGCCAACTGTTTTTGATATATTAAACAAGTAACAGCTAGGCTTGCAGTTGGGGGGGAGTGATTGTTGAAGCCTGACATATTTGGTGAAGGTAAAAAAAATGTTTGTACCGTGTTAGCCAGTAGATATAAAACTATTAGAATCTGAGAGTCCTAAGTGGCTAATAATGGCTAACTGAAGAGATGGTAAGAAAAAGCAAAGCAAGCTTTCAAGACTCTATTGCCTCTTCATCAGGATAATAATGACAGTTAATAAGTCATTAGAGACTTTAGTAAGGTCAGTTTCAATGCAGTGTAAGGAGCGGAAACCAGATTGTAAAGGATCAAGAAGAGAGTTATCGAAGAGATAGCAGAAGTTAGAATACACTTGATAATTTTTGTTTATCTTTGGGTCTGTCTATGAGCCAGAAAATTATAGGTTTAAGCTATAATGTATTCCAGTTTTTACAACTGCCATGGCGCCGTCCACTCCATATCTGGGAGCTTGATGGCTGCAGCAGCTTACTCACCCAATCCAGTGGTCCCGTGAGGTCTCCCAGTGTACAGTCTCCCGCTCCTTACCTGCTCCATCAGCATCCATCTTGCAGACCTGCTTGGTAAACATGCAGGCAACACACGACACACCTCCTTCTATTAAAGGGCCATTGCTCTCCAACCCAGAAATTCCTCTCAGCCTATTGCTGAGAAGTGCAATGTATTTAAGATGCCATCCCCCATTGGGAGGTGCCTGAGCAATGTGGTCATTCCTTAGAGACATCGCTATTACTCAGGTTTCCATCCCTGTGCCCTGTGCTTTATACCAGTATCCCCCACTAACGTGTGTATCATCTTCAATACACCTGTCTGCGACAGTGTTTTCCTGCTTGCATCGGTCTGATACAGTCTGCGACAGTCTATACTTGCCTGCACCAGCCTACTCCTGCCTGTGCCATTTCGCTACTTCTTGGACCTGTCTGTTGCCTGCACTTCTGCTTCTCAAGAGGAGGCCCTCTTGTTTCGCTCATGTTTCCCACACGTTGTCCTCTCTCTGATCCTCAGCAACTTTCTCCGCACCCAAACCTATGCAAGTTGAGTCAAATTAGCGGAACAACGATGCCAGGAGACACTGACTCAAGACCCATGCTTCTTGTGTGGTAGCACAACTCATATACTTCTTAATTGTCATGAGAGGCTAGAAAACTCTTCTGTTTAGGGCTGGTTGGAGAGGCTTCCCTAGGCGAAAAGGACGCTTTTCCACCACTGAGTCTGTTCATACAAGTGACCCATAATGGGGTTTGGTTCTCTAAAAAGAGGCCTATGTGGACTCAGAATCTGCAGGAAACTTCACACTACAGTCCGTGGTTAACTAGTACCGAATTCGGGTAAAGCCTCTCCTTAATCCTCTTTAATTTTTTCTTAGTTTTGGTGAATGGGAAACCATTGAAGGAAACTATTTTTGGCTTCACCAAACAGGTAGAGCTGCAATCTGACGCATGCACTTCTTCAGTATCTTTGCCACCCAATTTCCCAGTTTTCTTGTTTGTCCCAGTACCTCTGCTACCTGATTGCTGGTACCCTCTATGCCTGCACAAGTACTTGAAGCTGCAGGCAGACAAGAAACCAAGAATCAGATAGAGGTACTGGGACAATAAGAAAGAAAGGAAACCTGTAAAGGGCCTGTCACACGCGTCAATATCGCCTGCACGATATCGGCTGCACGTGACGTTGCAGCGATATTGACGCGTGTGACATACTGCATCAACCAGCGATAAATCGCTGGTTGATGATCGCCAGGTTTCAGAACCAGCTCAGAAACCTGGCGATTGTCGCCCGGTGGACACGCAGCATCGCTGCGTGTGACACCGGGACTAGCGATATTCCAGCTCCCAGCGCCTCTCAGAAGCGCTGGGAGCTGGTATCCAAGGTACACTGCGGGTAACTAGGCAGCGCGCGCTGCCTAGATACCCGACGTGTACCTTAGTTACCAGCCTCCTCCGCTCACCGGGTGAGCGGAGGAGGCTGGTAACTAAGGTACACGTCGGGTATCTAGGCAGCGCGCGCTGCCTAGTTACCCGCAGTTTACCTTGGAGACCAGCCTGCTCCCGCTTCCAGCAGGCTGGCAGCGGGAGCAGGACATCGTGGAAACGATATTTAAATCGTTTCCATGATGTCACTGGTCAATTGATCGCTGGTGAGCCTGTCTGTGTGACAGCTCACCAGCGATCAGCCGTCAATGTCGTCAGCGATCAGATCGCTGACGACATTGACGCGTGTGACACCCCCTTAACAGGACAGCATGGATACCTGCTTAGAGAAACAAATGGAGTAGATACCATATCTAGATCAGATCAGATAAGGCAGATTTGTGCCTGTAACCTCTCCCTCCATCTTCTCATCACAAGCTCTTAAATGAAACAGAAACCTGACATGCAGAGCACAGACAGGAGGGAGGGAGGAAGGGAGGGGAGAGTTGCCTGAGAAGGAGTATATAATATATGAACTAACTGGACTAATTGGCTGTGAAAGTAATGGACAGAACTGATGCACCAGCTGCCTGCAGGATATGAAAATGGTTATAACAAGGCAAAAATGTACAATAATGATTTTACATGTTTTTTAACAGGTCTGCCCAGGCACTATTCAAAGGTAATATTAATATCATACTGAAAAATTACCTGACATAGTCCCTTTAATTTTGTTTTTCTTTAGCCATTCCTGGTGTGTTTTGGATCATTGTCCTCCTACATAACCCAAGTGCTCTTCAGCTTGAGGTCACAGACAGACGATTGGACTTTCTCCTTCAGGATTTTTTGGCGACAACAGAATTCATGGTTCCATTTACCACAGAGTCTTCCAGGTCCCGGAGCAGCAAAACAGCCCCAAACCATCACCTGTTCCAATTAGCCAGTTCTGGAATTTTATTGGAAGCAGTGCCGCTGTCAGTGGCACCATCAACGTTAATGCTGTCCTTAGTGTGGAGCTCAAGTTTTTTAATACAGGACTCCTGTGATAATGAAATACATTTCTGAAAAGCATCACTCAGGAGAATGCGTGGATAACCCTTTTATCTAAAACGTTTATTCCGAATTTTGGCTTCTTTAAAAAAGTCAAAATCATCTGTGCAATTTTTCCAGACCCTCCAGTACTGGCCATAAGGTACATTTCTGACCCACCTGGGCAGGTGTCCACTGTCGAAGCAGAGATAACTGTTAACATCGACATATTTAAAGTGAGTGGATGTGGACAACCTACCCAGGGTGTCAACCCACACCAAGAGGTCCAAATACTGGAGGGCATCCTCTGACATAGATGCTGTAAACGTCAAGCCCCTGTGTTTGAATTTAATTTGTCTACAAAATTCAAAGCCTCCTCTTTGCTCCCCGACAACAGGAGAAATAAATCATCAATGTAGCGTTTGTAACAACAGATACGTCCACGTGCAGTTGGGGAATGTGCGATGAAGACAAACTCAAACACCCCCATAAACAGGTTAGCGTAACGGGGGCGAATCTCATCCCCATCACACATCCCCTCAACTGTTTGTACATAGACTCATCAAAGGTGAAGACGTTATTTTTCAAGAACTAAAAGAATCCCCGACTTTAGAAATTCTTTCGGGTCTTCCAAGATTGTGTTATCTGCTGATAATATACTGTGTTTTGCAGAAATGCCGTGGTCATGAGGGATGTTAGAATACAAAACTGACAGCCAGGGTCATAATTAAACATCCGGGCATTGGGGAAACATCCCTAAAATGGCCTATAAGCTGGGACGAATTCTTAAGGTATGAATTAGTGATGGGCGAGTCCTAAATTACTCGGAATCGCTTGACTCTAGCGAGTCCGAGCCCGGGACTCGCTACTCGTTGCGAGTCTAGCGAGTCCAATGTTAATGAATGGGGAAGCGAGTAATAGCGAGATAATGTGTGATTTACAAATCGCAGATGTGTCTCGGAAGCTTCAGGCTCTATCTGCTACAATAGCTAAATCATGTTTAATAGTCTCCCGCTGTCACAGCACAGTTAACTCTCTGCTTACCGGCGCTGCAACAAGAAGAAGAAGGAAGACAGAAGAGAGAAGAAAGAAGAGAGAAGACCTGGGTCTTTGGAGGGATATGTGGTGGTAATAAAGTTGGAGTCCCTAATGGTGTCTGTGTCTTTATTTTTAATAAATTTTTCTCTGTGTGGTGTTTTTTTTAACCCTTTATTGGAGATTCTTAGTGGCCGGGTCAAACGTGGCCTGACATTAAGAATCTCGGGCTTAATACCAGCTTGTATAACAAAGCTGGTATTAACCCCTTTATTACCCAGCGTGCCACCGCCACCAGGGCCGCTGGAAGAGCGGGGTTCAGCGCCAGTGGATGGCGCTTCAATGAACGCACCATCTTCTGGGGCGTCTGCGGGCTGCAATTTGCAGCGGGGGGTGCCCAGAAAGCTTTTATTTACATTTTTTTATGGATTTGTCAGAAAAAAATTTGTCAGAAAAAAATTTGACGTGGGCTTCGCCGTATTTCTGGAACCAGCCAGATCCAGCAGGCAGCGACGGGCTGCCCCCAACCCCCAGGTGCCTATTTGTACCTGGCCGGACACAAGAATATAGGGGAGCCCTTTTTATTTTTTATTATTTCATGAATTTCATTAAATAAAAAAAATGCGTGGGGCTCCGCGCAATTTCTATGTCTAGCCAGGTACAGCTAAGCAGCTGGGGGCTGGAATCCGCAGCGCAGGGAGGCCCAAGCTTTCTGGGCACCCCCCGCTGCAAAATGCAGCCTGCAGACACGGGGAGGCAGGACGACCCGCGGGGGGCCCGGAGCAGTGGCGGGGGGGGGCAGGACGACCCGCAGGAGCCGTGGGGGGGGCAGAAACAGCGGCGGGGGGCCTGCAGGAGCCGCGGGCGGGCGGGATCAGCCGCGGGGGAGCCGCAGGAGCGGGCGAAACGTCCGAGAGTGGAAGGTTCTTCCGCCGCTTCCTGTAGCCGGGCGTCGCCCGGCTAGCCCGCAGCGGTGACGTCACCACCATGGTCCGGAGGCCATCACGGAAGTAACCTTCGGGTTTTCCGGAAGTGGCCTTTGGCTTTTATATATTAGATACACACACACATATACAGTATACACACACACATATACAGTATACAGACACACACACACACAGTATACACACACACATATACAGTACAAGCAGTATACACACAACACACACATACAGAATACACACACATACAGAATACACACATATAGTATATACAGTATACACACCACACAGTATACACACAGTATACACACACACATATCCAGTATACAGACACATACAGTATACAGACACATATACGGTATACACATACAGTATACACACACATATACAGTACACACCACACACACACACATACAGTATACACACACACATATACAGTATACACACAGTATACACAAACACATATACAGTATACACACATACAGTATACTCACACACATATATACAGTATGCACACATATACAGTATACTCACATACACATACAGTATACACACACATACAGAATACACACATATAGTATTATACAACATATAGAGTATACACACACATATCCAGTAGACACACACATGTCCAGTAGACACACACATATCCAGTAGACACACACAAAGTATACACACACATACAGTATACACACATATACAGTATATACACACACACAAATATACAGTATACACACACACAGTATACAGACACATATATACAGTATACACACATAGAGTAAACACAAACATACAGTATAGAGACATATACAGTATACACACATACAGTATACAGACACACATACAGTATACATATACACAGTATACACACACATACAGTATACACATACACAGTATACACATACAGTATACACACACATACAGTATACACACACATATACAGTACACACACACACAGTATACACACACACAGTATACACACACATATACAGTACACACACACACAGTATACACACAGTATACACACACAGTATACACACAGTATACACACACACACACAGTACACACACACACAGTATACACACACACACATACAGTATACACACACATACAGTATACACACACATATACAGTATACACACACATATACAGTATACACACACACAGTATACACACACACACAGTATACACACACATACAGTATACACACACATATACAGTATACACACACACAGTATACGCACACACACACACACACAGTACCACACACACACAGTATACACACACACAGTATACACACACACAGTATACACACACATACAGTATACACAAACACAGTATACACACACACAGTATACACAAACACAGTATACACACACACAGTATACACAGACACATATACAGTATACACACATACAGTATACACACACACAGAGTAGAAACACAGATATACAGTATACACACACATATACAGTATATACACACAGAGTAGAAACACAGATATACAGTATATACACACACACAGTATACACACACACAGTATACACACACACAGTATACACACACACACATACAGTATACACACACATACAGTATACACACACATACACACACACACATATTACAGTATATACACACACATACAGTATACACACACATACAGTATACACACACATACAGTATACACACACATACAGTATACCCATACAGTATACACACACAGTATACACACACAGTATACACACACAGTATACACACACACACACATACAGTATACACACACATATACAGTATACACACACACAGTATACAAACACACAGTATACACACACACACAGTATACACAACATACAGTATACACACACATATACAGTATACACACACACAGTATACGCACACACACACACACACAGTATACACACACATACAGTATACACAAACACAGTATATACACACACAGTATACACAAACACAGTATACACACACACAGTATACACAGACACATATACAGTATACACACATACAGTATACACACACACAGAGTAGAAACACAGATATACAGTATACACACACATATACAGTATATACACACAGAGTAGAAACACAGATATACAGTATATACACACACACAGTATACACACACAGAGTAGAAACACAGATATACAGTATATACACACACACAGTATACACACACACAGTATACACACACACAGTATACACACACACACATACAGTATACACACACATACAGTATACACACACATACACACACACACATATACAGTATATACACACACATACAGTATACACACACATACAGTATACACACACATACAGTATACACACACATACAGTATACCCATACAGTATACACACACAGTATACACACACAGTATACACACACAGTATACACACACACACACATACAGTATACACACACATATACAGTATACACACACACAGTATACACACACACAGTATACAAACACACAGTATACAAACACACAGTATACACACACATATAGTATACACACACATATAGTATACACACACATACAGTATACACACAGTATACACACACAGTATACACACATACAGTATACACACACACAGTATACACACACACAGTATACCACACACACAGTATACACACACATACAGTATACACACACATATACAGTATACACACACACACACAGTATACACACACACAGAGTATACACACAGTATACACACACACAGTATACACACACACAGTATACACATATATACAGTATACACACACATATACAGTATAGACACACACATATATAGTATACACACACATACAGTATGCACACACACATATAATCTCACTCTTCAGTGCAGGAGACTGTGTATGAAGAAGCCGCAGATCTCCTCTCTATCCCTGTGTGATCAGAGCGGTCTCCTCAGCTCTGCAGCATTTCCGGTCCCCTGAAGACTACATCTCCCATCATGCACCGCGGTTCCTCCCTTGTGATGCCATGATCCTGGAAGCAGTGAGGAATCTAAGGGGGAGGTGGCATCCAGCCTATTATTGTGTGATTGGGGTGGTCCCCTTGGGCTTGTTCCGGCCACCCTGGGCTCAGCAGACACCTTAATGGATGCGGCTGGGGCCGGGTGTGTGGTGCGGACACGCCCCTTAGTTACCCGACCGCGGCCTTGGTTACAAAGCTCTCCGGGGAGCGTGGAGGGGAGACCAGGGAGCGTGGAGCATGGAGGGGAGACCGGGGAGTGTGGAGGGAAGACCGGGAAGCGTGGAGGTGAAACCGGGGAGCGTGGAGCGTGGAGGGGAGACCGGGGAGCGTGGAGGTGAGACCGGGGAGCGTGGAGGAGAGACCGGGGAGCGTGGAGGGAAGACCGGGGAGCGTGGAGGGAAGACCGGGGAGCGTGGAGGGAAGACCGGGGAGCGTGGAGGGAAGACCGGGGAGCGTGGAGGGAAGACCGGGGAGCGTGGAGGGAAGACCGGGGAGCGTGGAGGGAAGACCGGGGAGCGTGGAGGGGAGACCGGGGAGCGTGGAGGGGAGACCGGGGAGCGTGGAGGGGAGACCGGGGAGCGTGGAGGGGAGACCGGGGAGTGTGGAGCGTGGAGGGAGATGACCCTAACGCACTTCCGTGAGTTTGGCAGCCACGGACACGACGACGGAAACAGTGCCGAAACTTACGGAAGTGCGTTAGGGTGATTGTATATTAGATTATCACGTAGGGCAACAATAGCCTGTCTTTTCCCCGGGGTAAGATTGTCCCTTTTCCTAATGTTCGTGAAGGACCGAATTTCTTTTAGGGCTAAGTGTTGAAAGGTTTCCAGATGGGGGCCCCTATGATGCAAAGGATAAAATGTACTAATACTTTTAGGGTTCACATGCTGAAAACTATCTGTAGGGGATTCTTTACTTTCATTAGTCCAAACAGGCTTTTTGCACTGTTTTTCCAAAATAAAATGATGCTGGACAGTTAATTTTTCATGAACTCACTGAAGCCTAGATGTAGAGTAAAGGGATTAGCAAGAGAATTTGGACAGAAGGAAAGGCCCCATTTTAGTAGGGACATTTGTTCTTTTGTAAGATTGATATCTGAAATATTAAAAATCCCAGTCCGACCCATTGGAAACAGGGGATTTTAGATGGTCTTTGTCCTCTTTTGTGTGGGATCTAGCAGAGTCGCCGGATAGTTCGTCCGCTACCTCTACATCCACGCTTCCTCTTTTTCTTTTCGGTGGCGCCCTGGTGCCACCCGAAAAAACTATGTGATTTTTGTATTCTTTAGAGTAATGGTAGAGGTGGGCTTCCTGATCACTTCAGCAGATGGTACAGATATGGTCCTATTTAAGTGATTTCTTGATTGAAAACAGGTGTGGCAGTAATCAGGCCTGGGTTTTACTTGGGAAATTGAATTCCACTGCCAAAAGATATGATAAACCATAGTTAATTTATGTTTTAAGGTTGGGGCAATCACTATTTCACACAAAGCCCTTTAGGTTTGGATTTCTTTATCCCTTAATAATAAAATCCTTTATTTATAAACTACATTTTCTGTTATCTTTGTTTAATATTTACATTTGTTTGGTGATTGGAAACATTTAAGTGACAAACATGCAAATAAGAAATGAGGAAGAGTGCAAAAACTTTAACATAACAGTATGCAGTAAGGCTGAAACCATAGGTCCAGCTTCTGCCCATGGATCGGTCTGTATGTGTCGGCTGTCAGGTTCCTTTTAACATTGACTTTTGCATATTTGCTCTCTATTTTTGTGATTATTAATTATGCAGGTTTGGCTTAAAGCGCATACATGGTAATGTGATTGCTAAAAGGATAAAATATGCTGTAAACTATAGAAGCGAGTCAGATGTTACTTTTAATGTCTTACAACAAAGGAGAACATAAAAGCTATTCATTAATGTTAATAATTAGGAAGATGCTGCATGAAATACCCTGTGGTGCAACAGCTGTTGATACACTGTACATTACCAAGTGAAAAGTCAGTGTTATGGTGTGATCAATGTGATTGATGACATACATTAATTGTTCATGTCATATAGGATGCTGTGGCTCGTCCGTAATATATTCAAAATGTTCACAATGTCACTTAATATTTCAAAAATAATAAGATTAAATTAATCATAATATGTTTGTCAAACCGTCCTGTTTTTATGGTGAGAAAGAGCAGAATGCTAACAGTAGCATCTGCCATTAGGGACCCTGCAACCATAAATTGACATACTTGGTCTGTACAATGTTTAGGCAGATGCTACCTGCCTATTTTACCTTTTCATGAATGCCACAACCCAAAGTTTCACAGCAGAACATTCCTTGGAGTATCATACAACCTCTGAGCCACATTATTTAGCTTTAGGATAGTGGTTGGCCAACTTGGCAAAGGGCGAGAGGACGGTGCACCTCATGAAGTTGCTCAACTCATAATGTACCATAACAATGAACCCAGGTGATATTAATATGCAGCTAGCACCATTTTATGCAGGTAATGATAAGATAAATTATTGAAAGCCAATATCTATGTATGTACAATTAGAGTCAGATCCACTCAAAACGCATCAGTTTACTTATCACATTACTAAATTTAACCTTTTATATTTAACCCCAAGGCAATATCCATTTTTCGTGTTTGCTTTTTCCTCCCCTTCATCCAAGAGCCATAAGTTTGTTTTTTCCAACAATACGGTAATAAGAGGTTTGTTTTTTGCAGGACAAGTTGTACTTTTCAATGATATAATTCTTTTGACATATAGTGTACTAGAAAACAGGGAGAAAATTCCAAGTGCGCAGAAGTTGGAAAAAAATGTGCAATTTTTTTGATTGGTTTTTGGGTTTGTTATTCAGAAGTTTGTAAAGAATTGTGCTTTTGACAACTTTTTCCATAACCCGTAGCACTCTCACTTTCGGGATCCGGGCTGTGTGATGGCTTATTTTTTGTGTCTTGAGCTGACGTTTTTAGTTGTTCCATTATTGGGTAGATGTGATGTTTTGATCGCCCCATATCCCACTTTACTGCAATGTTGCGGCAAACAAAAAGGCAATTTTGGCGTCTTGACTTTTTCCGTTATGCAGTTTAATGATCAGATTAATATCCACAGAAACTTGAAGAATTTCTTGCCACAGTGTTTAACAAATTTAGAAGAATGCCAAAAGCCCTGCGTGCAGATAATGTAACTGAATATACAAGTGATAAGGTGAAAAACATTTTGAAAAACAATGGAATATTATTCCAGTCTACCATTCCATACAACCCAGAGCAAAATGGCATTGCAGAAAGAAAGAACCGCACTCTGCGAAAGCAGAAGAAATATGTTTCATGCAAATGTACTGCCCCAGGGTATAGGATCTCGGATGTCTGGGCCCTCAGCTTCGGTGGGGGATCTCACTGGTGGCCTGCCCAGACCCGTGGCCCCGAGGGGGAGACAGCCTCCAATTAAAGGGTTGAAGTCTTTATCTTGTGATGCCACCTGTAGTACCTGGTGACTAGACACCAGTGCTGCCACAGTCCTCCGGAGGGTGGTGGTATTGCGGGCTAGGGTGGAGAAGCTCCCTACAGGTAGAGCTAATCCTTGGGGCAGTGTTATCTGATGCCGACACGATGCAAACCTTTGAGAAAAGTCAATGAAGCAGGACAGAGACACAGAGGCACTTCACACTTCCAGGTACTTTACTTGTAAGAGGAAACTGAACAAGATGATGATACAGTTCACAGTACTCCAGCAGGACAGCTGGCTGAGTAGTCGCAGCAGAATGCAGAATCTGTGTAAGTCTCTGGTGGTACCTCCTGGGATGTACACTTGTCCTGTCCCTTCTCTCTCTTCTCGTGGTCTGCTTCTTGGGCAGTAGTACGTCCCAGGGAATAAACACGCTGAGAACGTCTACGGAGCCGGGACGAGTACGGTCGGAGAGTGAACTATCCAGGCTGCGTTGTCAGACCCGTGCACTCCGGGTGTACAAGTCAGGACCTTCCTGTCTGGGATATGTCCTTCTCTAGCCCTCTTTTGAAGCCCCCTTTTTCTCTCGGGTAAGCTCCCGTTCTCAGTCTTTCCTCGAGGAAGACACTCCTCAAGACTCCCCGTGTGTTCCATCTGGCTCCTCTATAAAATTCAAGAATGCGCACATATGGTGATATCTTCTTTAAAGAAGAACAAGAGGTTATACAAAAGGGGCTGCTCATCTGATACAGTTGTGAAAACCCACAACTGGTGATGATCGCTCAAATACAAGTAGCTGCTGCAGGACCGTACTTTCCACAGATCTCTGTGGTATAATCAGCTCCCAGGACACAGTACCTCGAGATCCGCGCTGCCACTTCAGAAAGGGACAAAAGAAGCCAGTACAAGAGAATGTCTGGATCAACGATTCTTCTTTATTATCCAACGCGTTTCAGAGTTATCTCCCAACTCCTTCATCAGGGAATGATGGACATTCCCTGATGAAGGAGTTGGGAGATAACTCTGAAACGCGTTGGATAATAAAGAAGAATCATTGATCCAGACATTCTCTTGTACTGGCTTCTTTTGTCCCTTTCTGAAGTGGCAGCGCGGACCTCGAGCATCTTGCTCCTCTCACACTTTCCACTCTCACTAACTCTGGGACCTCCCCCGGTTGTATTGGTGGGTGTGTTTTGGGATCAGATCCTACCACAGTGTTCTGCATTCTACTTGCGACAGGGACAACCACACAGTCATCTTTGGGTGCAGTACCAAACTTGTGAGGCCTGATCAGTGGGGCGCCACACAAATCAACATACAACATATTGGGAAGAAGCCATCATGACATCATGCTATCTTCAAAACAAGGTAAAGCTATAGATAAATCTCCATGAGCTATGGGACTGCGAGAAACCTAACCTGAAGCAACTCAGGATATTTGGAAGCAAAACGTTTGTGTATGTTCCCAAAGAAAAACATTCCAAATGGAAATCACAACCAAAGCAAGGGGTGCTGGTGGCCATAGTTAACATCAAAAGGGATACAGAAACCTGCATCCAGAGACCAAAGTAAAAATCAGCAGAGATGTAGTGATAGATGAAAACTATGCATTGCTCAAATTCCATGAAGTTACACCTGTTATTTAACCTAAGAACCAAGAAAAAGAATCTCAATCACCAAATCCAGACACCGAAAAGGAAAAGACTGAAGTCTGCATAACATAGTAACATAGTTTTTAAGGTTGAAGGAAGACTAAGTCCATCTAGTTCAACCCATAGTCTAACATGTTGATCCAGAGGAAGGCAAAAAAAAACCATGTGGCAACACTAAGCTCCACATTGGGGGAAAAAATTCCTTCCTGACTCCAGATACGGCAATCAGACTAGTTCCCTGGATCAACACCCTATCAAAGAATCTAGTATATATCACTGGTAATATTATAGTTTTCAAGAAAGGCATCCAGGCCCTTCTTAAATGTTAGTAGTGACTCCCTCATTACAACATCATGTGGCAGAGAGTTCCATAGTCTCACTGCTCTTACAGTAAAGAATCCACGTCTGTGATTAAACCTTCTTTCCTCCAGACGTAGAGGATGCCCCCTTTGTCCCTGTCTCAGGCCTAAGAGTAAAGAGATCATTAGAAAGTTCTCTGTACTGTCCCCTCATATATTTATACATTATTATAAGATCACCCCTAAGCCTTCATTTTTCCAAGCTAAATAACCCCAAGTTTAATAACCTGTCTTGGTATTGCAGACCCCTTAGTCCTCTAATGACTTTTGTCGCTCTTCTCTGGACCCGCTCTAGTTCAGCTATGTCTTTCTTATACACCGGAGACCAGAATTGTACACAGTATTCTAAGTGTGGTCGCACTAGTGACTTGTATAGAGGTAAAATTATGTTCTCCTCATGAGCATCTATGCCTCTTTTAATGCATCCCATTATTTTATTTGCCTTTGCAGCAGCTGCCTGACACTGGCCACTAAATGTGAGTTTGTCATCTACCCATACACCCAGGTCTTTTTCAGTGATAGTTTTTCCCAGTGTTTTACAATTAAGCACATAATAATAAGCTCTGAAGCAACCAAGGAAGACACAGAAGAACCAAATCAACCTCCAATCAGGAGATGAGAAAAATCAAACATAGATATTCCAGCTAAATGCCTTTCTTATATGGTCAGAACACTTCCTGTGCCAGAGCCACAGTCATTGCAAGACATGCAAAAACTGCCAGTGCACGAGAAGCGGACGTGGATAAATGCTGCTAATGAAGATATGGAGACCCTTTACCGGTGGCTATGGGAGAAAAAAGAAGCTTCTGTATAGAGGCGTGCACAACCGTGATGCTGGTGAAAAGATTTATTTATAGCAAACATGAGAACAGGAAACCTTGGCTAGATGAAAAACAATTAAAAGCATGCCCTATATGCCACGCATTTCATATGGGGGCTAACCGGGACCTGGGTAACAGGTAGGGGGATGTTATACAAGGACAGAGCAATACACATAAGGCATAGTAAATTTATAACAGTGTATAGTAGTTCAATTAGAAATCAGCCAGATACCTGCACTAGTAACAAAATAATTCTCATCAGTAGTACCCAATAATAGCCTTCAGTGTAGGGTTAGCATGTAAGGATTATTAAGAGTAAATAAGGAAAGCTGATAATATTGAGGTAAAGCATACAATAACACATAGATGAAACATATGCTTCAGAGCATTCAAAAGGAGAGTATCCCCAGTGTCAGAGCCATGGTAAGCTGGTGTGCCAATTATGGATAACCAGGTTAAGGTGGGGGCTGGTGTCTGAGTACCCAGGCTGGGGGGTAATACAACAGTGCAAAACCGGTTAAACTATTGCCACAATAGTGATTGAAAGATGACACAAAGAAACCCCCATGGGTCAATCAGATACAGTGAGGCTGGTAAGGTAATATTTATCAACCACCAATCATTCTGGTGACAAATATGTCACACATATGATACATATGAATCAGGGCCCTATTACATATGACACCCAGGAGGCTAGTAACATAGTAACATAGTTTTTAAGGTTGAAGGAAGACTTTAAGTCCATCTAGTTCATCCCATAGCCTAACATGTTGGTCCAGGAGGAAGGCAAAAAAAAACCATGTGGCAACACTAAGCTCCACATTGTGGAAAAAATTCCTTCCTGACTCCAGATACGGCAATCAGACTAGATCCCTGGATCAACGCCCTATCAAAGGATCTAGTATATATAACTGGTAATATTATAGTTTTCAAGAAAGGCATCCAGGCCCTTCTTAAATGTAAGTAGTGTCACTCATTACAACATCATGTGGCAGAGAGTTCCATAGTCTCACTGCTCTTACAGTAAAGAATCCGCGTCTGTGATTATGATTAAACCTTCTTTCCTCCAGACGTAGAGGATGCCCCTTTGTCCCTGTCTCAGGCCTAAGAGTAAAGAGATCATTAGAAAGTTCTCTGTACTGTCCCCTCATATATTTATACATTATTATAAGATCACCCCTAAGCCTTCGTTTTTCCAAGCTAAATAACCCCAAGTTTAGTAACCTGTCTTGGTATTGCAGACCCCTCAGTCCTCTAATGACTTTGGTCGCTCTTCTCTGGACCCGCTCTAGTTCAGCTATGTCTTTCTTATACACCGGAGACCAGAATTGTACACAGTATTCTAAGTGTGGTCGCACTAGTGACTTGTATAGAGGTAAAATTATGTTCTCCTCATGAGCATCTATGCCTCTTTTAATGCATCCCATTATTTTATTTGCCTTTGCAGCAGCTGCCTGACACTGGCCACTAAATGTGAGTTTGTCATCTACCCATAGACCCAGGTCTTCTTCAGTGACAGTTTTGCCCAGTGTTTTACAATTAAGCACATAATTGTACCTTTTGTTTCCTCTGCCCAAGTGCATGACCTTACATTTATCCCATTAAAGCTCATTTGCCATTTATCAGCCCAAGCTTCTAGTTTACATAAATCCTCCTGTAATATAAAATTGTCCTCCTCTGTATTGATTACCCTGCAGAGTTTAGTGTCATCTGCAAACATTGAGATTCAACTCTGTATGCCCCTACAAGGTCATTAATAAATATATTAAAAAGAAGCGAGCCCAACACTGACCCCTGTGGTACCCCACTATTGACTGTGACCCATTCTGAGTGTGTTCCATTATTAACCACCCTTTGTTTCCTATCACTAAGCCAGTTCTTAACCCACGTACACATATGTTCCCCTATCCCCATTACTCTCATTTTATGTATCAGCCTTTTGTGTGGCACCGTATGAAAAGCTTTTGAAAAAAGTCCATATACACTGCTTTCACTGCATTTCTTTGGTCCAGTCCAGAACTTACTTCTTCATGGAAGCTTATCAGATTAGTTTGACAGGAACAGTCCCTTGTAAACCCATGTTGATAATGGGTCATGAGGTTATTTTTCTTAACATACTCCAGTATAGCATCTCTTAGAAAACCCTCTAGGATTTTACCCATAGTAGAGGTTAAGCATACTGGCCTATAATTTCAAAGTTTTTTTTTTGTCCTCTTTTTGAATATTGGCACCACATTTGCTATACGCCAGTCCTGTGGTACAGACCATGTTATTATGGAATCTTTAAATATTAAAAATAATGGTCTATCTATGACAGTACTTAATTCCTGCAGCACTCTGGGGTGTATCCCATCCGGGCCTGGGGATATGTCAATTTTAGTGATTTTTAGGTGGTGCTGTACTTCCTGCTGGGTTAAGCAGGTGACATTTAATTGAGAGTTTTTGTTATCACTGATCATATTGTTTGTCATGGGATTTTCTTGCGAAAATACTGTTGAAAAAAAGTCATATTATGGGATTATTTTTACTTTCTCTGGCAATGAGTCTCTCTGTCTCAATCTTTGCTGCCTTGATTTGCTTTTTACAAATGTTATTTAATTTTCCGTATTTATTTAATGCCTCATCACTACCTACTTGCTTTAATTCCCTAAATGCTTTCCCTAAATACTTATTATGCCTCTTACCGCTTGATTTAGCCATAGTGGATTCCTCCTATTTCTAGCATGCTGATTCCCATAGGGTATATATTGTGCACAGGCCCTATTCAGGATGCTAATAAACATCTCCCATTTGCTTTGTGTACTTTTATGTCTCAGGATATCGTCCCAGTTTATTGCACTAAGATCATCTCTCAACCGTTGGAAATTTGCCTTCCTGAAGTTTAGTGTCCTTGTAGCCCCTCTACTATACATTTTATTAAAAGATACTTGAAAATTTATTATTTTATGATCGCTATTACCCAAGTGACCTCCAACCCGTATATTTGATATGCGGTCTGTCCTGTTGGTTAATATTAGGTCCAGCAGTGCCCCTCTTCTTGTTGGGTCCTGAACCAATTGTGAAAGGTAATTGTTTCTCATAGTTGTCAAAAACCTATTACCTTTGCTAGAACTGCAGGTTTCTGTTCCCCAATGTATTTCAGACAAAAAAGAGAGGAGGGGGGGGACAAGAGGCGCAATAGTGCCCTTATCACTAGACACTAGCTTGTGTTGAGGTGAGAAAAAGTGAACCACTCACCTATTCCAGTTGTGAGACCCACAACTGGTTAGTAGACCTGTTTGGATAAATATCCTGATGGCTGCTGCTGGACTTCCACCGGTCTCACACACATGAAGACGAAACCAGAAGTTTAGGGAAGAGAGGTGCGGACTGTGGTACACCTCTCTTCCCTAAACTTCCAATGTATTTCAGGGTAGTTGAAGTCCCCTATAATAATGACTTTTCCCTGAGTCGCTGCTTCATCTATTTGCTTTATGAGGATATTCTCCTCCACTTCCATTATCGTTGGGGAATTATAACAAACCCCTATCAGTAATTTATTATTTTTCCCCCTCCCCTTATCTCCACCCACAGAGACTCTACATTTCCATTAGATTCACCTATATTATCCCGCAGGATGGGTTTTAAGGATGATTTTCCGTATAAACATACACCTCCCCTCGCTTATTTGTACGGTCATTTCTGAACAGACTATAGCCCTGTAAATTAACAGCCCAGTCATGGCTCTCATCCAGCCATGTCTCCGATATCCCCACCATGTCATAATTATTTTCCAACAAAATAAATTCTAATTCCTCCATTTTGTTGGTGAGGCTTCTGGCATTAGTGTACATGCACTTAATGCAACTCTCTTTACCTCTATTCCTTCCTACTATATTGACTGCTCTAACCCCACCCCCCATGCCACCGCCAATTTTATTACTTGTGCCCAGGTTACTATTTACACTATCTTCCCCTCCTGTACAATGAGTACCCTCCCCCCAATCCCTAGTTTAAACACTCCTCCAACCTTCTAGCCATTTTCTCCCCCAGCACAGCTGCACCCTCCCCATTGAGGTGCAGCCCGTCCCTAGCATTGAACCTGTAGCCAACAGAGAAGTCGGCCCAGTTCTCCAGGAACCCAAACCCCTCCTTTTTACATCAATTCCTGAGCCACTTATTTATCTCCCTAATCTCCCGTTGCCTCTCTGGTGTGGCGCGTGGTACAGGCAGTTTTTCAGAGAATACTGCCTTGGAGGTCCTTGCCTTAAGCTTGCAGCCTAACTCCCTGAAATCATCTTTAAGGACCTTCCACCTACCTCTAACTTTGTCATTTGTGCCAATGTGCACCATGACCGCTGGGTCCTCACCAGCCCCTCCCAGTAATCTGTCAACCCGATCAGCGATGTGCCGGACTCAAGCGCCAGGTAGGCAGCACACTGTTCGACGATCCCTGTCTTTGTGACGGATTGCCCTATCTGTTCCCCTATTAATTGAGTCCCCCACTACCAGCACCAGTCTGTCCTGCCCTGCTCTCCTGTTTTCCCCCTTACTGGAGCAGACACTCCTCTGGCTTTCAGAGGTCATGCCCTGCTGCAGCAGTGCTGTACCTGAACTCACACCCTCCTCATCTGCCAACATAGCAAATTTATTGGGGTGTGCCAGATCAGGGCTAGCCTCCCTGACACTCTTCCCTCTACCCCGCCTTCTAACTGTCATCCAGCTGGCTACCTCACTGTCCTACTGCTCCATGCTACCATCCTCACCCACATCTATCCCATTGAGCAGCTGTTCAGTGAGCAGCAGACTCCTTTCCATATTGTCTATGGATCTCAGCGTTGTCATTTGTTAATTTAGATCCAGTATCTGGGCTTCCAAATGCACAACATACTCACATCTCACACAGCAGTATGCACCCTCGACCGGCTGTTCAAGGAATGCATACATGTGGCAAGATGTACACTGGATGGCATTAATACAAAACAGGGTGGGGGAACAAGAGGCGCAATAGTGCCCTATTACTAGTGACACTCAGAGTGAGGGATATCCCTGAGGAAGGTGCAGGAAGGGCGCCGAAACACGTAGGAAGGAATAAAGAAGTATACTGCTACAACATCTTGCATCCCAGGTGATTTTGTGGACTCAGCAGCGCGGACTGTGGCACACCTTGCTTCCCATATTTACTGGATGGCATTGTCAATTATGGAGCTCACTTCCTAATGGGGATTGCACCACACAGAAATGATAAAAAGAAATGCAAAGTATTAATAAAATACAACCAGCACCTTAGTAAGTCCTCCCTTCCAAACTCCATTAATCCAAAGTCACTGAATCACAAGTCAGGAAGAAAAAAGTTGCGGCTCTGATAGCGCTAAGAATGAAGACGGTAGCGTCGAAACGCGTAGCGGAGTTTGAGGGACCGTGTTTTTAATAAAGGTCTGTTCACCACAACAACTTCCCCTTGCCCTCCTTCCTTAGCGCTATCAGAGCCGCAACTTTTTTTCCTCCTGTGCACTTCTTTCCCTTCTGAGGGATCATGCGGTTCAGTAGCTTTGGAAGAGAGGCATCGTTTATTAAAGGACCTGTTTATCCAAGTCTGGAGGACTACTAGGACCCTTCTGATGTCACCGCCTTGGATCACGTGACCGGTGGAAGTGACGCTGCTCTCTCCCTGGCACGAGGATTTTCTCGGGGACGCCCTGTTTGGTATTACTCCACCGGAGGCTATCACTGGAGTTGTACCCAGCCAGTACAACTCCACAAGGTGAGTGGAAACCCCGCTTTCCCTGCAATACGGTTTACCCTGAGGTGCTTCACATTTGCGCCCCAACTCTTTTCTTTTACATGAATCACAAGTCACACACTTACTTCCGTCCGCACTTACGCTCCCGATCACACTAAGCTCTCGGTCACACTCGCTAAGAACTAAGATTTAATTTTTTTTTTTTTCCTTAGCAGAAAATAAGACTACAGCTCAGTGTACTTCCAAAGGACTGAAGCCCCAACAAGCTGCTACTTATAAACCCTTAATTATGCACCCCCACCCTTAATTAACCCCTTGTAAGTATAGCTACACCACAGGTTTTAAGTGCAAAATAGTTAACCCTTAGTAGTCAGCTGGTGGTACAAGAGGAGGGTTAGGAAGTACAGGAGGAGTCATATGCGGAAGGGACGGCAACATCTCCAAGGTCCAGATGGTCAGCAGCACCAAGGCGGCAGGCATGGGAGGGTGGGGGAGAGAGACTAACAAAGGTGCATGGTAGCAGCCAAACTGTTGAGGAAAGTACAGGAGCTGAGGAAGAAGTGGAGGATGAACTGGCGATGGGCATGGAAGACGGAGCAGATGAGGGAGACCTTGATCACATTTCTGTTGTGTGAGGTTGGGGGCAGAGGGCAGAGGAAAAAACATGATTCTCGCCTCCCCACCACCAACACAACAAGGACTTGGTCCTCCTGGATGCACAAGACACATGAGCGCCTTCTTGCTGCACTACCTGCAACATGACCCTCGGATTGTCAGAATTCAAAGTAATGCCGACTACTGGGTTGCCACACTCTTAGATCCCCGGTACATGAGTAAATTTGACGAACTACTCCCTGCCATAGAAATGCATTCACACTTGCAGGAGTATCAGTGGAGGCTGTTACAGAATCTTAGATCTTCTTTTTCACAAAACACCAGTGATGCACGTAGTGAATCTCACAGTTCTAACTTGCCAACCGTGGGACTGTTGAGTCATCACTCAAACCGTAGCAGTAACACGGCATCTGGTGGAAACTAGAGATGAGCGAGTATGCTTGTCACTACTCGGTACTCGTACGAATATCACGGTACTCTGGGTACTTGGCGAGTACCCAGTAATCTCGCCATCCTCTTGCTATGCTTGGGGGCCACCTCCCTGCATGTTGGCGCTCTTTTCAGAGCCAGCCCGCATGAAGGGATTGGCTGACAGACACTGTAATGCCACAGCCATGTTGGTTGTGGCATTACAGTGATTGGCTGGCCGCACAGTGTGATCAGGTCTTTATAAGACCTGACCGCGCTGTGCTCGTCACTCTGCGCCCTTAGACAGTCAGTGTAGGGAGAGCTGCTGATGATTGAGGGACAGATTTGTGGCCTTTCAGCTAGTGTAGGCACAGGGCTGCCAGTCTAATTACCACAACAGTCCTTCTGAGGACTAATAGAGCAGTACACAGGCAGGCAGGGAGGCAGGGTATCTACCAAACTTTGCTGTGCCAGTATACCAGCCTGCATCGCATCTGGGGCTGGTTTGCAGGCTCATCCATCCCAAAAACCGTGCTTTTAGGGATTTATTTAGCTCGCTATAGGCAGTAGTAGGTTTTAGCTCAAATTAGGGTACACCAAAAGCCTTGTGCTAAAAACCAACTCTTGTCTGCACTAATTTTGCATCTAAGTGCTGCTACTGTAGGTTGCAGCGTTAATTAGTGTACACCAAAAGCCTCGTGCTAAAAACCTACTCTTGTCTGCACTCATTTTGCATCTAAGTGCTGCTACTGTAGGTTGCAGCGTTAATTAGGGTACACCAAAAGCCTCGTGCTAAAAACCTACTCGTCTGCACTAAATTTGCATCTAAGTGCTGCTACTGTAGGTTGCAGCGTAAATTAGGATACGCCAAAAGACTCGCTATTGTAGTCAGCGTTTGTGTCTGACTAGTCCACAAGCAGGGCCTTAATTTCAAAATTTAGGGTCCTGCTAAAAACCTACTCTTGTCTGCACTAAATTTGCATCTAAGTGCTGCTACTGTAGGTTGCAGCGTTAATTAGGGTACACCAAAAGAGGCGCAATAGTGCCCTTATCACTAGACACTAGCTTGTGTTGAGGTGAGAAAAAGTGAACCACTCACCTATTCCAGTTGTGAGACCCACAACTGGTTAGTAGACCTGTTTGGATAAATATCCTGATGGCTGCTGCTGGACTTCCACCGGTCTCACACACATGAAGACGAAACCAGAAGTTTAGGGAAGAGAGGTGCGGACTGTGGTACACCTCTCTTCCCTAAACTTCCAATGTATTTCAGGGTAGTTGAAGTCCCCTATAATAATGACTTTTCCCTGAGTCGCTGCTTCATCTATTTGCTTTATGAGGATATTCTCCTCCACTTCCATTATCGTTGGGGAATTATAACAAACCCCTATCAGTAATTTATTATTTTTCCCCCTCCCCTTATCTCCACCCACAGAGACTCTACATTTCCATTAGATTCACCTATATTATCCCGCAGGATGGGTTTTAAGGATGATTTTCCGTATAAACATACACCTCCCCCTCGCTTATTTGTACGGTCATTTCTGAACAGACTATAGCCCTGTAAATTAACAGCCCAGTCATGGCTCTCATCCAGCCATGTCTCCGATATCCCCACCATGTCATAATTATTTTCCAACAAAATAAATTCTAATTCCTCCATTTTGTTGGTGAGGCTTCTGGCATTAGTGTACATGCACTTAATGCAACTCTCTTTACCTCTATTCCTTCCTACTATATTGACTGCTCTAACCCCACCCCCCATGCCACCGCCAATTTTATTACTTGTGCCCAGGTTACTATTTACACTATCTTCCCCTCCTGTACAATGAGTACCCTCCCCCAATCCCTAGTTTAAACACTCCTCCAACCTTCTAGCCATTTTCTCCCCCAGCACAGCTGCACCCTCCCCATTGAGGTGCAGCCCGTCCCTAGCATTGAACCTGTAGCCAACAGAGAAGTCGGCCCAGTTCTCCAGGAACCCAAACCCCTCCTTTTTACATCAATTCCTGAGCCACTTATTTATCTCCCTAATCTCCCGTTGCCTCTCTGGTGTGGCGCGTGGTACAGGCAGTTTTTCAGAGAATACTGCCTTGGAGGTCCTTGCCTTAAGCTTGCAGCCTAACTCCCTGAAATCATCTTTAAGGACCTTCCACCTACCTCTAACTTTGTCATTTGTGCCAATGTGCACCATGACCGCTGGGTCCTCACCAGCCCCTCCCAGTAATCTGTCAACCCGATCAGCGATGTGCCGGACTCAAGCGCCAGGTAGGCAGCACACTGTTCGACGATCCCTGTCTTTGTGACGGATTGCCCTATCTGTTCCCCTATTAATTGAGTCCCCCACTACCAGCACCAGTCTGTCCTGCCCTGCTCTCCTGTTTTCCCCCTTACTGGAGCAGACACTCCTCTGGCTTTCAGAGGTCATGCCCTGCTGCAGCAGTGCTGTACCTGAACTCACACCCTCCTCATCTGCCAACATAGCAAATTTATTGGGGTGTGCCAGATCAGGGCTAGCCTCCCTGACACTCTTCCCTCTACCCCGCCTTCTAACTGTCATCCAGCTGGCTACCTCACTGTCCTACTGCTCCATGCTACCATCCTCACCCACATCTATCCCATTGAGCAGCTGTTCAGTGAGCAGCAGACTCCTTTCCATATTGTCTATGGATCTCAGCGTTGTCATTTGTTAATTTAGATCCAGTATCTGGGCTTCCAAATGCACAACATACTCACATCTCACACAGCAGTATGCACCCTCGACCGGCTGTTCAAGGAATGCATACATGTGGCAAGATGTACACTGGATGGCATTAATACAAAACAGGGTGGGGGAACAAGAGGCGCAATAGTGCCCTATTACTAGTGACACTCAGAGTGAGGGATATCCCTGAGGAAGGTGCAGGAAGGGCGCCGAAACACGTAGGAAGGAATAAAGAAGTATACTGCTACAACATCTTGCATCCCAGGTGATTTTGTGGACTCAGCAGCGCGGACTGTGGCACACCTTGCTTCCCATATTTACTGGATGGCATTGTCAATTATGGAGCTCACTTCCTAATGGGGATTGCACCACACAGAAATGATAAAAAGAAATGCAAAGTATTAATAAAATACAACCAGCACCTTAGTAAGTCCTCCCTTCCAAACTCCATTAATCCAAAGTCACTGAATCACAAGTCAGGAAGAAAAAAGTTGCGGCTCTGATAGCGCTAAGAATGAAGACGGTAGCGTCGAAACGCGTAGCGGAGTTTGAGGGACCGTGTTTTTAATAAAGGTCTGTTCACCACAACAACTTCCCCTTGCCCTCCTTCCTTAGCGCTATCAGAGCCGCAACTTTTTTTCCTCCTGTGCACTTCTTTCCCTTCTGAGGGATCATGCGGTTCAGTAGCTTTGGAAGAGAGGCATCGTTTATTAAAGGACCTGTTTATCCAAGTCTGGAGGACTACTAGGACCCTTCTGATGTCACCGCCTTGGATCACGTGACCGGTGGAAGTGACGCTGCTCTCTCCCTGGCACGAGGATTTTCTCGGGGACGCCCTGTTTGGTATTACTCCACCGGAGGCTATCACTGGAGTTGTACCCAGCCAGTACAACTCCACAAGGTGAGTGGAAACCCCGCTTTCCCTGCAATACGGTTTACCCTGAGGTGCTTCACATTTGCGCCCCAACTCTTTTCTTTTACATGAATCACAAGTCACACACTTACTTCCGTCCGCACTTACGCTCCCGATCACACTAAGCTCTCGGTCACACTCGCTAAGAACTAAGATTTAATTTTTTTTTTTTTCCTTAGCAGAAAATAAGACTACAGCTCAGTGTACTTCCAAAGGACTGAAGCCCCAACAAGCTGCTACTTATAAACCCTTAATTATGCACCCCCACCCTTAATTAACCCCTTGTAAGTATAGCTACACCACAGGTTTTAAGTGCAAAATAGTTAACCCTTAGTAGTCAGCTGGTGGTACAAGAGGAGGGTTAGGAAGTACAGGAGGAGTCATATGCGGAAGGGACGGCAACATCTCCAAGGTCCAGATGGTCAGCAGCACCAAGGCGGCAGGCATGGGAGGGTGGGGGAGAGAGACTAACAAAGGTGCATGGTAGCAGCCAAACTGTTGAGGAAAGTACAGGAGCTGAGGAAGAAGTGGAGGATGAACTGGCGATGGGCATGGAAGACGGAGCAGATGAGGGAGACCTTGATCACATTTCTGTTGTGTGAGGTTGGGGGCAGAGGGCAGAGGAAAAAACATGATTCTCGCCTCCCCACCACCAACACAACAAGGACTTGGTCCTCCTGGATGCACAAGACACATGAGCGCCTTCTTGCTGCACTACCTGCAACATGACCCTCGGATTGTCAGAATTCAAAGTAATGCCGACTACTGGGTTGCCACACTCTTAGATCCCGGTACATGAGTAAATTTGACGAACTACTCCCTGCCATAGAAATGCATTCACACTTGCAGGAGTATCAGTGGAGGCTGTTACAGAATCTTAGATCTTCTTTTTCACAAAACACCAGTGATGCACGTAGTGAATCTCACAGTTCTAACTTGCCAACCGTGGGACTGTTGAGTCATCACTCAAACCGTAGCAGTAACACGGCATCTGGTGGAAACTAGAGATGAGCGAGTATGCTTGTCACTACTCGGTACTCGTACGAATATCACGGTACTCTGGGTACTTGGCGAGTACCCAGTAATCTCGCCATCCTCTTGCTATGCTTGGGGGCCACCTCCCTGCATGTTGGCGCTCTTTTCAGAGCCAGCCCGCATGAAGGGATTGGCTGACAGACACTGTAATGCCACAGCCATGTTGGTTGTGGCATTACAGTGATTGGCTGGCCGCACAGTGTGATCAGGTCTTTATAAGACCTGACCGCGCTGTGCTCGTCACTCTGCGCCCTTAGACAGTCAGTGTAGGGAGAGCTGCTGATGATTGAGGGACAGATTTGTGGCCTTTCAGCTAGTGTAGGCACAGGGCTGCCAGTCTAATTACCACAACAGTCCTTCTGAGGACTAATAGAGCAGTACACAGGCAGGCAGGGAGGCAGGGTATCTACCAAACTTTGCTGTGCCAGTATACCAGCACAGTGCCCTACATCTTGACAGCAGGGGGTGGGTTTTGATGTACACAAGGGAAGAGTAACCAGTTTGCATCTTAAAAACTGTGGCAGTGAGTAAGGTCAAACTAACCCAGGTCTACCACCGTTGCCTAACTGAACACGTAAATACAGCAATGAAATACAAAACAGTGGGGACCCTTACCACCCCCAAGGAGGCAGAGATAACAACGCTAAGGGGGCAGTTAGAGCATTGGTGTCAACACTCCATAAGAAACGACTCCACCCCCTGTGCAATCATAAGCAAGGTGCCACCAGGTAGCCCAAGAATTTGAACAAGATTTCAAGTAACATCCACTTGACTTTGGTAGGATCAAAGGGTACACCACCACATCCCCACAGAACACATCCCAAAAGAGCGATACAGGCCTAATCAACCTGCAATACTATTAGAAAGCCAAGGAGATGTTTAACAGGACATAAAAGGACGCAAGGGGGTGTATCAGAGATAGTTAGTCCCTAGGCACTCCCACTAGCCTAGTCAAAAGAAAAGATGGTAGTATGAGTATGGATGGAGGCAATCTACTCGCTAGGACTCGTTAGCTGACTAATCGGCGAGTAGTAAGGGACTTCCACTCTCAGACCGACTCGGTACTACTGCGAGTTTCCCAGTGATTACTCGCACAGTCCAATGCCAATCATTTCAATCCTAGTTTTTTCAGAAACGCGCTGACAAAACTAGGATTGCCATGTTTGCATTAGAACTCTGCGAGTAATCACTGGCACTGTGCCAGGATAGCAGGGAAACTCCAGATAACTGCTGTTTCTTTGCCGAGCCGGTCCAGCTGTCTTCTCTGTGCAGCTCCAGGTCCTTGAGCCCGCCTGCTCCTGAGGTGACATGCTGAGATTGTTCCATCTGCTCAATCTCCTGTGTACAGACACATGAAATGTCTGTGCACAGAGATGACGTCTAAGCAGTGCTGAGATTGTTACGTCTGCACATTCCCTGAAGTACAGACATGAATGCGGATGCACAAGATGATTAGCCAGTGCTGAGATGTGTCCTCCAGGTCTCTCATTCCCCTGTGTAAAGACATGATGTCTTGCACAGAGATGATGTAGCAGAGCTGAGATTTGGTTTCTCAGTCTGATCATAATCCTCTGTGTACAGACATGTCTGTGCACAAGATGATGTACAGTGCTGAGATTGTTCTCATCTGCTCATCGTCCTAAATCTTCCCCCTGTGACAGACATGAATGTCCTGTGCACAGAGATGATGTAGCATGCTGAGATTGTTCTCATCCTGCTCATTTCCTTTGTACATGACATGAATGTCTGTGCACAGATATGAGTAGCAGAGCTGAGATTGTTCTCAGTCTGCTCATTCCCTGGCTACAACATGAATGTCCCTGTGCATCAGAGATGGATTAGCAGAGCTGAGATTGTTCTCATCTGCTCATTCCGCTGTGTACGGAACATGAATGTCTGTGCACAAGATCATGTAGGCAGAAGCTTGAGATTGTTCTCAAGTCTGCTTATTCCCTGTCATAGACGTCTATATTTATGCACAGGGGATGTAGCAGAGAGGACATCGCGTTTTGGACAGCTTTCGGACGGAAGAGGATTTTTTAATCAAGATGGAGTCCCTATGGCTTTTTTTTATTAGTTCTAATAAAAAATTTTCCTTGTGTTGTGTTTTTTTTTTAAAACAATTTAATAGAAATTCATGGCGGTCATGTCTGAGAATTATTTGGCGTGACCGCCATAAATTTCGGGCTTAGGGCCATCCGATAATACAATGCCTGGCCCAAACCTCTATTACCCAGCGTGCCACTCGCCACCAGAGGCCCGCTGGAAGAGCGGGGTTCACTCCAGAGGATGGCGCTTCAATGAACGCCGCCATCTTCTGGGGGCGCTGCGGGCTGAATTGCAGCGGGGGTGCCCAGTTAAACTTGGTCATCCCTGCGCTGCGGAGTTCCAGCCCCCAGCAGCTTAGCTGTAACCTGGCTAGACATAGTAATTCGCGGAGCCAACGGGGGATAGTTAGTGTGTTGATGGAGGGATTTTTTTTTTTATTATTTCATGAATTTCAAGTCAGAATCTCAGATTTTCAATGAAATAATAAAAAAAAAATGCGTGGGCTCCGCGCAATTTCTATTCTAGCCAGGAACAGCTTAAGTCAGCTGGTGGGCTTGAATCCGCAGCGCAGGGATTTGCCCAAGCTTTCCTGGGCACCCCCCGCTGCAAATTGCAGAACCCGCAGGCCGCCCATAAGATGGGCGCGTTCCATTGAAGCGCCATCCTCTGGCGCTGAACCCCGCTCTGCCAGCGCCCTGGTAGCGAGGCACGCTGGTAAATAAAATGAGGTTAGGGCCACTTTGTATTATCAGACTGGCCCTAAGCCCGAAATTTATGGCGTCACTCCGAATATTAGACAGACCGCCATGAATTTCTATTAAATGTTTTAAAAAAAAACCACAACACAAAGAAAATTTTTTATTAAAATAAAAAAAAAAGCCATTAGGGACTCCCATCTTTAATTAAAAAAATCCTCTTCCGTCGAACGCAGTCCAAAACCGGATGTCCTCTCTGCTACATCCCCTGTGCATAAATATAGATGTCTTACACAGGGAATAGCAGACTGAGACAATCTCAGCTCTGCTACATCACTCGTGCACAGAACATTCATGTCAGTACACAGGGAATGAGCAGACTTGAACAATCTCAGCACTACTACATTCAGGCAGCAGGCAGGCTCTAGGACCCGGGAGCTGGCGCCCTGTACAGAGGAGACAGGATCTTATCTGTGGCGAGTCAGCGATTACTTACAAAGAAACTAGCACATGCAAATAAATGACTTAACTAGGATTGCTTCAGGCTGAAGCTTCCGACACACATCTGCGATTTGTAAACACACACACTACTTCCGCTATTACCGCTGGCTTCCTCCATTCATTAACATTGGACTCGCTAGACTTCGCAACGAGCAGCGAGTCCTGTGCTCGGACTCGCTATGAGTCAAGCGATTCCCGAGTAATTTAGGAGTTCTCCCATCACTAAGTATGAGGATGTGTGTAGATTACAGGACAAATAAATTGCATAAACACGACAAAGATGCTTAACCGTTACCACACATTGAAAGAATCAGTAGCTGCATTGAAGTTTGCTAATAACTTTTTCAACTCTTGAATCTCACTAGTGGGTACTGCAGGTCTCCGTTGCAGAAGAAACCGTGAGAAGACAGCATTTACCACGCCCCATGGGCCTATGTGAATTCAACAGCATCCATTCGACTATGTAAGCACCCGGAAGTTCCAAAGGCTGATGGATTTTGCCTGGGCCAAAACTTGGAGACAGTACTGATTACCTGGATATTGTCATCATGTATTCTAAGTCTTATGAAGAACACCAGAACCAATCTAGCAGATTATTTGAAGCCATGTTCCAAATACGGGATGAAGCTGAAAAACCATCCAAAGCCACCTGTTAAAAGCGAAGGTACAGTACCTGGACACAGTCCGTTCCGAAGGAATTAGCATTCAGATCCAGACAAATGTCACTTGTCATCCAAGGAATGAAAGAACCCTGACAACTACAGCTCATTCAAGTTTGTAGTTCCTGCCTTAATCTGGGCCATGAAAAAAGGTCTCTAAACATTATCATGCAACCAAACGAGTTTACAGCCTTTAACAATAACAACCCCTTGAACCCCAGCCTGGAAACTGCGAAATTGGGAGGCCGTGGAACAGAGATGGATGGCACGATAATCCAATTAACCAGTTTACCATCAAGTACCGGACTCGAATAACAACAGCAATGCAAATCCTTATCAAGCCTGCCTCACCTATCAGGACCGTGGAGTAGGACGAGTGATGAGCTTGAAGAGATGAGAGCTACCCGCCTTCCATCAGTTGAGAGTGTCCCAATGTCCGTGCAAATCTGCACAGAACTTCCTGAAAGAGTATGAACCCCGTTACCTAGCACTTCTGTTGGAAGGAGGCTCAAGACAGTGTACCAGATTTAAATCAGCTTAATTCAAAGAACTGATAACTCAGAGTCACAAATTTACCTCAAATCCTTTGCCAAAGCCAAACACCTTGAGTGAAAGAAGCAAACTGTTTCAGGTTACCAGAGCGACGCCACTGCAGTAAGGTAACATCATCCAGAACCCACGAGATGGTCTGGCAAATCATCGTACCCCGACAGAATTACAAATGAAAACTGAACGCGTACCACCAACCGAAACTAAACAACTTTTGGGTGGAAGAATTGAAATGTAGCTCAAGGACAGATTTCTAACTGGGATTTGGTAGAGTGAGGATCCATACAAGATGGTGTAAGAAACTGTGACCATGTAGCCAAACCAGAAATAACACATCAGAGTCAAAGAGCACCAATTCAACCTATTGTAACAACGCAACCACTCCAAATGTAGTCTTGACTATGTGAAGTTAGCTCCAAGTAGAAACCGCTACACCTAGCCTTGACAATTGTAGACCATTACTCAGATTCCCTGATGGTCGTACCCGGTAAAAACCTTGACAGCTGCAACAGCCGCAAAAACCTTACCATAATGTCTTCTGTCCGACCACTTTGGCTATCCAGACAAGGTTTATCGGATGAGATGCTCAACAGCGTATCGAACAGAGATCTTTAAAGAGATTTTATCATCTTTATGGTTTAAGAAGATAAAAACTACGTCAAATCATCCCCCAATAGGTTATGTAAAGAATGAATGACATTCGTGATTGAACAATGCTCAAAATTCTACCTCTTGAAGAAAGCAACCAATGGCCAGAAAAAATGCCTGATTTGGGTAACATAGGTTATCCACATTCCAGTGAGCCCTAACCCAACTGTATCCCGCTTATCTATGAGACCTGTACCGGAAAACTACCTGTAATTTTAGAATTCGTGAGTTTCAAACCCAGAGCCGATACATCTAGATTCTGACTGGAATACAACCGTCCTAGACCAGTAAAGAACAAGTGCAAAGCCTATGTTGAAGAGAATCTATAAATTCAAGAGAAAGATAAAAGAAGAACTTTAACAAAAGTGCAACCAGCGGAACCCTTTACAACCTAGAAGAAACTGTCATTAAAGTAGAAAAGAAAGGAAACCACCAACTTAATTGCCCAGTGGGAAAGGAAACTACACCTTTTAGAGTTCCAACTTTGACAATACCAAAGTTCTGTCTCATAAGTAAAGATGGAGGAAGTACCACACAAACAGTAACCCGGGATCATTTAAAGAAATGCCCAAAAGCAATGGAAAAAATAATTGCAATCTGAGAGATCCTCATGGTTATACCTATTAAGCTAGACTGAGAAAAGATGGAAACCATAGCAAGCTTGCTATGATTAACCATCTTTTCAGTTAGCCATTAAAAGATATCAACCACTAGGACTCTCAGATTGCAATATATTTTTCTATCTATGGCAAACACGGTATAAATATTCTTTACCTCTTATCAAAAGAATAGAAAAATCCAAGACCTTCCCGGATCTTCCAGAAGAGAACCAGAGTCCTATAGAGACCATTATGACCTCCATGTGTAAGCCCAAAGAAAAAGTCATTATCAACTATACTTGACACTTTCCAGGAAGATTGGCCCCCCACAATGAAGAAGCAACTTCTATCTACCACCAAAAGATCAGGAAGACCATACACCTTCCAGAGAACAGAGGATCCTGCAATCGTTACTACTGATAATCCTGGCGAGTGAGACTAAGGCCACGCAGACACTTACCACACACCCACATTGGCATTCCTACAGACACCTCACCTCGATAAGCCACATCCTAGTGCGTAAGCCAGTCGTAGCACACGTGGCAAGCTCCATCAGGTTATGGAGAATTGGGATACAGTAATATCATATGGAAGCAATGTAAAGTAACCTTAAATAGTAACACTTCCTTGTAAAAATGTAAATAGTAGCGCACAAAGAGGGTGAAGAGCAAGGCCTAAAACATAACACGCCAGGTACACACACCACAAGAGGGTGAGAAGAAGTGGCGTAAAAGCTGTCTAGGGAGAGCAAAACACTGGCCAATAGGTGACGCCCAGGTGCCAAGGAGGCCTACAGCGCTTATAGACCAGTAGAGCCCAGCAGGACCTAGACTCATGCGCCTAGGCATCCGATGACTGTTGTTGTGTATTGAAGTTTTTAAAGCTACAGAGACTTACCTGTAAGACTTGTTGAGCTTTTGAAAAACCTTATCCCTTTTCCCTCGAGCTTACAGAGACTACGTAAAGAACTCTTCAAAACAATCTCTCCCTTGTTTTTTTCAACTATAAATGGACCATAGTCACAGGTCTGTGTGACAAACTTCTTCCACCCTGCGTGGATGGACTAGCACCGTATGGACTTTACCTGTAATTTGCTATTTTTCAGTGGATTTTTGTACTTTTTTGAATTTTTAGACTCTAAATATGTTTACCTTTTGAAAATTATTTAATGTTGTTTAACCCAAAAATGTTCCTCAGTCAGGAGTACTGACCTTACCTAGGGGAATGTAGCGCCCTGCTAACACATGCACCACAGCTCATCTACAGCCTGGATGGGTTTCCACAGCGGAATACATAGAACACAGACAACACCTTCCACCCCTGCACCAGCCGTGGAGCGACCACCTGACTGCTCTTAGGCAGGATCCCCTATAAATACTGTGCCGGGGGAGGCGGAGTTAGAGTGTGGGCATACACTACAAGAGCTGCAAAAAGTTCTGGATGTTCGGTGTGCGTGTTAGGCCTCGAGCCAAGTCACCCTGACCAGTCTCCGGTAGCCCTTTAAGGCCCAAGAGTGGGTTGAGAGGCAAGAAAAGAGGCAGAACATTGGAGGGACCATGGAGCCAGCTTAGGTCACACCCCCAGCAACCACTGACACCCGGAGTCCCGAGTCCCCTGGAGTGCACCCAGGCCTGAGTGAGAACCTGAAAACTCGTGGAGACCCAGTCTCCCAGATTCCTGCTCATCTCATACCAGGAGCCAGGCACCACTGGGAGAAGACACGATAGTCAACGACCGTATCCCGAACAACAGCACTAGGAGAGAGACGAGAAGGAGCAGAGTGAGCCAGCCAAGTTCTAACACAGGCGGGGGCTTCACACACACACCAGGAAAGCCAACAAGGAGGCCTTATGGTACCCATCACCTGTGGAGACCCATGAAAGTGAGCATCCTGAACACCCCAGCGGTACTCCTGGAGGATTACCACCTGCTTCAAACATCAGTAAAGAGAAAAGAGCAACCAGCGTGTGTGTTCAGTTCCTTCCCCGCACCCCTGCCATCCTCATAGACTGTCACGTTATCCAACCAAACCCGGCCCTGTCCGGCTCATCCATCCATACCCATCACCACACCCCCTATCATCACCGATGCATCCCTCCCCGGGGTTAGCTCCACCTGCAGGGAGCTTACCATCAACGGCCGCTATACCACCCACCCTCCGGAGGACTGAAGCCACGGTCCCGGCAAGGCCACCAGTGACATCCCCCCCTACCATAGATTAAAGGGCAGGATACCAGTCCCCATACCCAGGGCCGACTCACACTGTTCTGGTTGTGTATAATATTTCTGTTTCTTCTAATATCCTTGTCAAACATGATGAAGAGACGTGAGAAGTTTGTTAAAGGCTTGCTTTGCAACATCAATGCTTTTAGTTTTATAAGAACTTGAAGAAGGTATCAAAACTACAAAAATTAATTATTTTTGTTTCTTCTCCCACTTAGATCAATCTCCTTTAAACAGGCTAACATTAAAACCTTATTGCCCTAACTAAAAGGAAATACCTGATACACTCATATCTGCAGCATGATACAGAACCAAGCTAAAGTGGATAAGAATTTTAGCAAGTCTTTTCACACTGTAAAAACTTTGATGTTTATTACAGTTGAATTTCACTAGAGATTAGAGGATCTCATGAAATTTCTATTTTGTGAATGTGCTATGTGGCGCTGGAAATCAGTTTTTGCATTTTTTGACCAATCAAAACCCAAAAAGAGGCTAAAAGGCTTGGAAGGGGTAAAAAAAAATATATAATTTTGCTCACTATGTCCAACCACTGACACTTCTTTGCTTGCCGCCCTTTCAAGACTTGGCTGATTCCCAGGACCCGGACACACGACATAGCTGTCTAGCTATATGTCTATCCTTGATGTCAATAAAGTGCATGCAGTCTAGCCACGTGGCATGTGCCAGGAGAATAGAGTGATAAATGGAGGACCAGTCTGTGCTCCTATAGCAGGACAGGTGAGGATTAGGAGATATAATTTTATTACTTTTTAACCATAACCATGAAACAAGGCCATTAAAAGACAAGCCTTTACCATCATTGTTGCTGCAAATTGACTAATTGAAACCTCAAAAAATCGCATTCTAGGAAAATCCAAATTATTTATGAAAATTTGCAGGTAAATTCAAACTAGATTTCAACCTTTTTTGCGACAAGTAAAAACTGCCGGCAATTTCCACCCCATGTGAATGACCCTTAAGTCACTGCAGATATTTTCAGAGCATCATTAAAAATACCCCCCCAGTGTTTCCTATGACATGTAGTATATACAGACTGTAAAGCTGTGAAAAATAACTATTATGGACTCATAATTTTGTCATGTTTTTTTATTTAACATTAAGTGTGTCATACGTTTTTTTTTTCGAGAGGCAAAAAGAAAAATTGAGTGAAGGCTTCCCTAAGCTTCTCACTACAAAAGTGGAGTGAAAACGTAAACAACCATTGCTTTTCATTTTTGTTTATAGACTATAGCTTACTTGAATGGTGGAATTATACATATACACACCACTCACAAATAAAAATAAATTTATAGTTTATTTATAAGGTATACTTACATTATCGGGACCAGAAGTTTAGTTGCGTCAATAACCGATTGCCTTCGTATGCTTCACGTTCATATGGCCTGTGGCCGGTTGTTTCATTGACTAAACCCCCTATGACTCAGTTCCCAACACTGGCAAGGAAAGCTTGCCCCTATAAGCAACCAGCCCATGGTAGTGCTCAGGAAATACTGGGCCTGCCCAATATGTCAGCCATCATGCCCATTAGCATCACATTTCCCTACCTCCCTTCCCCACTTGACAGTGGAGGAAATATGTCCACTGACCGAGGCAAACAATCAACAATGCTGTGTACTGCAAACAGCGATGGCTACAATGACCAATGACCATGGGCAGGGTCCATGTTACTAGTGCGCAGAAAGGACATTGCTGAGTCATCCAACAATGCTGCATCATGCCCATCAATGAAGTGGGTCACAGCCATGTCCCAGGACCTCTTGGAATCAAATAGTGTTGTATTGTTTTACTGTATTGCCTTTGCTATAGGTTTGTCTTTGTTAGAATTTGGTCTCTTCTCTCTCCCTGTAGCAGCTCTGAAGGTCATTAACGCCCTTCCTTCTCCATGGTTATTGCCTCTAACACCATTTCAGTAGACTGCATTCTCATACCTGTTTATAGGATAATCTTATTTACCAGTTTTATTTTGGGCAATTAAGCTCAAGATTTCGCAAAAATAGTAAACCACATCTCTGGATCTCATACATCCTTTCCAACTGAGGATACTATCTGACTACAATTCTTACAATCATGTGATATGGTCCATACATGCATCAGAAGAATAGCGGCTTAACATCTAAACACAGTATTTATGAAGACTGGATACTTCCCAGTTTCAGATACTGCAAGTATATATGAAAGTATTAAAGAAATATATATTGTAAGTCCCTGGTCTCCATAACAACCAATCAAGGGTTCACCTTTCATTTTTTTAAATCGTAGTCAATGCCTGTGATTGCTGTTCTAGAAAGCAAAGACATTTTGACAGTTTATAGAAATTCTGCTCCCATGTGTCTGACTTGTTGTTTTTGGAGATAAACAAAGCAAAATGAAGCACTTTGTCATAGGCAACATTAGAATCAAAAAGTGTCTATCTCTTATATTCCAGAGTCGCCATTTTGAATCTGAAACAAATAATCTGATTGGAAGTTGCGAGAGAAACGGAGCATTTAACCTGTAACATACGATCCTTTATTTGGTCAACATCGCATATTAACACTTTGTCTTTATTGCAAGTTTTAGTATGGTCTACAACATGCTTAGTTCTGGCTATTTAATAACAGTCATGCAAATAGGTTCTTGTTACAGTTCACAATAATAATCCATTATATACATATAGATAATTAAATATTTGTTGTTTAGCAATATAAAATGATACGTTTCACGACTGCGAGGTAAAAAAAAACGTACTGTTGCGTGCAACGTGACAACAACATCAAATCACAAAAAATAGTACTGTATTTCAACAAAAAGAAATAACTACACTGGAGTGCCATATTAAAAGTAGTGCAATGAAAGGTGAAGTAGTTGCCATAGCAACCAATAAAATACCAATTCCCAAATGCCCTTTAAAATTGCAATCAAACATGTTGCCATGAACAACCAATCCAGATTGCCTTTACTTTTTGAAAATTTAGTACACCCTCCTCATCAGTTAGAAGAAAATTTATGTACATTTATAGCTGTTTTGAATGGTGAAATCTGTTGAGCGATCCCACTTTAAAATGTTGTCCATTTCTTAAACTGTTATTTCAAAAGCAGAGAATGTAATAAAATGAACAATGGTGGCTTTACAAGGGAAATTGACTAATCTCAGCAACTGTGGCCATCTAACTATGTGATTCAATGCCGGCAATAGGCACGTCACCATCGCATTACAAAAGTAGCTTTTAGCACCAACTCTCATTTTCTAATATATCTACATCCCTGCTTTAGAAATCATTTTTGGGACAATCCCTTTAAGTGGAGTACACTATCTGCAAAGTCAACTTTCTCATTAGTTCACAGACAAGAATATTGTGCTTGTTGGGCCCAGACGCACGCTTACAAGGAATAGATTTGGACTCATAAGCCGCATTTAAGCAGGGTACCGATACCGACCTCCCCAAAAACCCTTCGCATGTACAAAGTGGCCATTAGTCCAGTAGGGAGGGAAGAAGGGAAAAATCCAACGGCGTACTACCCTCAAGAATTCAGCTAATTTCGAAAGCGGGCCAGGCCAGGCACTGAGATGGCTTGACAACCAAAGGTTATGTTCTGAAAACAACATTCCTCACAACTCCCCAAATACATGAGCACTCAGCGCTCAGGTATTTCGAATGGTCTTTGAGTAAAACCATCAATGGCAAACCCCTGGAAGATGATATTCCAACTGCCTGATGTTTTTCTACCCGAAAATTTCTCAGAGTAAGGTAGGCCCCTTAACGACATCAGATTTCAAGTCCCGTCCCAAAAAAAAGTGTAATGGCTAACTTTCATCTATTGACACCAATAGTTTCCTTTTTTTAGGTGTTTTATAACCAAAAAGCATGAAATATGACTTTACGGTTTCATTTGGATGTTATTTTACTTGCCATTTACATTCAGACAACACATAGAGGTGTTTTTTTTTTCTTTGAACGTGAAGGAAATTAAAATAAGAAAATTACATGATGGCGTTCACACTTTCACCGATCCAAGCAAATACGTTACCGGTACTAGTGACATCTAATTGTGAAATTTTGAATAAACATTTGCAATAAAAAAGTAAATTATTAGTTTGCATTAAGACATATGGAAGGAGCCTGCTTCTCTTGGCTGTTTGGATTAAATTTGGATAGCCAAACGGAGGTTGTCCCAGAGTAGCCGCATTGGTCCAGCATCTATTTTCTATCCTATAGTCAGCCATGTTTGAGCTGCAAAAACACCAATGTCAATTAGTGTTGATTAAAGGCTATATTAGATACTAATATTCTAGATACTATGTAAAGTATGACATTTTTTTGAGACATGAATTGATAGGAGAGCGTTTTTGCTGAGAACTTAAGCTCTTTCTTATAATGATGGTAAACTGGCAGCAGGAAAAAAATGGTAATAAATTCACACGGTTTTGAAGAAATGAAGGATCCAGAGAGTAAATACGATTAATTATTGAAAGCAATTTCGAAGCCAACACCGGCTTCTCTCCAAGACAATCAGCCTAACGATTAGTCCTGAAGAAAAAGCAGAAATGATTTAAAAATGCATTGACTAATAAATTCATATTACACTCTGGCTACTCCATTTTCTTCAAGTCCCTGAATTTTTTAACTTTTTTCTCCTACTCAAGCTTGCTGAACCATGTTTTTCCTCTACAGCTATTCCTGTACATATGTGATTGTGACATTCACAGCCCATGAAAGTAAGCCATGATACCCTTTATTTTTTAGATAACACCCATTTACGCTTTTTGCAAAATATAAAATGGGGGGGGGAACAGATGCCGCAATAGAGCCCTATCACTAGTGGACACTAGTTTGTAGATGGTGTGTGCTGTGTGGCCCTCACCTGGTCGTTGTGGTCCCCACAACTGGTTTGAACTGCGTTTAGAATCAATGTTCCAAGCTGCAGCAGGACCACCACCTACCACTGATCGTGTAAAATTCCAAGAAAGATGATGGGAGGTGAGGTGTGACTCAGGTCGCGCGCTGCTTTATCTGGAAAAAAAAAAATTAAAAACACACCAAAGAGCCCAGCAAACTTCATCCCTCTTTATTCTTAATCCTACCGCTTTCAGCGCCACAACCCGGCGCCTTCCTGAGAGGAACGCCGGGTTGTGGCGCTGAAACGCGTTGGATTAAGAATAAAGAGATGAAAGTTTCTGGGCACTTTGGTGAGTTTTTTAATCCAGAATCAGCGCGGACCGAGACACACCATCACTCCCAACATCTTATTTACGCTTTTTTCTTTAAAAGCCCTTTCAATAAAAATTTTTATAGTGATGGTGGAAAGATCGCATCATTCTCCCCAATCATCACTTTCTGACATTTAAACCATTTATTAAGGGGTGGAGAAGAACCAGAACTGAGCATTATGATAGGCTAACCCTGTGACCAATGTCCATGTGTGCCCCGTAACATAATTTTCTGATATACGCTAGAATTGTCTAGTAGTGACAACGCCTTTTAAATTATAATGAACTAGCTGTGAGCCCATGCAAATGCATCGGATTCAGAACTGCATTAATTTGATTTATATAGTTATACTGTTAGCCTGATCAAATGCTCGGGTATCTAAAATATGTTTGATTTTTTAAAGATTTTTAATAATAATCGAATCATCAAATAGCAATAATATAAGCCATAGCATTATTATTAGCAGTAAAAGCAGAATTAAGAGCATTATTAGCAGTATTTATGAGCATTAATAACAGTATTAATAGCATTAAAATAGCATTTATCTATTATACATTAATAGCATTATTAATAGCAATAATAGCATTATAATTAGCATTAATAGCATTAAAATAATAAGCATTAATAGCAATAATAGCATAAAAGCAATATAATAGCATTAATTAGCTTATAATCCCATTAATAGGATACATATTAGCATTAATAGCATTAATACATAAAAAATAGCATTAATAGCATTATTAATAGCATTAATAGCATTATTATACATAAATAGCATTAAATAATAGCATAAATAGCATTAATAATAGCATTAATAACAGTTATTAATCAGCATTAATAGCATTATTATTAGCAATAATAGCATTAATAAAAACATTATTATTATCATTAATAGCATAATATTAGCATTAATAGCATATTATTAGCAGTAATATCATTATTATTAGCATTTTTTTATTTTACTATAATTTTTTATTAATTATTAAATTATTTATTTATTTTTTTTATTATTTTATATTTTTTTTAATTATTTTTTTTATTATTAATTATTAATTTAGGCTGAGACCGTTCTCTTCAGGTCCGCTGAACAGGGCTGATATTATTAGCATATCATTAATTTTTTATTATTAATTTTTATTAATTATTATATTTTTTTATTTATATATTTATTATTTTTTAATTATTTTTTATTATTAAATTTTTTTATTTAGGCTGAGACCCAGTATCTCTTTCAGTCCGCTGAAAGGGCATGATATTATTAGCATATATTTTTTTTTTTTTATTAATTTTTTTATTTAATTATTTAGTATTTTTTATCATTTTTATTATTTTTAATTATTTTTAATATTTTTTTTATTATTAAATTTATTATTTAGGCTGAGACCCATTCTCTTTCAGGTCGGGGGGGGGGTGGGGGGGGGCCCCGCTGAAAGGGCTGATATTATTACATATATTTAATTTTTTAATTATTTTTTTTTATTAAATTATTTATTATTTTTTATTATTTTTTATTATTTTTTAATATTTTTTAATTTTTTTTTTATTATTAAATTTATTATTTAGGCTGAGACCCATTCTCTTTCAGGTCCGCTGAAAGGGCTGATATTATTAGCATATGTTTAATTTTTTTATATTTTTTTATTATAATTATTTTTATTTTTTATTATTTTTTTATTTATTTTTTTATTATTTTTTATTATTTTTTAATTAGTTTTTTATTTTTATTATTAAATTATTATTTAGGCTGAGACCCAGTTCTCTTTCAGGTCCGCTGAAAGGGCTGATATTCTTATCATGTTATTTATTTTTTGTTATTATTTTTTAATTGAATTATTTAGTATTTTTTATTTATTTTTTTTATTATTAAATTTATTTGTTCCCATTGAAATCCATTAGCGTGTGTTCCGGCGATATTTTATGGCCGCCCACTCTGGTTCTATTTGTCGCCTAAAACCGCGGACACACCGCTAATGCATGTCTATGGGCAGTCAGCTCGAATTCTTGATTGTCGCGTCACAGAGAGCGACTAATCAGAATCGGGCCGACTGCCCACTGTGGGACAGGGGGGGGGCTGTCCCCTTTGGGGGGAAGGAAATTTTGGGGGGTTAGGGGGGGGCGGAGGGGGCTGTGCCCCCCTCCGCTCCATGGCCCCCGGGGGAGGGGGGGTTGCGGCTCAGGCAGCGACTCGCAAGGGGCTGGGCCCAAATTGTTTCGGCACCTGGCGGTAAATCGTTAAGGTTGTGGCCGAGCCTGTGGTGGATTTTATAAGATGTGTAGAAAAAATAGCAGCACTCACCGTTATAACAATCTTCCATTTATTGAAGCCGGTTAGTAGACATGGCTGTCAGGTTACCAACGTGGTAAGATGGGGGGAGGGAGTGAGGAGTGTGAACGACGACAGGCACAGTTTCGCGGCGGGCTGCCGCTTCTTCCGGTCATGTCTCGAGACACAACGGAAGCGGCAGCCCCGCCGCGAACGAGTGCCTGTCCTTGTTTCGCACTCCTCACTCCCTCCCCCCATCTTCCACGTTGGTAACCTGACAGCCTGTCTACTAACCGGTTTCAATAAATGGAAGATTGTTTTTAACGGTGAGTGCTGCTTATTTTTTCTACACATTCATTGTTCTATGGATAGTTAATAGCGTGCACCACCGTTCGAGTAAGTGTCCACACCGGTCCTATATTGGACCAACGTAAGTGCAGTATATTACAGCAAATCCTATAGTGCCCTGGTTTTTTCTCCATACTTTTAAATTATAATATTATGAACCATAATGAGATGTGCTGTATTCTGATCAGTGGATATACAGAGGCATGGGTCAATTTGACACCTTACGACCAGAATTCTGTGATTGTTTTGAAAGACTGGACCCAGGGAGCGCAACTACAGTATAGTTTGTAGCGATGAGTGACCACTACCATGGTTGGGTGCTCAGTTCACATAACAAGCAGATGGATGCCTGATCGGCAAGACTTGAGCACTTGGGAATAATGGAAGTCAATTTGGAACTTGAGCACTTCTCTGGAAGAGTTATCAGAAAAATTCTCAAGTTGACTTTCACTATACCCAGGTACACTAGTTGCGCCAATCTGAGCGTACACTGCTCATTACAAGTGCCGAACACCCAACTATGGTAGTGCTTACTCATCACTAATAGTTTGAATCCTAAAACTAACCTTAGCTGTGGGAAAAGCGGTTTCCAAAATTAGAAACCCCATTGTTTTACAGCCAACAAACTATTTTCGTTACCATTTAACTTTCCTGTCCCCAATCAATATTTGTTGCCCTAACGTTAGAAGAAATATACAGGTAAATAAAGGTGAAAAACTTACCTAAACTGCCTGATGTCTCCTTGAGCAACTAGATGGTATTCATTTTCTGGAGTGATGCAGTACGCAAGTCTCTAAAATATTGAAGAACATATTCATATATCATTGAGATATGTACAATATCACCATCTCTTTGAACAAGTGAGGAGAAGCTACAAAGACCATTACACAGAAAACCTGTTGATTTTTACAACAATTATTTTAAATACTTAAAAATGCTACCAAATTTTTCCTATTATTTTTATATACCGGTAGTTTAGAACAGAGATGGGGACTCCAGGTCTGAAGAGCCGCCAACAGGTCTTGTTTTTCTTAGCCTTACACAGGGGTTGGAACCATCACCAGTGCAGGTGATTATATTATCACCTGTGCAATGCTAAGTAAACCCTGAAAACATAACCTGCTGGCGGCCCATCCAGGCTTGGAGTTCCATTCCCTGTCTTAGAGCCTTAAAAGCCATATAGAATGGTGGAGGTCTGAATCCTAAGACTCCCACCGATCAAACAATTGGGTCTAAGAATTCAGCTCTTATATTAGTGACCACATAATGGTTTATAGGCCAAAAAACCTAGTTTTACTTAAACTATTTCACTAGAGTATGATGCACCAAATTCATTAAGAGGTGAACACAACTTAATAAATGTCGGTCATTTCCCAGTGGTGGTCGTATCTGTGTTTCTTGTCAGAATGCTACTCCAGCCAATGACTGGGGTAGCATTTCTGGTATTAGAAATGCTGACACTTCTGCTGAAGGTAACAGGTGGATGTTGCGATGGCTACATGTGTCCCTGGCTCCTCCCCAGCCACATCCATTTTGGCGAAGCTACTTGAAAATAATGTAAAAAAGGCAAATGGCACAACATTTCTGTGCTAAAATGTGACATTTAATAGTGTTTTTATTCCAGATTTTTGGAAAAAGCTTTGATAAATTGGCGCCATACTTCAGTAAGACTCTTGGCAGGCACACATACATAAGATGATCCCTGACATGTTGGTTAAGTGACTGGTGGGTTCTCTGGGCCATATTACTCAGTTATTTGTGTCAGCATCAAACTATACAGAGACATTAAGGAGCAGAATCTTAATCACCAATTTAATCGATTCAACAGTACTGAAAACCTTCCATTTGTTGTTGATTGCTCGTTAGTAACTGAATGACCGTCACTCATCTAGTCCTCTTCAGTGTAATGCAGGTACATGATTTACCATCTCATTTCGTGGCTGTGCACATGGTCTGAACCCTGGATGAGTTGATCATCCTCTGACCCAGGGTCACAATAGATTTTCCTATTCCTTAGTGAACCTATTTGACCACCATTTTTCTAAGGCATTCTGTAACTGAGCTTTATGAACATTTTGCTTAGATCATAAGTGGATGATTATCAAGTTATGTTAATGAAATTGAAATCAAATATAAAAAAAAAAAAAAAAGTAAACCTATTTAAAAGTTACCTTTTTAAAAGAACCGCTCACTGTCAGAAATTTGTAGATAAAATAGATCGGTACTAATAACATTGACGATAAAGCAATGGCCCATCCAGCCCGACTAGCCATGGAGGAAAACTGTAATCTTCATATTCCAATGGTTTGTTTGGTCACAATACTAGTAATCACGACAAACTTCCAGGAGAGATACAATGAGAGACAATACAAGAGAGATACAATGAGAGACACGTGTTAATTTAATTGGGAAAATAACATGTCAGAATACTTTAACAAGCTAAGAGTAATGTAACAAGCTAGTACCCCCCAGTGGCGTAACTTGAAGCCCATTAGGCCCTGATGCGAAGGCTCCAATTACTGCAAATCTTTTATGACAATAGTCTTTTTCTATAGACCACAGGACTTTTGAGCCCCCTAGGTTCCAGGCCCGGGTGTGATGCAACCCCTGCACCTGTTGTAGTTACAACCCTGCTAGTACCTGTGATATAGCATTATACTGTTGCTGAATCTTCATTCATGTTTCAACATTTTTTTGTTATAAGGCAGACCTAACCATGTCGCTCACTGCTGTGTGTGGCCCTATGGCTGCTTTTGTGTGCTCAGACAGTTATAGACAAATGTTTGATTATATTGGCATTGTGTCCTTCTGCCACCACCTGCATGATGCTGTAATTCTACCAGTATCCTCAGGACAGAGATACTGGCAGATATAATGATGAAGGCATAACCTATTCATCATTGACCCTTGGCGCCTGAGTCTCTTAGTATAGCAGGCATGGTGAACATCATTAAGTTGTCACTACTGGGCAGAGCTTCAATAAACAGAGCAAAGTAGTGGAGGAACAGGGATGGGTGAGTGGAAGAATTTTTTTTTCGCTATTGTCAGTACTTGTGTAGGAAGATGTGCAGTCCATCATACTTTGTGGGTGTATGGTGCTAGATCAGACTTGTGTGGGGGAGTCTGAGGGCCATTATAATATGTGGGGATGGGGCTATGGGTGGCATTTTCAAAGGCCTTAATACTGTATGGTGGGTGAGTGCATGATAATGTGGCACCCCACTGGTCGGAGCGCCACTAAGGGGGTACTGCACCCAGACCAGCATGTGTGGTATCCCTGTGGTAATGAATGGGTAGGTTAATATGTGGCTTATTCCTCGCATCCACACACCCCTTAGCTCAAGGGACTACAGGGTTAAATCCTTACTAGGAGACCCATCCCCGGTGGGAGGAGTTCAGGGCAAGCAGTGTGAGGGCGGGAGAAAGTTAGAGGCAGAGAAAGTTTGAGGGAGAGACAGAAAGGAGCTTTCCAGGAGAGCAGCAGTTTTGGGAACAGAGGAGCCGTGATAGGTTCTCCCAGACGGCTTACCTGCACCGGAGCCCGCAAACTGCTGGAGAGCTACAAGCACAACAGAGAATATGGATTACCGTGGAGTCTTCAAGTCTCCCAGGCACCAGCGCAGTCAACATTAAGGGAGCCAGGCACTGCCTGACGAGATAGCGGCAAGCCATTAGAGGGTTACCCGACGACAGCAAAGGTGAGAGAGCACAGGAGGCCAGGCTGGATTTCAGGTCAGCCAGGCTTCACACCAACCTGCAAGAGCAGTAAAGGAGTGGACATCTAACACAGCCACATGGAAACAAAAACGTTCATTTGCCTAAAGCCAGCTGCCTATGCTTACAGACTGTGTTGTACTGTGAACTGTGCTTTTTACCTGAAATATTCCAGTCAAGTACCCGGGAGAGTGACTGCCTCCGTGTCTTTGTGCTGCAGAATTCAACCTGTTTGCTTACAGTAACGCTGCCCCAGAAGGATCAGCTCCACCCGTAGGGTTGCCATATTGACGCGATACCATCGCCCTCCGGAGACTGTGGTGGCGCTGGTGATCCCTCACCAGGTACTACAGGTGACGTCACGTGACAATAACTATTACCTTGTACATAAGCCCTCTTTGAAGTGTCACCCAGGCCACGGGCTCAGGCACGGCCACCCGTGATATCCCCGTGAAACCCCCTCTGAGTCTGATACCCGAGTACCCCAGGGCCTGGGGCTCAACAATAATTATCGGAGAAACATACTGGGTGGGGACCATAACATGTGTGACCCACTGTGTTTATGGAGGTGTGCGGTCTATTACACTGAGGAGATGGGAAAGCATTATGCTGTGGTGGAGAGGAAACCATCATGCTCTGAGGATGAATGGATGGAGTCAATTATATTGTGTGTTGGAAATATATTTTTAAAATATATCATAATGGGTTAAAGAAGCTTAACAAGAATTTAAGGGACACAAAAAGTGTCTGGAATTTGCTCCAATATATCCACAGAGGAAAACAAGATAAGATTGCTATAGTATAACTGAAAACTACAATAGGGTATAGAAAGGGTTTCAAAGGGGAAAAAAAAGTGCAATTAGGCAATTTTCCTATTGAAATGCCCCGATTAAAAAGTTCCTTTTTAGTTGTTAAACGACACTTTGCATACACAATATATAATGGTCATGTGGCCTCTTATTAGCAAGATAATCAAGGAAACTTATGCTTTGGATGTAGATATCTTCAAGTTATAATTTTGAAATTTTCATGACACTGCCTGGGAGGCCAAGATGTCCATCGTACTGCTTGTGGGAGGCTCAAAGGTCCATTGTACCACGCGTGGGAGGCCGAGGGGTCCTGTCGTACCGCGCGTGGAAGGGCCCAGGGGATCCATTGTACCAAATGTGAAAGGCCAAGGGGTCCATCATACCATGCATGAGAGGGTGTGGGATCCATCATACGTGTGTGGAAGGCTGTAGGAACCATCAGTGTGTGGGAGGCTGTGGGATCCATCAAATTTTGTGGAAGGCTATGGGATCTATCATCCGTGTGTTGGAAGCTATGGAATCCATCAGTGTGTGGAGGCTGTGGGATCCATCACCTGTGTGAGAGACTGTGCGATTAATCATAGAGTGTGTGGGAGCTGTGGTAATCCAATGTTTCTGGGTGTGGGAAGCTGTAGGATCCATCATACTGTGCGTGGTAGACTGTGGGATCCATCATACTGGGATGATATGCTTCCGCAACGTTCTGATCAACTCATTAATGGTGTTTGAAATTAAATGAAAAGACAGAAGGGATTTGAGAAACCTACATTCATACATGTGGAGTTAGTAGGACAGGATCTGTAAAGTTCAGGCCTGTACCGAACCCCCAGTGTTCGGGCTCAGACCACGAATGCGGACTTCCCCGAGATGTCCGTGTTGCAGTTTGGGTTTGCATAAAGCTGGGAAGCTGTAAAAAGAAAACATGGTTTAAACAAAAGCACATACTTGCCTACATCCGCCTGCTTGTACTTCCGGGACAGCCCATTAATTTCCTGGGTATTGTGGAACAGTCAATCACAGATGCTGTCGAAGAGTGTGGGCATCAGTGATTGGCTGTTGGAGTAAGCTGGAAACAGCCCATACATTTTAGCAACTACCAAGCCAAGTGACGCATGAAAGTTCACCCGAGGTCAGCTCAGCGAAGTCGATGGCACTGAACTAAGGTAAACATTACTGTGACGTCACCCTGCACACATCTGGCAGTGGTTTTCGGCTTCCCCAGTGGATGAATGCCAACTGAGAATTCACATGGAGGGTGTTCTTGAATTACTAAACCTGGTTGAGGAGGATGTGTTGAAATTTATTAGAAAAAAAAACAAAAAAACACCACATTTTCTCTGTTTACATCTGCAATCAAATATTTTTCACAATGTGTTGTTTTATTTAATATTTACTTAGAGGTTTCTAATGTCCAGGTCTAACACTAGCCTGACATTATGAACTTCAGGCTTGGTGCCAGCTGGTAATATTAAGCTGGCATTAATCCCTTTATTACCCAGTCTGCCACCAACACCAGGCAACTTGACAAGTCTGGGTACAGTGCTAGAAAATGGCGCTTCTAATTAATGTGCACTTCCTGGGGCAGCTGCAGGCTGCAATTCACAGCATGGGGGGCTCAGAACGCTTGGGCCTTCCCACGCTGAGATTCCCTCCCCCAGCTGCTTAGTTGTACTGACTGGCGACCAAAAATACTGCAAAGCCCCATGTCTTATTTCAATAGATAATTTAAAAAAAGGGTTCTGCTGTATTTGGATTACCAGCCGAGTACAAGCAGGCTGCTGGGGTTGAGTGGCAGCTCATAGCTGATTTACAGCGAAGTGCCACATCTTTGTTTTTTTAATTATTTCAAGAAATAAATTAAAGTGAAGCGGTCACCAGATTTTTTGTGTAAACTAAAAGTGCCACTTTCAGCAGCACCTATGCTGCATTTTAAGATGGTGGCTATTATACCCTGACTCCCCCCATACACCAAATAAATAACTTTGTATGATAATTACCTGTTAGCGGTCTGATGGGCTGGTTTGAAGATCCGACCACGCCTCTCCTCACTGTCCGATTGCCTCTTCTTCTCAATTAAGTGTATACCACCTCCTGCATTATCCCCATGTTCCCATTGCCTGTGCAGATGTCTCTCGGGCTTGTACAGACGCACTAACCTCTGCCCTATTGCAGCCAGAGCCTAAAATTCATCTCATCCATGCACAAAACAGGAGTTTTATGCGCATGGCTCCCAGCTCCCAGTCTTCAAATGTGAGATGACGTCACTGAAGGCACTAGAGTTCAAACTTGTGGAATACCCATTGAGTGAAGCTACGAATCTGAACTCTAGTAACCTTTGTGATGTCACCGCCAGTCACTGCAGTGACTTGGGCAGTTCCTGCTCTTTCAGCTTGTGAGGATGCAATCACTGATCTGCTCAGACTTTTGACTTCGAGGGACATCCATGAGACTGCGACAGCATCATTTTTTTTTTTTTTTTTTTTGGTGGAATGGAAGTATTTTGAAATCTATTTCAATTAAAAAAATTTTTGAAATCGAATGTTTTGGAGTTTATTTTCAAATAAAATATTTATTGGTGTGGGTTTTTGTGTCCTCACTGTTCTGGCTAGTAATGTTGGGTACATATTGAACCTCGACACTACTAACCTCTGGGCTTGATGCCAGCGGACATTACTCAGGCAAGCATCAATCCAAAAAACTATTAACCCATTTTCAAAGGCATCAGGGCAGCAGAAAGAAGTTCGGTACAGCCCAGGAAAATGGCCTTTAATGAATGCAGCATGTCCTGGGTGGCTGCAAGCTGCAATTTTCAGCGGGGTATAAGCCCAGAATACTTAGGTCTCCCCACACTGAGGATCCAGCTCCCATCTGCCTTAGTTGTACTGGGCTACAAACCAAAAATACAGCAAAGCTCCACATCATTTTTTTAAAAATTAATTGAAATAATTGTTAAAAAATGGGGCTTCGCCATAATTTTTAATGCCAGCCATGTACAACTAGGCAGATACAGGCTAACCACTTACCATCAACTGTCTAGTTATACCTGGCTGGAAAACAAAAATACGGTAAACCCCACATCAATTTTTTTTGTAATTATTTTAAGAAATAATTATGAAACAAATTATGTGTGGCTTTGCCGTATTTGTGTAATAAAGGGTTAATGCCAGCTGAGTATTACCATATTACCAGCTGGCACTAAGTTCGAGGTTCATAATGTCAGGTCAATATTAGAAATGTCATTGGGAACATAAGTAAATATTAAAACACCACACTGAAAAAATATTTTATTTGCAAATGTGAACACACAGAGGAAAATAATTTATTAGAAAAAACAAACACAGAAATCCATCCCTTATTAACCAGGTTTATTACCACTAGAACAACCCTCCATGCAAATCCTCTGCAACGTCCATCTGCTGAGGATGCCAAAACAAACAGCCGATGAGTGTGGGGTAACATAACATACGTCCCCTGAGTTCAGCTGAGCTCTGACTTCGGGTAAACTTTCCTGTATTACACCACTTGGTAGATGCTAAAATGTGTGGGCTGTTTTCAGGTTACACCAACAGCCAATCACAAACATCCACTCTCTGTGATAGTGTCTGTGATTGGCTCTTCCACCCCTCACAAGTGACTACAAAGTTGATGAGAGCGGCCCTTAGAAGTACAAGCGGGCAGATGCCACCAAGTATGAGCTTATGTTTTATCCATGTTTTCTTTCTGTTTACAGCCCCCCCTCATCCCCATCTCATATCTTTTAAAGTCAGAGTTGGGCTTTGGACTCAAGTTCGAGTCACGTTTGGCCCCGAACTCTGACTTTGAAAAAAAGTCTGTTCAAGTCCGTCGAACTTCAACATGGGTGGGTTCACCCATCGCTAGTAGTTAGTTCTTTCAGAACTCTCGGCAGAGTTCCTTCAAGAACTACTTGCAACTACAAGCGTATCTAAAAGAATTGATTTTTGTATGCTGATTTAAGGCAAAGGGGTGGTTACACCAAATATTAATTTTATTTTGCTCTCCCTTTTGTTCACTTATTTTATAAATGATGAAAATGCAAACTATTAATTTTCTATATTAGGAAGCACTCTTAATTTGCAGCATTTCCCCCACCTGCCTTTTGCAAGTACTGTATAATACTATACAGTGTTGGCCAAAAGTATTGACACCCCTGCAATTCTGTCAGATAATACTCATTTTTCTTCCTGAAAATGATTGCAATCACAAATTCTTTGGTATTATTATCTTCATATAATTTGTCTTCAATGAAAAAACACAAAGAGAATGAAGCAAAAAGCAAAACATTGATCATTTCACACAAAACTCCAAAAATGGGACAGACAAAAGTATTGGCAACCCTCAGCCTAATACTTGGTTGCACAACCTTTAGCCAAAATAACTGTTATCAACCGCTTCCGGTAACCATCAATGAGTTTTTACAATGCCCTGCTGGAATTTTAGACCATTCTTCTTTGGCAAACTGCTCCAGGTCCCTGATATGTGAAGGGTGCCTTCCCCAAACTGCCATTTTAGATCTCTCCACAGGTGTTCTATGGGATTCAGTCTGGACTCATTGCTGGCCACCTTAGAAGTCTCCAGTGCTTTCTCTCAAACCATTTTCTAGTGCTTTTTGAAGTGTGTTTTGGATCATTGTCCTGCTGGAAGACCCATGACCTCTGAGGGAGACCCAGCTTTCTCACACTGGGCCCTACATTATGCTGCACAATGTGTTGGTAGTCTTCAGACTTCATAATGAAATCCCACACGTGTTGGCCTAATGCATATTGATCTGTATGTATTGCAACAACTAATGTTGTTTAATATGATGTGATTTTATGTCTGCATGCATATTGTTCAGATGTCAACAAAGTTAGAAAAAAAAAAAAAAAGAAAAGGTCCTCATTCAGAGACAGGATGTACCTCCCCTGCTCCCAGTGTGTACATTCTAGTGTGGAGCTGAAAGCTGAAAGTCACAGCAAATTTCTCTCTCCCTCTCCAGAAACCAGATTGTTCATATTCTCATGTTGTAAGATGGATGTTGTTAATTCTCAATAAATGAACATTCTCTGTTGCTCGCTGTGGACATCACGCTGATTAACACTAAAGGTTATGGGCCCAGGAGTCACAGAAGTCCCAGACCTCCTGAGCACAGAGATAGAAAGACAACAGCGAACTGAGAGTAAGTAAAGATGGCCACCACCAGCAGCTCAGCAAAGTTTACAGTGCCAAGCCTGAATAACCAGAACTACCAATCCTGGAAATTCAAGTGAAGAGCTGCTGATAAGAGAAGGTACGTGGAAATACACTCAAGGAGCCCAAGCCTGACCCAGTACCACAGGACTGGCTAGAAATGGATCAGAAAGCACAGAGCACCATATCACTCAGCATAGAGGATGATCAGATCGTGCATGTGTGTAAGTGTGAATCTGCAAAGGAAATGTGGAAGCAGCTGCAGAAAGTACATGAGAGGATAAATCAAATTAACAAACTATGTAATGAGAAAGCTATATCAGTTTAAGCTACACCATGACCAGGACATGCAGGACTACATTAGAAGCGCTCTAGAGACCGTAGAGCGTCTGCGGGGCATTGGGGAAGATATGAAGGACTTCCATGTAGCAGCACTACTACTTAGTGGTCTCCCAGAAAGCTATGCGTTCAAATAAAGATGTGGTATTAGATTAGCGCTACAAACCACGTCCAGGCGATCGTTCTGTATAAATTACCTTAAAGCTTTATTCAATCGATGTAGAATGCCCATCTCCACAACGCGTTTCGGCGCTAATTGCGCCTTTCTCAAGTGTCACTCAAGAGACACTTGAGAAAGGCGCAATTAGCGCCGAAACGCGTTGTGGAGACTGGCATTCTACATCGATTGAATAAAGCTTTAAGGTAATTTATACAGAACGATCGCCTGGAGTGGTTGTAGCGCGAATCTAATACCACATCTTTATTTGAACGCACACGTATCCTCCCATTGGGAAGCGTGGTATTCAGCAGCTGGGCACCCAGGACGCATCAGACGTCAATCACCACTTCTTTGGAACAAGCACGAGAATCAGCAGCGTGTGCATATTGGAAATCACGCTCATCCCTGCTTGCAGCACGCCGGCTGATGTGGAAACCCTTTGGGGTAACAAATCAGTGCATAAACTAGTTGTGCGGTCACACAACTAGAGAAGGTGAGCCCTAGATATATTTAACCGCTCCCATGCCATAAACATCAGCAGTTTGGCGCAACATTGTTTTGTTTCTTATATTACATCCCAGAAAGCTATGACACGCTTGTAACTGCACTAGATGCCACGCCCAGATGATGAGTTACATTGGAGTACGTCAGAGGAAAGCTTGTAGATGAATATAAGAGAAAGGCAGAAAGTGTGAGCAGCAAAATATGCAACAAGGAAACTGCTTTACAAACACAGGACGTGCCCACCAGCAGAAACCACCCTAAAGAAACACGTGAATGTTTTTGTATGCAATAAGCCAGGTCATTTAAAAGCTGAATGCAGAGTCTGGAAAGCTAAAATGAATCAGCTGAAGAAGCAAAACAGTAAACAAAGTTAAGAGTGCTGTATTTGAAAATAATGATTCTGTAAATACGGAGGCTGCATTCACATTAGTCAATGCATTTAAACCAAAGCATGCGTGGTGTATAGATTCTGGGTGCAACCAGTCACAATACCAATGACATACTTCTTTACTAAGCTTAACCAAAGCAAGTCAGAGAAAGTGATAATGGCGAATGGTCAGTGTATAACTCAGAAGGCATAGGAGATGGTTATATTGATTGTAACATCTCTGCAACGCAAAGCAAAAGGATTCATGTGAAGGATGTGCCATATGTGCCTAGTCTTGAAAATCTATCATCCGTGAAAAAGATTACAAAACAAGGGAATGAAGTTACGTTTAAGCATGATAGCTGCATCATCTCAAAGGAGGTCACACACTAGCAAAAGGAAAAATCAAAGATGAATTGTATCAGTTGAAATTCAAAGAGTGTGTATGCACAGCTAAGCAAGAAATGCACAAGAACTGTATTCATGTATGGCACAGACGGCTTGCACATAGAGACCCAGAAGCAATAAGAAAGTATTTCAAGAACACTTAGCTGATATTACAATTGGTCCTATGTAACCAGACAATGAGGTGTACCAGCTGTATCAAAGGGAAAATGTCCAGAAAGGCCTTTCCTAAGAAAAGTACTACAAGAACAGAACAACGACTAGATTTAATACACCCAGATATCTGTGGCCCAATGAATATTCAGAACCCTGGAAAGAAGAGATATTTTCTTATATTGATGACAATTCAAGATATACAGTTGTCTATCTACTTCACAGCAACAATGAAGTTCCAGAGAAACTTGAAATATATCTAGCTGAAGTATATAACAAGTTTGGGAGAATGCCAAAAAATTCTACGTGCAGATAATGGGACTGAATATACAAGTAATGAGACACAGAGCATTTTAAGGAGAAATGGAATCATATTTCAGACTACTGTACCATACAACCCTGAGCAAAATGGTGTAGCAGAAAGAAGGAACCGAACACTCTGTGAAAGCGGAAGGAGTATGTTATTTGATGCATATCTGCCAACAGAATATTGGGGCGAAGCTATTATGACGACTTGCCATCTTCAGAACAGACTACCAGGTAAAGCGACAGAGAAAACTCCATTTGAGCAATGGAATAGTGCAAAGTCAAAACTACAGCACATAAGGATTTTCGGAAGCAAAGCATTTGCACACGTTCCCGAAGAAAAACGAACTAAGTGGGAATCTCGCGCTAAGGAAGGCATTCTGGTAGGTTACAGTGAAACCCAGAAAGGTTATAGAATTTTACACCCAGAGACAAACAAGGTCACAATAAGCAAAGATGAAAATTTTGTGTCACCCAAGTTCTGTGATATTATGCCAGTTGTCCAGATGAAGCAACAACAATCTCAGTCACAATCACAAGACAACAAAAGGGAGAATGTAGAAGTCTGGCTAGATTCTTCAACCACTGAAGAAACAACAAAAGGCCTAAGTGAACCTGAAATCAGACGATCGTCAAGATCAAAGAAAGGAATACGAGCTAAACGTCTATCCTACATTGTCAAGACACTACCCGAGTCAGAGCCACAGTCATGGGATGAAATGCAAAAACTACCTGCTCATGAAAGAACAAAGTGGATCAATGCCGCTAATGAAGAAATGAACTCGCTTCATCAACTTCAAACTTGGAAACTCACTGAGTTGCCACAAGGTAAAAAGGCAATCAAGTGCAAGTGGGTATTTAATGACTCTGAAGGTAAAGTCCACAGATTTAAAGCGAGGTTGGTCGCAAAGGGATATTCTCAAAAATATGGCGAGGACTATGATGCTACTTTTTCCCCAGTCGCCAAGCAGACAACATTTAGAGCCTTGATGGTCGTAGCTGCTGTACAAAAGATGTTTGTCAGACATTTGGATATCAAGACTGCATTTTTAAATGGTGACATTTAGGTGGACTTATACATGACTCAACCTGAAGGTTATATAAAGGAAGGTGAACAGAATCTTGTTTGTAAGCTACAAAAATCTCTTTATGGTCTTAAGCAATCGGCAAGAGCATGGAACACCAAAATGAACAAAGTCTTGTTGGAAGAAGGATTTAAAAGAGGTCAAGCGGATCCATGCCTATATACGAGATATACAGATGGAAAGTGGATGTATATTCTCTTATATGTGGACGATGTAATTGTAGTTCATCAAGAAGAAGCTGAAATTGGGAAAATTACTAAGATTTTGAACCAGCATTTTGAAACAAAAGACCTTGGAAATGTAACATTATTTAGGAATCCATATCCAGAGAGAGGAAGATGGAAGTTTTTCTTCTAAATCAAAGTGCAAAAATTAATTCAATTTTGAATCAGTTTGGAATGACAGAAGCCAAAGGTGTATCAACGCCAATGGAATCATCCTACCTGAAACTGGAAGAAGATGGCCTGTTGCATAACAGTGAGAAATATCGACAGGCAGTGGGGGCACTTCTATACATATCGACTATGACTCGATCAGATATTACAACAGCAGTTGGATTATTGTGCAGATATATGGAGAAACAATAGGACTGGAATGCCGTTAAAAGAGTTCTCCGATATTTAAAAGAGACAAGGGGTAAATTTGAAATTATCTGCAGCAGGAAATCTAAAACTCACCGGCTATGCTGACGCAGACTGGGTTGGTGATTTGCATTATCGTTAATCCACAAGCGGATACGTTTTTAAACTTGGAGAAAGTTCAATCTCCTGGTCTAGTAGAAAACAAGTATATGTTGCTTTGTCATTCACAGAAGCTGATTGTGTGTCCGCAGCCTATGCAAGTCAGGAGATCATTTGGCTAAGACAACTGATGGATGATCTTGGTAAACCGTTAACTCAGCCAACGGTGATATATGAGGACAACCAAGGATGCATTAAACTTGCATGCAGTGAGAAGATCAGTGCTAGAACTAAACACATCGACATCAGATATCATCTACGTGATTTGATAGATCGTGGCATAATTCAGTTTGTTTATTGTGAGACTGATAAGATGATAGCTGACATTTTGACCAAGCCATTGCCACGACCTAGGTTCCAAGAATTGAGAACCACTATGGGACTAACAGAATAAGTAGTTGTTGAGTGGGGGTGTTGGCCTAATGCACATTGATCTGTATGTATTGCAACAACTATTGTTTGGTTAATATGATGTGATTTTATGTCTGCATGCATATTGTTCAGATGTCAAGAAAGTTAAAAAAAAAAAAATAAAAAGGTCCTCATTCAGAGACAGGATGTACCTCCCCCTGCTCCCTGTGCACACATTCTAGTGTGGCGCTGAAAGCTGAAAGTCCCAGCAGATTTCTCTCTCCCTCTCCAGAAACCAGATTGATCCTATTCTCATGTTGTAAGCTGGATGTTATTAATTCTCAATAAACGAACATTCTCTGTTGCTCACTATGGACATCACGCTGATTAACGCGCTGCTAACAACACGGTCAAGCAGTCCAGTGCCGCCATGTTTGACTGTAGGGACCGTGTTCTTTTCTTTGAATGCCTCTTTTTCTCCTGTAAACTCTATGTTGATGCCTTTGCCCAAAAAGAGAGAACATTCTGCCAAAACGTTTTAGGCTTTCTCAGGTAAGTTTTGGCAAACTCCAGCCTGGCTTTTTTATGTCTCGGGGTAAGAAGTGGGGTCTTCCGGGGTATCCTACCATACAGTCCCTTTTCATTCAGATGCCGATGGATAGTACGGGTTGACACTGTTGTACCCTCGGACTGCAGGGCAGCTTGAACTTGTTTGGATGTTAGTCGAGGTTCTTTATCCACCATCCACACAATCTTGCGTTGAAATTTCGGCAATTTTCTTTTCCGTCCACATCTAGGGAGATTAGCCACAGTGCCATGGGCTTTAAACTTCTTGATGATACTACGCACGATAGACACAGGAACATTCAGGTCTTTGGAGATGGACTTGTAGCCTTGAGATTGATCATGCTTCCTCACAATTTGGTTTCCCAAGTCCTCAGACAGTTCTTTGGTCTTCTTTCTTTTCTCCATGCTCAATGTGGTACACACAAGGACACAGGACAGAGGTTGAGTCAACTTTAATCCATGTCAACTGGCTGCAAGTGTGATTTAGTTATTGCCAACACCTGTTAGGTGCCACAGGTAAGTTACAGGTGCTGTTAATTACACAAATTACAGAAGCATCACATGATTTTTCTAACAGTTCCAATACTTTTGTCCACCCCCTTTTTTATGACAAATTAAATGAAGATAATAATACCAAAGAATGTGATTGCAATCATTTTCAGAAAGAAACTGAATATTATCTGAAAGAATTGCAGGGGTGTCAATACTTTTGGCCAACACTGTATATACTGTATAACAATTTGACACAAAAGCTCTAACGTTTAGAATCTGTTTATGTAATGTTATTCATCACTTGATTATTTAGTTTCAACAGCAAAAAAAAAAACTCTATGCTGCAACAAAAGCACTAATTTGGGTTCACAATGATAATTCTTATCTACTTAAAGGGTTAACAAGCAGTTTGAGATATAAAACATGTTCTTTCTTCAGCCTATTACTATTGCCGGTGGAAGATCAATGGGTTAAAAGCTGCAATACTGAACTTACGACAGAATTTATAGCTGCAGGCTACACAGCCTTGAACTATTATGAAGAAAAATATCTGCATTTCTTTAAAAAAAAAATGTCAGAGGTTACTGTGAAATGATAAGAAATCTTTAGAATATCAGAAATGCTAAATCTATTCCGGCAGGCGACCATGTGCTGTAGTATTAGGGGGCACTCACTGGCTGAGGTTATGGACAGAAGAGTAACAGGATTTTTATTATTTTCTATGCTAAAGTTCTAAGACAAATAAGCATTCTATAATTCTGTAGAACAGGTTATTTCTTTCCCTGTGATTTACATAAGAATCTCAATACTAGTAAATATGTAATTAAAGTTCTGTCCAGTGTCAGTATCAAGCTTAAAAAAGACATGAAGGCGGAGACTCCTCCAATGACCTGTTTCGACCAATCAGCAATAATGAAAACAGTCCGATGACAATATTAAAGAGGACCTGTCACCCCTCAGCTGCATGGTAAAGTAAATGCAGCACTGAATGCTTGGTCCTCCATGTCTCTAGCCCCCCTGTACCCCGAGAAACACATTTTATAGCTTTAAGCTTACAGATAAGAGGTCTAATGGGTGGGATCTTATTAACAGGTTGTCTCCGCTGGCACAGTCCTCCCGCCTCCTCCTTGTGTAGCCCCTTGTATGTGAATGCCATCGCCTCCTGTTTTGCCCTCCTCTTCTCCTGCTCTGTCAATCACACTGCCGCACAGAGGTGTCTCTGGGGTTCCCTCTCCTTTTCTTAGGGTCCCTGGTCCTATGTTTGGTCAGGTTTAAGGTCTTGGTTACCGGAGATCCAGGGGCATTGAATCCTGATCTGTCCGGGTTTTCTCTTTTGAATGCCGGTGTCCAGATGGACTAAAGGGCTATTTGTGATATCCCCTTTTTCTGTAGTTTCCTCATTTTTCTTCACTTGTCTCCGTCCCTCTCTAGGGTGCTTCACAACTCCTGTCAGTCTTTTCTGGTTCTGGGCCTGACTTGGTCCCAGCAACCAGCTCTCCCTCATTCTTGACTCCTTAACTGTCACTCCTGACTAACTGGCTCCTCCCTTGCAGGGGTGCCACATTCTCTCCCAGTTAACTTCAGTCCTCCGGAACTGAAACAATTTTCAATAAACATAACAATATTTACATTAATTTGAACAAAGACTCAAAGTAAAAATTATAAAAAACTGGAAAAATGGGTAAAACAGGTATCCAGTCCATACAGCGCTAGCCCATCTGCTGCAAGCTGTTAAAGAATGTTTTTGCCACCACCAGTCCTGTGGCTGTGTTTTTTTTTTTGTTGTTTTTTTTTAAGAATTTTGCTAAAAGTTTTAGAAGTCCAAACAGGTAAAGTCTCTGTAGGTTTAAAGATTCAAATAGGTTTAAAGATTTAAAATACACAACAAAACATTTACTCAGCGTAGGAGTCCCAGGTACTGCAGGGGCCTATACTAGTCATAAGCGCTGTAAGCCTCCTGGCCCTGGGGTCACCTATTGGCCAAAATTTTGCGCTCCCTAGACAGCTTCTTACGCCAACTCCACTCACCCCCCTTTCTGATGTGTACCTGGTGTGATCTGTTTTAGCCTACTCTTCACCCTTCTATACACTAAAATTAACTACATATTTACATTTTGAACATATTTTACATTTTGAAGATATTTACATTTCCCACATTTTATGGCTTACTCTCTGTATCTGAGTGGTGGGTGTCCGAAATTGACACGTGTTGATCTACGCAATTCTGGTGTATTACTAGTGTGAGTGTATCTATGTGTTACAGGTAAATTGAGCAATAGTCTGCGACTACTTGATCTCACAGTAGAAATGGCAGGTGCACCAATTGCAGGATTATCTAAGTCTGCCACAACGGGTGGTTCTTCAGCTGGTTGTGGGAATGTCAATATAAATATTAAGTATGCACCCTCTATTTGAAGCCAATCTGCAGGAAGGTCTCCTAAGATTGTATAAACTGTCTTTTCTTTTTCTTCTTCCTGATAAGTTATCTCTGCTGGTTGCAATTGTTGAGGACATTTCTTTAAATGATCTCTGGACACTGTTGCTGTTGTTCTACCTTTGCCTTTACTAATCAAACAGGTTTTCTGATTTTGAAAGGTTGATGGTAGTACAGTGTAGGGTTCTGCTTCCCATTGATCATTTAATTTATGCACTCTCTCTTCAAAGCCAATTCACCTGGTATTAAGGGTGTTCCTTGTGCACTTTTGTTGAAGTCTGCTTCTTGCTTTTCTCTTGATCTAGCCAGAATTCTCTCCACACATCTCTGTATTTTCTTATACTGTTCTTTTCTTCTGGTATCCCAATCTGCATCCGAGGTATTTTCTTCAGGAACTACTATGCCCATTTCAAAGTCTACTGGCAATTTTCCTGGTTTTCCTCTCATAAGGTATGTAGGGGTACAATTTGTTGAACTCACTGTGATGTTGTTGTAAATGTCAACAAGATCTGGTAACTTCTCTGGCCATCTGTTTCTTTCTTCTAGTGGCAACGTTTTTAACAATTCTATCACTGATTCATTTTCTTGCACATTCCATTGGTTTGAGGATGGTAAAGCGTAGTATGAATCTTCTTGCATCTGTACAAGTTGCAAAACTCTTGAAAACAGTTCAGTTCAACAGTTTCAAAGGCTGCAGAAAGGTCAAGAATAAGCAGAGAGTGGTCACCATTATGTTTTGCCATCAGAAAGTCATTGGTCACTTTGATGAGGGCAGTTTCTGTAGAATATAGGGGGCGGAAACCAGACTGTATTGGATCTAGAAGAGCGTAAGTAACGCGTGAAGCGGTGGTAAATTAGGTGCTCCAAGAGTTTAGAGATGAAGACGAGATTGGAGACTTGTCTGTAGTTATTTGTGCAGGATAGGTAAAGAGACGTTTTCTTCAATAATGGAGTAATGATGAAGTGCTTGAAGGAGGAGGGAAAGATACCAGAAGAGAGGGAGAGATTGAAAGTTAAAGGCCTGTAGATTTCTGAATGTTTGATAGGTAGGAGTGAGCTGCGGTGGGTGAGGATTTGTGAGCGTGAAGGAGAGCATGTTGTGGTCAAAGAGAGGAAGAGGTTAGTTATCCAAGAAGGAGGTTGGACAGAGTTGGGTGAAGACCAGTTCAAGGTGTTACCATCTTTAGAGCTGTGAGAGGCCAAGAGAAGTGGTTAGAGATAGAAGCTGGGATTCAGATGGAGAGGTGGGGCCGTTTATGGGGATATTGAGGTCTCCCAGAATAAGCGTTGGTAATTCGTAGGACATGAAGTGCGGCAGCCACACGTTAAAGTGGTCAAGGAACTGTGTGGGTGACTCTGGGGAGCAGTATACAACTGCTACTCTGAAGTGGAAGGTATGGAAAAGCCTAAAGTATGGACCTCAAAAGAAGGGAATGAAAGTGATGGAGCTGGGGGAGGGGTTGACTTTGAAAGTACATTGTGGGGACAGGAGTAAGCCAACTCCACCACAATGTAAATGAGATAAAGACACTGATTTAAATTAGAGAACAAACTTTCAGATACCTGCAAATTATTGGTGTTAATCTGGCACTTTATACCAATTTCCATAAATATCTGACTAACCCTATTTAACTGGCAGGGCAACCTTCCAGTTTGCACTCATTTGGCAAAAATGATGTGATGTTCTACAGTGACTGTAACCCTCCGGCAGCAGGTTGTCCAGGTGAAGGCCAAAGGGGTCACCCTATCAACTATAGCATCAGAAGTTGGTCATTCCAAGTCTGTAATTTCCAGAATCTTGCATCTTTACAACATTGAAAACTAGAAGAAAAGTAGAAAAGCACACATAGGGTCTTATCCGGGTGTAACCGGGGTGTTGTATTGTGTGCTGTTGCACTAACCTTATGTTGTTGTGAGAGTCACAACAACTATTGAAGCATAAGCCGGCTTGCAGCACTCTGCCCAAGGGAAACCGGTTAAAGCATTAGATGAAAGGTGGTAATTCGTGCGCTGCCGTCTGTCCGTTGGTTCCAAGAAATCCAAGGAATCACAAGATGTTAAAAGTAATACCTTTAATGTCTAATTCTTACGCGTTTCGTGGTACTTCAGACCACTTCATCAGAGATCCACAAGGTTTACCAAGGTATTACTTTTAACATCTTGTGATTCCTTGGATTTCTTGGAACCAACGGACAGATGGCAGCGCACGAATTACCACCTTTCATCTAATGCTTTAATCTTTACAACATCAAACTCTTTAGTCTCCCAAGAAGGCTAGTCACCCTTGGAAGACAAATGCAAGTGGACAGGATAATGTGGAGAATTTCCACGGGTAATCATTTCAACACTGCATCTGAAATAGCTCGACAGTTCAGCACTGAACAGGGTAAGGATCTGTCTTGTCATACAGTGTCACGATGTTTTAGAGCATTTTGACTGAAAGCCCAGTCTGCAGTGACCAAACCTCTCATTAGCATTAAGTATCAAAAGGATAGAGTCACCTTTGGTGAGGAGCATGTTATGTGGACAGATGAGAAGTGGTGCACAGTTCATTTAAATGATGAAAGCAAGTTGGGTCTGATGGGATACATTATGTTCATTGACAAACTGGGGAAAGACTGAACCCAAAGTGTGTAAAGATAAAGAAGTCAGTGAAAGGTGGTGGAGGAATGGTCATGGCTTGAGGAATCTTTTCTGCTGCAGGAGTTGAACATCTCATACATGGCAGGGTGAATACAAGCGTGTATTAGAACCTTCAACAACACGCGGTCAGCACTCAGCCAGCAATTTTCATACAGGACATTGCCTCCTGTCACATGGCAAAATAAGGAAAGCAGTTCCTTGAAACAGAAAACATCTAAACCTCATAGAAAACCTCTGGAAAATCATTGTTGACAAATTTATGGCCATGAAACCCACAAGAGTCACCGAACTGTGGAAGAGACAGGAAGAAGAGTGAAGCAAAATCCCCCAGATCATGTGTGAGAGACTAGTGATGTCCTGTGGCCCCAGATGTGCTGATATCGTCCACAACAAAGGCCCGTCCACACAAAGGCCGTCCACAACAAAGGCCCGTCCACAACAAAGGCCCGTCCACAACAAAGGCCCGTCCACAACAAAGGCCCGTCCACAACAAAGGCCCGTCCACAACAAAGGCCCGTCCACTTTCTACTTATAGGTTACAACAGTCACCAAGACAACATTTAGTTTAATCATTCTCTGTCTACAGGCTATTCTGTTCTCCAATTATGATCACCATATTTTGTGTAAAATATATGTTTTAAGTTGATGAACTTTGGTTATTTTGGAAAACACTGTTCTAGTTGCCTGGTGCACCCCCTACACAAAAACCACCAAATGTTCATCGATGCAGATTCCATTCGGTCTGAAAAAAATCAAGTGATCAGACAATGTTCTCCAATATTCATTGCCAGTGTAGATTGTTATCTCCGCATGGGAGCTTCCTCATTAACCCATCAAAAACAAATGAAAGATGGGCGCTCATGTGAAGGAATCTCCGGACCGTGATGGAGAGGAGAAATGTGGGGAAGCGCACTCACCTGGTATGGTGCATCCCCCTATGGTATGGTGCATCCCCTACACAGCCCTAGTAGATGATGTCTATAGATGAACCCGACTGGGCTAATTGAGGACTGCTGGCTAAAGGGAGAAATCCGGAAAAAAAAAAAAATCAGGAACCCTCAGGTCTGCTGCAGCTCCAACCACCTTTCTCCGACAAGTGTGAAGAGAAAATCTCAAGAAATAGGCAAGGAAAAACAGAGGAAAAAAGTAGCAATAGTGTCAGGCGCTACAACCACAAGAGACACAAAATGAAAAAATACATTTGTTTGCATTATGTGTTTCTGGGACAAACTGTCCCCTTCTTCAGGTGCCGACATTAAATTTGAGGAGGAAACATTTACAACACCCAATACCTTCTTGATTGTCACGTGATTAAACAGAACTAGTATGAAGAAATTCATATAACAATACAATTGAGTAGTGCAAACTAATGTATTTTATTTTGTGTCCCCTGTGGTTTGCAGCACCTGACACTACTGCCACGTTTTCACTTTCCTATTCATTAACCCTATCAGTACCCTGTCATCATCACTGTGTAGTCCTGATGGTTGCCATTCAAATCCAAACCTTAAGTAATGGCCTTAAAGGGAATCTTTCATCCGGTTTTTGATACCTCATCTGAAAGCAGCATAATGACTCTACAGACTCTGATTCTAGCAAGGTATCACTTAGTTTACTGCATTCAGCAGTTGTGACACAGAGTCACAATCCACACAGACCCCGCCCACACCACAGCTATACACCACAGTATATTGTCTATTGACAATGAGATGCTCATCAGAGGAGAGCATGGTCAGATGTCTTCTCATGTTTCCTGCAGTCCTGGTAGCGACAATCAACTGGAGATAAAACTTTGTAAGTAAACAGCACACAGCCTAATAAGTGCCACATTGTTGAATTCAGTGTTTGAACCCCTGTCTCATGCTGTCCTCAGCATAGCAAAAACCCGCTGACAGATTTTGGTAGTAAAAATAATTTTTCTTTCTAGTCATTTCAATTTGCATTGGTTCCTGAAAAACACTTGAAGGGTGAAAAAAAGTACCTGACAACAGTTTTGGATATTTTAAAGGGACGCTATTTTTTTTTTAATGGTCTCACTGGGGGATTTTTAAAAATATAGGTCTATAGGTCCCCAAAGTCACTTCAACTATGAATAGGTTCTAAAAAAATAAATGTTGTACATTTTCATAAAAATATAAATTGCTGGTAAATTTGTACACCTTCTAACACTAACAAAATATAAACATTTTAGAGAGAATGTTAGGGTAGACATAGGGCAAATGTTACGTAATGATTTAGAGTAGAATAACAGGCAATTTAAAAACTGACACAATTCAAGAAAATTATCTGAATTAAAAGGTAGATAGTTTCAAATTTGTTATATTTTCACAAATAAATGCAAAACATAGTGATTCAAATTTATCGTTAAAGTATAATGTGTCAATAACAATGTCAATCACTGAGATATGTTAAAACATCCCAGAGCAAAATGTTACTTAGTTAAGTATTCTATTAAGGTTTTAAATAGAAAACTAAGTGAACAAAATTAAAAAAAAATTTCTAAAAGTATACCTTATTGAATAAGATAGGACAGGAGTATGTGTGCAATGCTATTTTGTAATACATTTACACATCAGAAAACGGATAGTTCCAGGCTGGGGTACAAGAGTGCGCTACATTAATTTGAGGCATACAACTGTAATTTGGCAATTCTTTGGACTGTGACCAACTGTTCTGGAATTTTTCTTTACCGCAGCCACATGGTCATAAGAATCTCAGACACATTACTTGTTGATTTTGGCTTCTAGGGGCGAGCGCGTTGTGACCTATATAGTGTTCAAGGCAAAGAGCAAAGGCTGAGCTCATCCCCTACCATCAATGGTCACATCCGGTCTTATTTATGCCTAGGACTTAGGCTGTAGTTTTTTGCCTGATCGGGGTTTATCAGGTTTTGTGTGCCCAAACCAGGAGTGCCCCCAAAACTTAGAACAGGTGTCAAGCGTTCAATTAAACTTTTTCTCTGCAAGTTCCACTACTGGTTTTGTTGATTGCTCTCAGTGGAAGAAACAAGATAATAATTTTGTAGTTGTGATACTTTTTAATGGATAGCAAAATAAAATAAGTGATGTTACAAGGTGAGCTTTCGAGAGGTCTTAGGTCCCTTCATCAGGCATGGTATGACAAAATACCGTATATACTCGCGTATAAGCCGAGTTTTTCAGCCCAAAAATTGGGCTGAAAAGTCCCCCCCCCTCGGTTTATACGCAAGTCACTGTATACTGTATACACTGTATACAGTATACAGGCCCCCCCCCTTGCTGCAGCAATCCTGTAAAGCAAGAGATCATTATACTTATCCCTGCCGCTGTCCCCCACCGCAATCGCGCTCCTCCGGCTTCATCCGGCTTCTTCCGGCCTCCTCCGGTGGGCCCAGGCAATGACGGCAATGTGCGCCAAAGGAGGAAGCCGGAAGAAGCCGGATGAAGTAGGAGGAGCGCGATGATGGCGGCGGGACAGCGGCGGGATAAGTATAATGATCTCTTGCTTTACAGGATTGCGGCAGCAAGGGGGGCCTGTATACTGATGGGGGGGCCTGTAATTGATTTTTTTTGTGTGTAATTGTGTGACGATGAAACTTCCTATATATATGTATATATTTTGAGTTTCTTTCAAAATTTTGTCATACCATGCCTGATGAAGGGACCTAAGACCTCTCGAAAGCTCACCTTGTAACATCACTTATTTTATTTTTGCTATCCATTAAAAAGTATCACAACTACAAAATTATTATCTTGTTTCTCCCACTGAGAGCAATCAACATTTTCTCAACTGGCTAACACGATACCAAAACGTTTTCTTGAAATCCTGGTTTTGGCACACAAAACCTGATGAACCCTGATCAGGGAAAAACTGCAGCGTGAAACCAGCCTTACTTGGCAAATTTGTAGAAAGTTATTACTGGGATATTTTGAGGGTGTTCCATTGTGTAATACCAGTGCATCTCAATGAATTAGAATATCATTAAAAAGGTAATTTATTTTAGTAATTCAATACAAAAACAGTATCTATTTCATGTGTTTATTTCTGTATGGCTTACAGTCAATGAAAGCCCAAAAGTCATAATCTCAGAAAATTAAAGTAGGGAGGATGAAGGGAAAAAAACCTCACTGCCATATTCTACGAGACAAAGCGCGAGAATAATATTGAGTTATTAGTAGGAATGCGCGAGTATAATCATTACTATTCGGTACTCACCAAATAGTAACGCTATTCGGGCTACTCACTACTCTGCAAGTTTCTTGCGATTACTCGCTAGGAGTAGCGAGTAGTCCATTTACTTCACAGTGTATCTATATACACTGCGAAAGTGGAATAAAACTGAATAAAAGTTGTTATAAATAAAAAAATATATTCACCCATCCGACGGCTGTCCCGGGACCCAAAAGAAGACATCAATGTATGGCTAGCACCTGTCAGTCTGATAGCCAATCAGATGGCCTGACATCACAAACCACGATTGCCATCAGCCACCTGATTGGCCAGATTGCCAGGTCTTGAACGTGCATCAATGACCTGGCAATCTGGTAGTGATCATGTAGTTTGTGACGTCAGGCCATCTGATAGCCAATCTGGCTAAGTTCAGACTGACAGGTCCTAGCCGTACATGGGATGTCTTCTTTTCGGGTCCCTGATGCAGCCGTCGGATGGGTGATATGATAATTTAACAACTTTTGCGAAAGTACTCAGTTCTATATTCACTTTGATTGGACTCGCTATTTTCGCCAAGGAGTATCGAGTATCAGGACCTACTTGTTACAAGTATAGCGAGTCCGAATATTGTAGTACTCTCTCATCCCGATTTATTAGTTAACGTGTTTCAGGGCTCCCTGAGAAAGGGCAATATGCTATTGATTTGTCCTGAGGAAGGGGCCAAGGAGCCCTGAAACGCATTGATCAATATTATATTCACCCTTTGATGTCTGGTGGGAATACGGCAGTGTGCTGTTTAAGCCTTCATCCTTCCTGCTCTATATGCACCACGCTGGGGACTGCAGCAGGCATGATCTGCTTCTATAGTGGTTGTGACTCTCACAATCACACAAGGTGAAGCCTCTGATATCTATTTAGGTCATATTTTATGTCTCTTATCCTCCCTACTTTAATTTTCTGAGATATGACCTTTGGATTTTCATTGGCTTTAAGCCATAATCATCACATTAACAGAAATAAACACATGAAATAGATCCCTCTGTGTGTAAATGACTCTATATATATATTGTGTCACTTTATGTATTGAATTACTGAGATAAGTGATCTTTTTGATGATGATCTTCTAATTCATTGAGATCCACCTGTATATTAGTCATCATTCCAGTCTGTGATCATGGAGATGTCTGGAGATCACATTTTAGAGACAACACAACATGGGACTATATTGTGAAGATCAGTCTTGTAATTGAAAACTGAAAGATTTCTAATATAAAGAGTATATGCTGCCTATTAGGAAAAAAAATTTAAGCATGCCTATTTTTCAAGACCGTTATAGAAAATAGAATTAGGGACTTGAATATGGATTTAGAATTTGTGCTCAATATTTGTTTGTTTTCTACTAACCAAGAGAAAAGCAGGACTGACAAATTTCCAGCATAGCCTCCAGTAAAGACCAGGCTTAAACCCAAGCATCTTGTAAATGTCATCACTAAACCGGTCCACACCTAAACAGAAGAGACAGTTATGTCATAAGATTACATTACAGAAAAACAATTATACAGTATCATAAATTAGATCTATTCATTTGGTTATGGCTCTGTTTTCACCTTTGGGGTATATTAGGATTTTGGGTGTTTTGACAGCAAGAATCTAAGGGGTCCTGTCTCAGTGCAGCCACATGCATGACATGATGGGGTGAGGAGTGTGATAGGCCACGTAATGCTCCTCTGGAAAATTAAATATGCAAATTGCCTCGTCTGATAGGAAGATGACTTGCCCCTATTAGAAGTAGTAATCCTAAAAATTAATATAGACCCTTTACCGAGCCTTGTCATACTTAGAACTAGACTATTTGCCAATACATGTTTCAGGGCATTTACCGCGTATCAGTCAAGAGGTATCATCTAGCTGGATGAGAGACCTCTGATGGAGGTCTAAAGGGTAATGTCTCTCTTTTTAAGAGGGAAACATCCAGAAACAGGTCTGCATATAGAGTGTCTGGTCTGGCTTTTATGCCAAGTCATGTAGCAAAGCTCATTAAAGGGTTAATGTTGATATTTAGGATTGCTACTTCCAATAGGTGGCAGTAGAGTTCAAGCTATTCTTCCGAAGAAGCTATTTTCAGAAAGCAAGAATAAAAGTCATAAGCTCTAAAGATTTAATGCAAAGGTTTTTTTTTTTACAATTTTGTATCATTAAACCTAATGGATTTAAACCATTGATCACTGTCACATATAATAAACCAGAGTGTTTAATAAATTTAATATCTCCTATTCCGTAAAGTATAAACAGGCTAGCATAGAGACTGTCTGCCTGGCGGCAAGACATGTAGGCAAGCTAAATTAGAAAAGATACACCTTCAGCCTTCCAAATATCATGATTGACAGTGGCTTTAATGGTTCAACTGCTCCAATCAATTCTAGCTCTGATTATAGCCGCTATTTTCAGGGTCTGGATTGGAGATGCTGAACGCCTATGGAGGAAAACTCACACTCCAGAAAACTTCATTCACTATAAATTTATGCTAAGATTTAAAACTCTGCCCTTCACCTCGCCAAACAGACCTACTTCAACACCCTGATCTCCTCACATCAACAACCCAAAGAAACTCTTTCACACCTTTCACTCCCTCCTCAGTCCTACAGTGCAGGCCCCTATCACTGACCTATGTGCTGATGACCTGGCTTCTTACTTCACTAAGAAAATAGAAAACATCCGTCAGGAAATCGACTCCCAGCCTCCAAGCGCTCTACTCCCATGCCCCCCACATCTCCTCTGGCTCACCCTCTTCATTTGACCCAGTCACAGAAGAAGTTCCAGGGTCCTCTCTTCCTTCTCATCCCACTACATTCACCACTGACCCCATTCCCTCACACCACTTCAGTCCTCTCCTCCAGTGGTCACCACTCGCTAACCAAAATCTTCAATCTCTCCCTCTCTTCTGGCATCTTCCCTCCTCTTTCAAACACTCGATCATTACTCCATTATTAAAGAAAACTTCTCTCGACCCATCCTGCACAAATAACTACAGACCAGTCTCTAACCTCCAAACTCCCTTTCATTTCTAAACTCTTGGGAGCGCCTGGTCTACTTCCGCCTAACATGTTACCTCTCCACTCACTCTCTTCTAGATCCTTACAGTGGCTCTGCCCCCTACATTCTACAGAAACTGCCCTCATTAAAATCACCAATGACCCTTCTGACAGCAAAACATAATGGTGACCACTCTCTGCTTATTCTTCTTGATCACTCTGCAGCTTTTGACACTGTTGACCACCATCTCCTAGTCTCTATGCTGCACTCCATCAGCATAAAGGACACCGCTCTCTTGGCTCTCTTCCAATTTTTCTGATCGCTCTCAGTGTATCATTTGCTAGATCCCCTTCCTCTCCTCTTCCCCTCAATATAGGGGTCCCTCAGGGTTCAGTCATTGGCCCCCTTCTCTTCTTTCTCTATACAGACCCTATTGGACAGGCCATCAGCAGATTTGGCTTCCAGTACCATCTTTATGCTGATGGCATAACTATACACCTCCTCCCCTGACCTTACTCCCGCTGTATTACAGAACGCCAATGACTGTGTAAATAAATATGATTGTTTGGCTGGCACCCCAAGATCTCTGTGGCTCTTGTCTGTTGCTCACCTCCTAATTGGAGTTCCCCCAGAAGGTGGTGCCCCCTCCTTTTCCTTCTTTTGTTTTGGATATACAATGACTGTCTAACCTCAGTTTCATGTCCACTCTCTATCTAAAACTCGACCTTTCCAAAACTGAACTTCTTCTGCTCCCGCCCTCCACTAACCTCCCTAAATCTGACATCTCCCTCTCAGTGTGCGGCACCACAATAACGCCAAGGCAGCAGGCTCACTGTCTGGGTGTTATGTTTGACACTGATGTTTCCTTCATCTCCTATATACAATCTCTCGCCTGCTCTTGTCGCTTGCACCTGAAGAACATCTCTAGAATCCGCCCTTTTCTCACCATGGAAACAACGAAAACCCTCACCGTCGCCCTGATCCACTCCTGACTTGATTATTGTAATTCATTATTAACTGGCCTCCCCTTCACTAGACTTTCCCCTCTTCAGTCCAGTTCAATGCAGCAGCCAGGAACACCTACCCGGCTAATCGTTACTCAGATGCCTCCGCTCTGTGCCAGTCATTGCACTGGCTGCCTTTACACTACAGGATCAAATTCAAATTGCTTGTTCTACCCACAAAGCTCTTCACTGTGCTCACCTCCCTACATCTCCTTTCTCATCTCTGCCTATCACCTCACCCATTCTCTCCTCTCTGGAAGTGACTTTAGACTCACTTCTGTATTAATCCGAACCTCCCACTCCCGGCTCCAAGACTTCTCCCGAGCTGCACCAATTCTCTGGAATGCTCTACCCCAAGAAATCAGGACTATCCACAACTTCCATAGTTTCAGGCACTCCCTAAAAACACATGTTTTCAGAGCGGCCATACTCCCTAATCGAAGTCACTTAGACATAGCTTATTCACTCCACCAGACCCAAAAACATGACAAAGAATGGCTTGTGACCACTCATGCAGCCCTTATCTATTCCCCATCTCCTCAAGTTGGCTAAGCCATCATTGTGAATAAGCCCATGTAATTTGTGTTACCCCCACCTCATTGTTAGATTGCAAGCTTTTATGAGCAGGACTGTCATTATAAAAAAGGAAGGAGAGGAGGAGCACTACTAATCAATTAATTTAGAATGGGTGCTCACCATATCAAACAACTCATCACAAACCACAAGAAACAGACTGACAAAGACTGGGAGCACACCCAAATCAAAAAGTGAAAATGTGATAAAAATATATAACAACTTTATTTACAAATCTTAATGGACACACACGTTAAACACACTTAAAATTCAGGGGAGCTCAGGCTGTACAAAGTGCCTAAAAATGAGAAAGTCATAGGACTAAGGATAATAATTTTACATACAATTGTGATGTAGAATGCCCATGACAACATTCCTGTCTGGAGGACTTCCCAGACACCCTGTTCCCAATGTTCACTGATTGTGTTGTGACAGATGTCACAAGCACCCATTTATTGCTGCCTGTACTTTTTCATATTTGGTTTTCTTGCCTTTCCCTTTTCCTATGTGATTGGAACATTGATAACCTTTTTCCCCTATAAGGTCTGGAGTGGTAACGGTAATATCAAATAAATGACTAACAGCGCCTCACCAGCCGGTATATTTCAAATTCTGTGTTTATTCCGTCATCTTAGCACGACGTTTCGGTCGTCATGACCTTTTTCAAGTGCATACATCCTATTACAACCATTGTTATTTATATAAAAAAAACTCCACCCACAATACCAATTATCCGTAGAGAAGCGGAACTCAATACATTCCCAATGTTGGAGGCGCACGTCCTAAGTCAGGGAGGTCCACCTGGATAATTGGTATTGTGGGTGGAGTTTTTTTATATAAATAACAATGGTTGTAATAGGATGTATGCACTTGAAAAAGGTCATGACGACCGAAACGTCGTGCTAAGATGACGGAATAAACACAGAATTTGAAATATACCGGCTGGTGAGGCGCTGTTCATCATTTGATATTACTGTTGTCAGGTGGACCTCCCTGACTTAGGACATGCGCCTCCAACATTGGGAATGTATTGAGTTCCGCTTCTCTACGGGTGCTGTGGATTTTGTATTTGTGGAGTGGCAACGGTAACTGCAAGTCCCTGACCTTGGGCACCGAATACGCACTTGTTTATTTTTCGCTGGAACAAGTCAGATTAGTTGGACTTATACCGACTTCGTGTTATTGTGAGAATCGAAGGGTCTGATTTGGAAATGGCGGGTCACAGGCAATCACATAACGTTGTCTTGGTCACTACACATGAACAATAAATTATATTGTATTACATACAATAACGCAAGACACTGATCACACGGTGCAGTTGGTGTCTTCAGGGCAGGAGCATCCAGGTATCAATCACCCCCTTACACTCTGCCAGGAGTACCAAGCCAAGTTTATCTGTGACTACACATACATTAATGTAGGGATGTCAAAGATAAAGCCTTTGACTTGCTGATATTTTTCTTTTCTGTTAAAACATGCAAGATAACAGTACAGAGAAATATACTATACCATAAAACCACGAGACTCCAATGGCCTCTATTAAAACAGCAAATAAAATGGCTGTCCCAGCAGCATACGAGTCCAGGAGAGTGAATACATAGATTCCACCCTGTAAAAATAGATAAAACAAGTATGCAGTACTTAAATGCAAAAATGATATACGGTACCTACTTTACATTATCTATAACAAAATATTACAAAACACTTTGTGGACAATTTCTGAATACTGATTTTACAGCTCAGTCCCCTTTACAAACTCAAACTCCTTTACAGAAAGCTGCCATTGCAAGAACATGCAGTATAAAGGCATCATAGCTTCTATAATATGCTGATTAGTGGTAAAGTGGCCATTCTGATATAGATGGCCTGCAGGGGTGGCGCAAAGCTGTAGTCGTGGGAGAGGGTGGGCCCTGTTTTGAGCAGTCCGCACCCCGGCCACCTTCACAATACAACAAGGGTAACGTTGGTTATAGGATTTCCTGAGAGAAGATAAAGTCACAGATGTTCCCTCAACCGATCTTTACTGCTAATAACTTAACATCATGCAACCAAGGCTGAACACATATTGGAGATGCTCGAACATTTTACAGGCCACAATGTTCACAATAGTTTGCAATTTAACCGTAGACCGCTTCCTTGGCTCCAGTGTTTCTACGATCATTCTTATGTTCCTCATTCCTCTCTTAACTTCAATAGTACGCACAGCAAATTCTTTCACTTAAGTGTTCCTTCTAACCCACAGGGATTTTAGCTTTAAGAAACTATTGGGACAGTTGTGGGATGAGGCTCCTTCACTAATAGTAGCCCTTTCGCCTAGGCTTCAGTTACAGGGTTTAATAAAGCAGATGCCAGGGAATACATTTGCTGCATCAGGGATGTTGTTTTTGGAGTGCTAATCTGGTAAAATATGGATGGCTGCTTTTTCTGCCATCTTTTTCTATGTTCCACATGACCGGGGCTTGGGGTTGACCCAGAGGGTCTGGCGAATTTCAATTCTGTCCTCGTCTCCCACAGGTGGGGCAATAACTTGTTGATTGTCTCTTACTAAGATGGCAGACACTTGCATTTTATTTCCTAAGCTTCCCCTCTACAGTGCAGAGTCAAACCTTAACCCATTAACTACCCATTAAGAATTGGGGAGCAATCATACAAAAACCTGGCCATTAGATGGCAGCTAACAGATATATTAAATACCCAAAATACACATTTTACACTAAAATAGGGGATACATCATATAATCATACAAAGATTAATTCCCTTTCTAATACACCATAACACAATAATGTATTAAAGGGCATGGAGTGGCAGAGTCTAGCCCCCGTATAAAGGCCTATCTTAGTCTCTTCATGACCAAGGAATTATAGGTACATCCTTGGTCATGTCCCTCCCTTTGATTGAAGCTCACATACACATATCGGGTGATTGTTTAGCTGACATGTGTAGGTAACAGATGTGAGCCAATCAGCGATTCGTCTGCTGCTGTAAACCCTTTAGATTGCGCATTCTAAACCAGTGCAGTGGGGATCCTATTATTCCCCACCAGTATCAGCAACTCAATATCAACATGGTTTTACGAGGGACCGTTCCTGTCAAACTAATCTGATAAGCTTCTATGAAGCAGTAAGTTCTGGACTGGACCAAAGAAATGCAATGGATGTGGTGTATATGGACTTTTCAAAAGCTTTTGATACGGTGCCACACAAAGGGTTGATACATAAAATGAGAGCAATGGGGATAGGGGAAAATATGTGTAAGTGGGTTAAGAACTGGCTCAGTGATAGGAAACAAAGGGTGGTCATTAATGGAACACACTCAGAATGGGTCACAGTTAACAGTGGGGTACCACAGGGGTCAGTGTTGGGCCCGCTTCTATTTAATATATTTATTAATGACCTTGTAGGGGGCATACAGGGTAGAATCTAAATATTTGCAGATGACACTTAACTCTGCAGGGTAATCAATACAGAGGAAAACAATTTTATATTACAGGAGGATTAATGTAAACTAGAAGCTTGGGCTGATAAATGGCAAATGAGCTTTAATGGGGATAAATGTAAGGTCATGCACTTGGGCAGAGGAAACAAAAGGTATAATTATGTGCTTAATTGTAAAACACTGGGCAAAACTGTCAATGAAAAAGACCTAGGTGTATGGGTAGATGACAAACGCACATTTAGTGCCCAGTGTCAGGCAACTGCTGCAAAGGCAAATAAAATAATGGGATGCATTAAAAGAGGCATAGATGCTCATGAGGAGAACATAATTTTACCTCTATACAAGTCACTAGTGCGACCACACTTAGAATACTGTGTACAATTCTGGTCTCCGGTGTATAAGACAGACATAGCTGAACTAGAGCGGGTCCAGAGAAGAGCGACAGTACAGAGAAGTTTCTAATGATCTCTTTACTCTTAGGCCTGAGACGGGGACAAGGAGGCATCCTCTACGTCTGGAGGAAAGAAGGTTTAATCATAATCACAGACGTGGATTCTTTACTGTAAGAGCAGTGAGACTATGGAACTCTCTGCCATATGATGTTGTAATGAGTGACTCACTACTAACATTTAAGAAGGGCCTGGATGCCTTTCTTGAAACCTATAATATTACCAGTTATATATATGTAGCGACCGGTGGTAAGGCCGCGGGTGTGTGTGTATGATCTTTCTCAACAGAATCCCCATACTCAGATTTAACCGGTAGTAACATTTCTTTACTGTAAAACATGTCTATAACACAGTCAACTGATCTAGCTGCACACATGTATATATTAGAGTCTCTGGATCTTCACTTCTTCCGGGTACGCAGCAAGCAAAGAAAAAAACACAACAATGGAGATATCTTTCCCTAACTTTCCCTAAAATCACGTACCAGTCTATCACAGAAGAAGGTGTCGCTCCCACGTAGCAGGCCTGGGGTCTCACGATGACGGGTCCCGGTGCAGCGCTGAAGGGGGAAACTCATCAGTCTTCTTCTGTGGTCTCCTTCCGGATGTAACAGAATCTTTCTTTGTTAGTCTCTCTCAGTCTCGGGGCAAACCGATGAGCAGAAGGGAGATCACAGTAGCACAGATGGCTCCCTTATGTCAGTCACAGCCCCTGCACATGTAATCCAGTGGCAATGTCCTGAATTCCGGAGGCAATGTCCTGAATTTGAGTGGGACCCTCGGTAAGGCAAGGTCCTGCAGACCGGGGGTTGCAACAGCGATCCTCACGGGGTATTTCTTCCCAAGAATCCGGCTGCAAAAGAGCCCTATGTCGGGAGACACCACACAGTCTGTCCTGACAGAGCTCTGGATCTCTAATCATCATCTCCCGCCCTTTTTCTTCCTCAGCACAAGGCTGTTGGGGGAGGGGATCAGACTGTGTAATGTTCACTGCAGTGTCCATTTGAATAACAACACAGTCAGGGCTACCCACTTCATTACATACCCCCCCACTTAAAGGTTGGCAGTCCCTGTCAACAACCACCGGCTCCAAGGCAGTGATGACTGTAGTTGTCACAGGGGTCGGTTGAGAAGTGGGCCATACATACTGGTCCCTGTAGAACCGTCCGGGCGGGATCCCAGCAGTGGTGCGGTCAGTGCGTCGCAAGGGTCGGTTGTTCCCCTCCTCGTCACTGTCTTTACGCCCCACTCCAGTCAGTACTCCGGGAGAGGGACTGGTCTGTGTAGGTGGGTCACCGGTCTCAGAGTCGACGTGATCTCTATGTTGAGAAATGTCCGTGACGTCAGTCATGTCAGCAGCGTCACCCCCTCCGGTTACTGTGGGAGGGGAGTCAGGCCGGGAGCGGCAGGGGCGCAACATATTTCGGTGCACAGTGCGGGTGCTGTGGCTGTCTTCACCCCGCACTCGGTATACATGTCCATTGGGGTAAGGGCGTTCGATTACCCGGTAGACTTCAGTCTCCCACTTGGCTCGAAGTTTCCCTTGAGGCTTCTTAATACGGAGCAAGACTAGCTGTCCCAACTTTAAGGGTTTCTCTTGCACGGGGAGTGGGTCAGCATGTATCTGGCCCGGATTTGTTGACTCACCAGCCGGTGTACAGTCTCCATCTTCTGGCGGTGAGCATTTAGCCAGGAGGGGTAGTTATGGCAGACATCTTCTTCTGGGCGGAATAGGTTCAGGTCATGGACCCCTTTTCCGGGGCGGCCAAAGAGAGGAGTGTGAGGGGTGTAGCCAGTCACGGAGTGGACCTGGTTGTTGTAGGCCCATACTAGATCTGGAAGGAATTGGGGCCATCGATCTTTCTTATCTTCGGCCAAGGTGCGGATCAGCTGAAGTAGGGTCCGGTTAAAGCGCTCACATGCACCGTTCCCTTGTGGATGGTAAGGAGTGGTCCTCGACTTCTGGATCCCATACATCCGATGCAGCTCCTCGATGACTCTGCCTTCGAAACAAGCCCCCTGGTCGGAGTGTAACCTCTCCGGACACCCATAGACGTGGATGAACTGTCGACAGATGGCCTGTGCAGCCGACTCGGCCGTCTGGTCCTTGGTAGCAACAACGACGGCGAATTTTGTGAAGTGGTCCACCATGACTAGGCAGTATTGATAGCCACTGCTCGCCGTCCCGATCAGCAGATAGTCCACCATCAACAGCTCAAGAGGTTTTAATCGTCTGGACAGGTGCACGCTGTTCGGTGGACTTGTGCAGTTCACAGGTGCGACAGGTTCTGCAGACGTCTTCGACCAGCTTGCGGAGCCCTGGACAGTAGATGGACTGTTGAATCCACCGAAAGGTCTTGTCTATTCCAAAGTGACCGTTCCTTTTGTGTGCTTCGTCCACCATCTTACGAGCCAATTGGGCAGGCACCACGACTTGTGTACATTCCTCCAACATGTGGGACAGGAGAACCTTCCGATATAGTACCTCTTTTCTCAGAATTAGCCGATCCCACTGGCTGAGCAAGGTCAAGGTCCCGGTAGACAGTCGTGCCCGCGTGACAGGGGGGGGCTTCTGCCTTTGCTTCACCCATTGTTTGAGTAGAGCCCATTCAGGGTTCTGGTCCTGGAGCCTGCACAACTCTTGGGGACACAGTGTAACCCCCACTGGAGTTCCAACTTCGCCCACAACGAACTGGCAGTAATCCATCATCTGTTGGGCAAGCCTTGCAAAGTCGGGCGTCTCGTCTCCTTCTAGTTCTTCATCCCGGTCTCTGGTAAGTAAGGGGTATGACACTCTAGACAGGCTGTCCGCATTTTGATTCTCAGCCCCAGCCCTGTATTTGATCTTGTAGTTGAACTTCGAGAGTCGAGCCATCCAACGCTGTTCCATGACTCCGAGCTTCGCATTTTGTAAGTGGGCCAACGGGTTGTTATCGGTCAGGACCAGTACTTCCGCCCCTGTGAGGTATCCTGCAAATTTCTCCGCCATAGCCCACGTTAGGGCCAACAGCTCCAGCCGGAACGAGCTATAATTGGTGGGGTTCTTCTCGCCCTCGTGTAGGGATCGACTGGCATAGGCTATGACACGTTCCTTGCCTTCTTGTACTTGTGAAAGTACTGCCCCTAGACCTTGTAGGCTGGCATCGGTATGTAGTTGGAAAGGGAGATTGTAGTCTGCATATGCCAGGACGGGGGGTGAAGTCAAGGCACCCTTTAGGGCTTGGAAGGATTCTTCCTGGCTGGGTCCCCAGCTGATGGGTCGTCCTCTGGGGCCGTTGGTGGTCCCTCGAAGCAATTCGTGCAAGGGTGCAGCAAGCCGGGCGAAGTTTCTCACGAACCGGCGGTAGTAACCGGCCAACCCCAGGAAGGCCCGGACCTCTCTGACGTTCGTAGGCTGTGGCCAGTCCCGCACGGCGGCTATTTTCTCCGAAGACAGCTGTACACCTTCGGCCGAGATCCGGTGACCCAGGTAATTGATCTCGGGCTGCAGAAGACGGCACTTGCTGGGTTTCAACTTCAGGCCATGTTCTCTCAACTTACGAAACACACGGCCCAGCTGTTGCAGGTGTTCTTCAAATGTGGCCGAATAGACTACGATGTCGTCCAGGTAAATGAGGGTGAAGTCGAAGTTGAAGTCCCCCAGGCAGCGCTCCATCAGTCGCTGGAAGGTCCCCGGCGCGTTGTTCAGGCCAAAGGGCATCCGGTCGAACTCGTACAGGCCCATGGGTAGGATGAAAGCAGTCTTTTCTCTATCTTTCTCGTGCATAGGTACCTGCCAATAGCCGCTGGCCAGGTCCAATGACGAAAAATATTTAGCTTTCTTCAGGGCTGTCAGGGATTCTTCGATCCTTGGTAAAGGGTATGAGTCCCGGATGGTGCAAGCATTCAAATGGCGGTAGTCCACGCAGAACCTCAGGGACCCGTCTTTCTTCTTGACTATCACCACTGGTGCAGCCCAGGGGCTCTGGCTTTCTCGTACCACTCCAGCGTGTAACATGGAATTCAGGAGATTTTTCACTTCTTGGTATTGTTGGGGAGGTATTTGGCGGTACCTTTCACGGATAGGAGCGGTATCACCTGTGGGGATTTCGTGCTTGATACTGGGGGTGCATCCAAAGTCGGTGTCATGCCGGGCAAAGGACGCCTGGTGCTCTTGAAGTAACTCTTCCACCTGGGACACTTCTTCGTTGGAGTATTGGGATATGTCCAACTGGCACTTTTCTCGTAGTTCTCGCCCCACGTTGATGTCATCCGCGACAGCGGCCATGGCAGAGACCGTCACTGTCCAATCTCCCTCTGTGGACGGTGCAAACTGGAGGGGGTTCATAGGGTTCACCTCTTCGGTTAGGGCGTAAACTTGGGCGAGTTGTGTCCCAGCCTCTAGGTCAACGCTCACGTTAGCCGTGTTACTCAGCCTGACAGGAATCCTCCCCTTTCTCACAACAGCTAGCGTTCGAGCCACTAGGGGGTTCAGCTTCCCTTCCTTCGGGGTGCGCGGCTCAATCAGCACCTCCACGCCTTCGAGCTGTCTTGTGGTGCTAAGGGGTAGCGAGATAACGGTCTCCTTCTCAGCAGGTAAAGTTATCCTAGTATGGCGGGGTACGGTGATCGTGGCTAGCGGCAGTTGTTTTTCTGTCATTCGCTGGAGATTGCAGGTCCGGACCACTTGTTGGAAGGCTCGGCGGGTGGCCGTATGTGTGGTCACTTCTTGCCAGTACTTGGGCCCCCTCTTGGTAAGCAACACCAGATTCAGGTCTTTCAAGATGTTCATCCCAATAATCATGGGCGTTTCTGATCCACAGCCTTCCCTGACCACGATTATCCCTCTCTTCCCGAGATCTTGCCCACAGACTTCAGTGTTCATCCAGGCAACTCCCGTCACCGGAATGGGTAGATTATTGGCTGCTTTGATCTTGATAGTAGTATCAGGGTCACAGGCAACCCGCGGCTTCAGATACTCTTCGTAAAACTGCTCGGAGATGGTGGATACCTGAGACCCAGTATCCATTAATCCTTGCACGGCGGTCCCTTCCAATAATACTTTCAGGGTAGGGTTGTTTGATGCAAGTTTGTTCCGTGGCTGGCTCTGTTTTCCTACACTCCTCTCCTTGGCCTCCCCTGCCGAGTGAGCCTCTTTGGCAGGGGCGTCTAGTTTAAAGGTGGCCGCTGTTGTGGGGCATGACTTGCTGGTTCCGGTATATCGGCCCGTGGATGAACTTGAACGTTCTGGGGGCAACGGTTCGCTCTATGGCGGGGATCACCGCATGTCCAGCATCTTCCCATCGGCCGGCTGGGTTGTTGTCTCGCTTGCCTGTCCGCCTGTTGGTCCAGGGTGAGCTGCAACACCTGTTTCTGCAACTCTGCCACCATCTGCTTCAGTTCTTCCGTGTCACTGTTCGGGGTTCTGATACCAGTTATGGACCTGCAAGCCGCGGTATAAGTCTGGGCCTCCATGACAGGTCCTCTCGAACGTTCTATCGCTTCTTGCTTAACCTCAGCGAACGTAAGGACCGGATTTATCCGGAGTAGATCTTGCAGTGAGCGGTTAAGGTACGGGTCTCTTAATCCAGTCACAAATTGATCTCTCAACACCAGGTCACGGGCGCCCGTACTAGCTATCTGTTCTTTTTTCCTGCAGGCTTGTTCAAGCAGTACTTGGAGGGCGTTGGCATATTGAGGGATGTCCTCCGATTCGAGTTGAGTACGCCGGAAGAACATATACCGTAATGTTCCCGCATATGTGGTCGGCCCATAGGTGTTCTCCAGCACCCGCACCAAGTCATCCAACGTACGCCGGCCCCTAACCGTCTCCAGCCTGACTGTCGTCCACGCCTCCCCCTCTAATGTTAGCATGGCCATTTCTGCTAAGGTCTTAGGATCAATGTTATACATCTCCCCCACTATCTTAAGTTGTTCGGTCCATTCAGTTACAGGATAGTTCCGTCCGTTAAACTTCCTCACCTTATTGACAATAGCTGCCGGGGGAGCTGTCCGGTTATAAGGTACTACCGGGAGGAGATTCTGTTGATCACACATCCTGCCGACTACGCCAGATGTAGCGACCGGTGGTAAGGCCGCGGGTGTGTGTGTATGATCTTTCTCAACAGAATCCCCATACTCAGATTTAACCGGTAGTAACATTTCTTTACTGTAAAACATGTCTATAACACAGTCAACTGATCTAGCTGCACACATGTATATATTAGAGTCTCTGGATCTTCACTTCTTCCGGGTACGCAGCAAGCAAAGAAAAAAACACAACAATGGAGATATCTTTCCCTAACTTTCCCTAAAATCACGTACCAGTCTATCACAGAAGAAGGTGTCGCTCCCACGTAGCAGGCCTGGGGTCTCACGATGACGGGTCCCGGTGCAGCGCTGAAGGGGGAAACTCCTCAGTCTTCTTCTGTGGTCTCCTTCCGGATGTAACAGAATCTTTCTTTGTTAGTCTCTCTCAGTCTCGGGGCAAACCGATGAGCAGAAGGGAGATCACAGTAGCACAGATGGCTCCCTTATGTCAGTCACAGCCCCTGCACATGTAATCCAGTGGCAATGTCCTGAATTCCGGAGGCAATGTCCTGAATTTGAGTGGGACCCTCGGTAAGGCAAGGTCCTGCAGACCGGGGTTGCAACAGCGATCCTCACGGGGTATTTCTTCCCAAGAATCCGGCTGCAAAAGAGCCCTATGTCGGGAGACACCACACAGTCTGTCCTGACAGAGCTCTGGATCTCTAATCATCATCTCCCGCCCTTTTTCTTCCTCAGCACAAGGCTGTTGGGGGAGGGGATCAGACTGTGTAATGTTCACTGCAGTGTCCATTTGAATAACAACACAGTCAGGGCTACCCACTTCATTACATATACTAGACTCTTTGATAGGGCGTTGATCCTGGGATCTAGTCTGATTGCCGTGTGTGGAGTCAGGACGGAATTTTTTTCCCCAATGTGGAGCTAGTGTTGCCACATGGGTTTTTGTTTTCCTTCCTCTGGATCAACATATTAGGCTATGGGTTGAAATAGATGGACTTAAAGTCTTCCTTCAACCTTATAAACTATGTTACTATGTTACTATGATGTGTTGCCATGACAGCCATGAGCGCTGTGAGTAGTGAAGAGCAAACTTTTTCCGAACATCTTCGCGAATTTAAAATTCGGTAATAACATTGATGATTAGGATCGTGATCGGAAGCTCTAACAATCTCCCCACTCACCTTCCCCCCCAAAAAAATTAAAATAAATTGGTAAATGTGACTTTATTTGAGAGACTAGTTTGAAATTTAAAATGGCTCTAAAACTTTCCCTGATTGTTTGGGTCCAAAACACTTGATGGAAGACATGCTGCCTTAGAACAAGGAGTTCTCCCAGCCATTGGATCTACCAGCTTGTGTTAAGCTGTATATGTTTCGCACATTAAAAATAATTTTTTTAATCTTCCTGGAGCTTTCAGGTGTGGTTTCTTTAAATCATGCCATATGTGGTGGCAGCTGTGAAGTCCAAGAACCGTACAATGCCCCTTAAACATACGTTTGAAAGAGCTTTACATACATATATGTATACACACACACACAACGCGCACACGCACACACACAATACATATATATATATATATATTTATTTATTTTTTTTTTTTTCTTTTTCTTTTGGAGAGCCAATCTTTATTATTGCACAGGGTCAGCAACATGAAAAGCCACCTCTTCTACACTTATACTGTACTATTTTTATCTGACTTGCTACCAGATATGTCCATTACTTTGCGCTGATGGGGCTCTGCTGTATTTTTGGTCCCCATCTCAGCAGGCAGATACAGGCTGCCTCCAAACCCCAGCTGCCTAGTTTTATCTGGCTGGCAAAAAATACAAGGAGAGCCCTTTTATTTTAATTTCTCAAAAATAAAAAATAAAAAAATAAAAATCTGACTTGGGGCCTTGCCATATTTTTGGTTGCTAGCCAGGTACAATTAGGCAGCCTGGGCTGCAATTTTCAGCAACCCAGAATGCTTCGACTTGCATCCCACAGCCACCCCAGAAAATGGTGCATTCATAGAAGTGCCATTTGCTGGCACTGTACAAATGCTTGTGAAAAATTATTTGGAAAAACCAGTCAAAATCCTCATTTCCAGCTTTATTACTCCCAGAGAAACCATCCATGATCCTCTGCAACATTATATCACGGCGGTACTGGAAACTGACTTATTTTGGGCTACCGCATTGCTCTAGCTTACCTGAGGAGAACCTGACTTACATCACCCCGCTCACAGTGGTAGCTGAAAATCAGTTTCCAGTCCCGCCATGATAGGACATCGCAGAGGATCATGGATGGTTTCGGAGGGAATAATAAAGATGGAAATGAGGATTGTGATCGTGTTCTTTTTCCTAATAAATAATTTTTCATGGTGTGGTGTTTTATTTACTATTTACTTAGAGGTTCCTAATGACAAGGTCTAACATTGGCCTGGCCTGACATTATGAACCTTGGGCTTAGTGCCAGCTGGCAATACATAGCTGGCATGAACCCCTTTATTACCCAGTTTGCCACTTACACAAGTGCAACTGGAAGAGTTGGGTACAGCACAAGAAAATGGCATTTCTATGAATGCACCATTTTCTGGGGCATTTGCTGGTTGCATTTGGCAGCATGGCGGGGTGGGGTGAAGGACACTTCGGCCTCCCCACACTGAGGATTCTAACCCCAAGCTGCCTAGTTGTACCTGGCAGGCAACCAAAAATTTGGCGAAGGTGACTTTTTTCAGAATATTTAAACAAAAAAAAAAAAAAAAAAAAGAGCCCTTTTTTAAAATGTATTGCCAGCCAGGTAAAACTAGGAAGCTAGGAGTTGGTGGCAGCCCATACTTGCCTGCTGTACCTGTGCTGGTGACCAAAAGTAAAGCAGAGTCCCATGTTATCAGCGCAAAATGCTTTCAAATCTGAGCTAAATACGCAGCAAATATCCCATTGTGAATCTTGATGTGTATTTAGGAGCTAATATTGAGGTATTCATGTGGGAATTTCTGCATATTTCCAGTGTAGTGCTAGAATGTAGTGTCGGTTTTTAAGTCAGCCACAGCTGTGAGGAAGGGACACCTGACTCACAAGAAGTCACAAGATATTATTCTGTGAAAAGGGTAATAAAAATGAACGTGCACACGCCTATCCTGTGGGGGGCCCTGGTGAGGGGCAGCATGAGTGGTTTCAAACCACAACTTTATTATAAGCTATGATTACAGTCCCCGTTGGCTTTTGAAGATAGAGCTGGACTTACCCTTGTTCTGACAGTTCTCTACATAGCTCCTATGTTCTTTACATAGAGAACTGTCAGAACTGGCATGAGTCCTGCTCCAGAAGCAAAAGTCAGAAAATGACAGGCTGCTGTGAGCAGGGTGTCGCCATAGTCTGGTTCACCTGTCATCTAAAGTGATGAGGCTGATCACAACAGCCAGTCGGTTACTGGTCCTGCTGTGAACAGACATCAGTGAGGATTGTGGAGTGTGTGTGTGGGGATAATAAAATGGCAGAAGAGGGATGTATTTGTTACCATTCTGCCAAGCAATCACTTAGCTGGCTGAGAGGGTGGGCTCTCTAACATTACCCAAGAGGGGCTAAGCAGTGATGTTCATGAGTGGGCCCGGAAGCAGAGTGACAACGGCGCTGAAGCTTTGTAATACTTTAAGAAGGTGATGTCTATGGGAAAACAGCAGCGTACCACTGTAAAATGGTTTGAGCTGTTTTTTGCAGCCATTGAGCCCATTTGAAAGTGTTTTCTAGGCCCTTGATTTTGCCTCCCATTGATTTGAATGGGATTTGGAAGTTTGGCAAACTGGTCACCGGACATATACCCATTTGATGAACAAAGACGAATCCGAACATCAAAAGGTTTGCTCATCCCTACCTGTGAGGACACGGGATGCTGTCATGACTAATTTCCTGTGAATGCCCAGTGAACACCTGCATTCACTAAAAGTGACCACCAGAGCTTTGTATCGTTACAGCTCAAGCAATCAGATGCATTTTTTAGGCACCCTAAGGGGTTAACTAAGTAAAAGTGGATAGAAAAAAAAAGGTTTAAACAAACCCTAACAAAGTTCAAATCACCCCCTATTTGCCCTATTGAAAATAAAAGCTTAAAAAATAAATAAATAATTGGTAAAGCCTGTGTTCAGAAACACTCGATCATTGAAAATATAAAATCAATCTGATCGGTAAACTACACAATGGGATGAAAAAGGCAAAATTACGTGTTTTTTTTTGGTCACTGCAACATTGCAATAAAATGCAGTAACTGGCAGTTAAAACACATCCCATCTACCCAAAAATAGTGTCATTAGAAATGTCAGATCAAGATGTATAAAATAAGCCATCACACAGATCCAGAACCCGAAAAGTGAGAAAGCTACAGGCCATGGATAATGGCACCAAAATGTTTTATTTATTTTTTTAAATTTCTGAATTTGTTTTACTACTTAGATAAAAGTATGCATGATTGGTATATACAGCGCCTTGTGAAAGTATTTGGCCCCCTATATACAGTGCCTTGTGAAAGTATTTGGCCCCCTTTAACTTTTCAACCTTTTGCCACATTTCAGGCTTCAAACAAAGATACAAATTCTTATTTTTTTGTTTAGAATCAACAAGTGGGACACAATCGTGAGGTGGAACCAAATTTATTGGATATTTTAAACCTTTTTACCAAATAAACTGTAAAGTGGGGTGTGCAATATTATTCAGTCCCTTGAGTTAATACTTTGTAGCGCCCCCTTTTGCTGTGATTACAGCTGCAGTCTCTTGGGGTTTGTCTCATTCTTCCTTGCAGAACAGCTGGAGCTCAGTGAGGTTGGATGGAGGCGTTTGTGAACAGCAGTTTTCAGCTCTTTCCACAGATTCTCCATTGGATTCAGGTCTGGATGTGACTCGGCCATTCTAACACCTGGATATGTTTATTTTTGAACCATTTCATTGTAGATTTTGCTTTATGTTTGGAATCATTGTCTTGTTGGAAGATAAATCTCCGTCCCAGTCTCAGGTCTTTTACAGACTCCAGCAGGTTTTCTTCCAGAATGGTCCTGTATTTGGCTCCGTCCATCTTCCCATCAATTTTACCCATCTTCCCTGTCCCTGCTGAAGAAAAGCCCAAACCATGATGCTGCCACCACCATGTGTGACAGTGGGGATGGTGTTTTCAGGGTGATGATCTGTGTTGCTGTTACACCAAACATATCGTTTCGCATTGTGGCCAAAAGTTCAATTTTGGTTTAATCTGACCAGAGCCCCTTATTCCACGTTTGGTGTCTCCCAGGTGGCTTGTGGCAAACTTCAAACAAGACTTTTATGGATATCTTTGAGAAATGTCTTTCTTCTTGCCACTCTTCCATAAAGGGCAGATTTGTGCAGTGTACGACTGATTGTTGTCCTATCGACAGACTCTCCCACCTCAGCTGTAGATCTCTGCAGTTCATCCAGAGGGATCATGGGCCTTTTGAATGCATCTCTGATCAGTCTTCTCCTTGTTTGAGATGAAAGTTTAGAGGGATGGCCGGGTCTTGATAGATTTGCAATGGTCTGATCCTCCTTCCATTACAATATGATCGCTTGCACAGTGCTCCTTGAGATGTTTAAAACTTGGGAAATCTTTTGTATTCAAATCCAGCTTTAAACTTGGCCACAACAGTATCTCGGACCTGCCTGGTGTGTTCCTTGGTCTTCATGATACTCTCTGCACTTGAAACAGAACCCTGAGACTATCACAGAGCAGATGCATTTATACGGAGACTTGATTACACACAGGTGGATCCTATTTATCATTACAGTCATTTAGGACAACATTGGATCATTCAGAGATCCTCACTGACCTTCTGGACTGAGTTTGCAGCACTGCAAGTCAAGGGGCCGAATAATATTGCACGCACCACGCCTCAGTTTTTTATTTGTTAAAAAGTTCAAAACATCCAATAAATTTTGTTTCGCTTCACGATTGTGTCCCACTTGTTTTTGATTCTTCACAAAAAAAATTAGAATTTATATCTTTATGTTTGAAGCCTGAAATGTGACAAAAGGTTGAAAAGTTCAAGGGGGCGAATACTTTAACAACGCACTGTACAAACATGTACTGACAGGAGGCATCATACTTACAGGTCAATTCAGATAATGAACATGGTAAACAATAAAAAAAAAAAAAGGACACCATTGTGGAATTTCATTTTTTTTGCAATGTCACCTCACTTAGATTTTTTTATCCCCATTTTCCAGTACAATAATGAAATTATATGTCATTTAAAAATATAACTCATCCCGCCCACAAGAAATCATCATCCATCTTGACAGAAAAATAAAGAAGAAGAGGAGGAAAGAAAATCAAATAAGAAATTCTGAAAATTGCCAGGGTTAAAGGAGTTAAAACTGGCCATCAATATCAAAGTCCCAAGAAAAACCCATTTATAAAGGGAGGCTGTCACAGCACAAACTGAGTGCTCTTAACCAAACAGACGATCAGTCCAACCTTGGCATGGATAAATGTTCCAGCTCACCCAAATGCTGTCTGCAAATCCACCTGGAGCTCGGACATCAGCCTCGCCTTGGCCTTTGCAATCCAAATGAAGAAAAAAAAATCGAGTCCAGCTCAAAATAGGAAAGGAGTTTCTCTTTTTTATTTAGTATTAAAAAATGCATACAGAAGAAAAAGGTACATGGTTAGTGTGACCTCAATTGATGCATTCTGGTTGCATTAAGCAACCTTACTCACTACTAGTCAACCAAAATGCATCGACTGAGGTTACGCTAACTATGTCAATTTTTCTTCTGTATGCTACTAAATAAAAAAAAAAATAAATAAAAAAAGAGAAACTCCATTACTGTGAGTTGATTTTTTTTCTCCAATCTTGGCATGCTAAACAAAATTAATGCACTTTTCCACCTACTGTTTTTTTGCTTTCTTATCCCTCCTCCTATGAAGCCAGAGCCATCAATCAAGGAATAAGAAGGTAGAAATTGATGCAAAATAAATAGGTAGGATGGTCAAGGATGTACGGTGCACCGATGCTTAGTGTGTGTCATCCATTTGGGGCACAGGGCATCAGTCACATAGAATTCAGTTCACCTAAGCTTTCTCCTGACAATCCCCACAGAGCATGGAAGCAGGTCCTGCCTTGGCCCAGGGAAATCCAATGAATGAAAAGAAATACTTCAATCTTTTCTACGTGAAAGATTTTTTAAAAAGTTTTTTAGAGCAAAACATAGAAAATATGCATGATTTGCGTGTCAACATCAACGCATTTCGGATGGAAACATCCTTATTCATGACCATCAGTGTGTGTCATCAGTTTGGGGCACAGTGTGCCGGTGCTTGGTGTTTGTCATCAGTTTGGGGCACAGTGTGCCGATGCTTGGAGTGTGTCATCAGTTTGGGGTACTGTGTGCCGATGCTTGGAGTGTGTCATTAGTTTGGGGCACAGTGTGCCGATGCTTGGTGTGTGTCATCAGTTTGAGGCACAGTGTGCCGATGCTTGGAGTGTGTCAGTTTGTGTGGTGCTGGAGGGTATAGTTTGGGTCACAGTGTGCCGTGCTTGGAGTGTGTCATCAGTTTGGGGCACAGTGTGCCGTGCTTGGAGTGTGTCATCAGTTTGGGGCACTGTGTGCCGTGCTTGGAGTGTGTCATCAGTTTGGGGCACAGTGTGCGGCTAGCGTACGTTGGCATGCGTGCTTGAGTGTGTCATCAGTTTGGGGCTCAGTGCGCTGCTGCTTGGAGTGTGTCATCAGTTTGGGGCACAGTGTGTCGTGCTTTCTGTGTCATAGTTTGGGGCACTGTTCTTAGGTGCATAAACTTGCTGCATCAGTGTATTAAGAGATTCTCATGAATACTCAAATAACAGGATCATTTTAATTACTTTTTTAATTTAATGAAATAGGTTTCATTACTTACATTAGTTATACACAGCAAAGCAAAAAGGAACGTAATAAATGCAACTAGGAAAGTAAATAGTTTCCGATGCCTCTTCAAAATAGTAATATCATCTGCTAAACCGGTGATCACTGCCTCCATACCACCCATCTGTAGGGTAAAAAAAAATTAAACTTAACATATCAAAGTATCAAGCATTTCTTAGCAAATATTCATTGTGTCAATGCTCCAACAATAGGTCATTTGTGTTTTTTTCATTTTTAGTGGAAAGTTAGATAACCACTTTCCATTTACGGTATTTTAGCAGCACAAGGATCTTCTGAGCACACCCAGATTTCTTCCAGATTGCAGTCATGTATTGTGAGTCTTATCCTTAAATTGTACAAGCATCCACTAAAAACAATTATGGTCATTAAAGGTTTTGCTTATATTAAAACGCATTATTTGATATAGTCCACATACAAACTGCCAGTGTAAAAACAATAAGATTTCATGAATTTTGTAATTTCATTGTCAATCATTTTAGGTAAACCAGGACAGAAGGAGCAAAGTTTGATTTTTTTTTTTAATCTGTTCTTGCATGAAAAACGGATCACTTTCTGTGATGCCCAGCAAAGTCAATGAGTTTTTAGAAATGCTGTGCAGACATTGTTTTTTTACTGTTCCGTTTTTGGGGCAGAAAATGCATCCAGAAAAAGAATGAGTGTCGATAGTGATCTGTTTTTTCTCCTCTGTTTTTTCGCTTGACACCATTGGTAAAGGAAAAAAATTGTAGCACAAAAAACAGATACTTTATTTTTGCAAAATTGGATCCAGTCAAAATTGGATCCAGTCAAAATTGGATCCAGTCAAAATTGGATCCAGTCAAAATTGGATCCAGTCTTGCTGCTGAAAATTCAACAAAAACAGCACAAAAAAATGGATCAAAAACGCACAGTCCCAACATAGCCTTAAGGGGCCGTCACACGCGTCAATATCGCTGTCAATATCGCTGCTGCACGTGATGTTGCAGCGATATTGACGCGTGTGACAGGGCGCATCAACCAGTGATAAATCGCTGGTTGATGGTCGCCAGGCTTTCGAACTGGACCGAAAACCTGGCGATGGTCGCCTGATGTACACGCAGCATTGCTGCTTGCGACACCAAGATGCGCGATCAGCCAGCTCCCAGCGCCTCTCAGGAAGTGCTGGGAGCTGGTATCCAGGGTAAACTGCGGGTAACTAGGCAGCCTAGTTACCCGCTGTGTACCTTGGATACCAGCCGGTGAGCGGAAAAGGCTGGTAACCAAGGTATACATCGGGTAACTAGGCAGCGCGCGCTGCCTAGTTACCTGCAGTTTACCATGGATACCAGCCTGCAGACATCGTGGAAACTATATTTAAATCATTTCCACGATGTCGCTGGTCCACTGATTGCTGGTGAGTCTGCCTGTGTGACAGCTCACCAGCGATCAGCCATCAATGTCGCCAGCGATCATATTACTGACGACATTGACGTGTGCGACGCCGGCTTTAGAGTGTATGCAAGTGTATTTGTAGATCTAGCGTACTACCAAAAGCCTCAAAAAGGTAGCATAGTGATACACGCACACGTTGAGCCATTTATATGGATGCACCTAAATAAAATGGGAATGGTTGGTGATATCAACTTCCTGTTTGTGGCACATTAATATATGGGAGGGGGAAAACTTTTCCAGATGGGTGGTGACCATGGCGGCCATTTTGAAGTCGGCCACTTTGGATCCAAGGTTATTTTATTTATTGGAGAGGGGTCACGTGACACATCAAACTTACTGAGCATTCATAGGAAAAACAATGGTGTGCTTGGTTTTAGTGTAACTTTAAAAACATTTTATAAGTGGTCATATACTTGTAAATAACTCATGAAAGAATAAAGTGCTGCCCATTGTGTTGAATACTTAATACAACCCTCTTCTCCCACTCCTGACACACTGATAGCAACACCGCAGAAGAAATGCTGCACAGGCTTCCAGTATCCGGTGTGTCAGATGCTGCACATCTTGTATCTTCACAGCATAGACTATTGCCTTCAGATGAGGGATGAGGAAAACTTTGTCAATGATGAAGTTTATAAACAAAACCAGCGTTATTGATCTGACACTAACCCACAGCGGATAGATCCCTCCAAGACTGCTGGGACACAAACATTGATGGTATGGTGCAGTATATGGGGTACAAAGACAGTGGGGCCATTCTTCATCAATGGAAACCTCAATGCAACTGGATATATCAGTCATGTAGCAATTTCAGATATACAGTGGCATTGAGGTTTCCATTGATGAAGAACACACACATACATTATATACATATATATATATACACAAAGATATACACAGTCATGATTAGTAGTACCTCTCGTTTAATTAAACAAAATCCCACAATGGCCACAAAAAGAACTTACATCTGACAAAAGTAATAATAAAGAATCTATGAAAATGAAAATTAGACATTGCTCTTCAACCCTGTTTTCACAGATTTTTTTTTTTTGTAAATTAAACTCATGAAATAGGTGTGGATAGAAATAATTGTACCTCTGAAAATAATGTGACAAAAGGGACATGTTAAATGAAGCTGTGTCCACTAGCATCACAGGTGTCTACAATCTTGTAATTAGTCTGTGGATACTGATACTCACTTTGGTTTGGTGACATGGTGTGTACCACACAACATTGACCAGAGGAAGTGAAGGAAAAAGTTGAATTGGGAGATTAGAAAGAAAATTATAGACAAGCAGGTAAAGGTTATAAGACCACCTCCCAGCAGATTGATGTTCCTGTGACTACAGTTGCAAATATTATTCAGAAATATAAGATCCATGGGACTGTAGCCAACCTCTCTGGATGTCGCTGCAGGAGGGAAAATTATTACAAATCATGGATAATACAAATGGTAACAAAAGAGCCCAGAAAAACGGCTAAAGGTGAACTTCAAGCTCAAGGAACATCAGTGTCGAAGGATGCTTTGTTATGTTCTAGGTCTGCTTTGCTGCATCTGGCATACAATGCAATCTCAAGACCATCAAGGGGTTCTAGAGAGATATGAGCTACCAAGTGTCAGAAAGCTTGGGCTCAGTCATGAGTCTTGTAATGGGATAATGACCCAAAACACAAAGCTAAAAACACCCAAGAATGGCTAAGAGGAAAACATTGGACTATTTTGAAGTGGCTTCTATGAGCCCTGACCTAAATCCTATTGAGCATCTTTGGAAAGAGTCAAAACATGGAAAAGGCAACAAACACCAGATAATGGAGCAGTTTGCTCTTGAGGAGTCGCCACAATCCCTGTGGAGAGGAGCAGATCTCTCATTAACAGTTACAGGAATCGTGTGATTGCAGGGATTGCCCCAAAAGGTTGTGACACAATTAAGGGACCATCATTTCTGTCCAGACTAATTTCATGAGTCTAAATTAAAAAAATATATATCTGTGGCAGCAGGGTTGAAAAGCAATGTCTGACCTTCAATTTTTTATTTATTACTAATTTTGTTGGAATCAAGTTATTTCTGTGACCATTGTGGGTTTTTCTTTCATTAAACGAAGGGTACCAACAATTTTGACCACATTTTTGTATATATGCACAAACACACAAATTCAGGTTTGTTACAGCTCAGTATTTATCTCTTCTGTCACTGCCTGTTCACTGGGAATGGATATTGTCACACTTGGGAGGTCATTTCAGCTCAATGACCAAGCGCCAACTAACTATAAATGGCATGTGACAGAGGAGAGGGAAAGCTATTTAAAGCCAGGGGGAGGAAATCCCAGGTGAGTCACACTTCAACCACTCAACCAGCAGCTGAACATAATAGTGAATGCAGCTCTGGAGCACAACACAGGAGACAAGACCTTCACACCAATCCCTCACGCAGCTCCTAAAGGAACACACTGCGACCAAGCAGCGGCGAAACAGCTGTTAGGGGCGTGCTGCAGGACAGGGCCCCCTGGGGAACCGTCGGGCTTATCACCACAAGTACACAATGGGTGAGTGATTGATGCAAATGGTACTACTCCTTAATCTGTCTGTTAACACTTGCCTTGTTTTGTGTAACTTAATACTACTGTGAATTGCACCTCAGTGTGTACGGTTAACACCCAGGGGGTTACTACCCTACTGCAGTTGTTTTGGAACTTCCCTGTACCTTCGTTTTCATAACGTTCATGTGTCCGCTTTTATATTACCAATAAAAGTTATATTTTATGTAACCTAAACTCCATAGTGGTGCCCACTTTATTGAACATACAGCAGCATCCAGCGATGTCAGCGCAAACTAAGAGCGTGACAAATATGTACACCGTTTTCAGTAATCAGGAAATACTCTAAAGAAGAGTATCAATCCAATATGGAAAGGGCAAGAAAGTTTGAAAAATGTCATTTTAAAATTAAAATTAAAACTCCTAAAAGTTATAAGAATTCCATCAACATTAAACATCAACAAACAGAGAAATATTTTTACTTTCTCCCACCCAACCCATATTCGAACATATGATACCATTTAATTGTGGCCTAGTGTTTTTTGGAGTTTGTTTGCAGTTTAGAACAGCATCCCAGCATCCAACTGTCCTGAAAAGATGAACAGCAATCAAGATCTCCTACAACTATATCCAACCCTTTAAGAAATGTATTTTATTTTAAATGTCATTTTCATGGAAAGGGTTTTGGAATAAATGCAAAAACTCAGTACAGTCCCTTATAACAAGCAAGCGCACCATCTCAGACAAATAGTGATTTCTGATGTTTTCTATAAAAAAATATTAAAAAATTAATAAAAAATATTGTGATGACTTGCCATTGTTTTTAGTACATTATGAAGACAAAAATGTGTAATTGTAATACAAATGCACCAGAACAAAAGCCAACTATACAATATCACACCAATTCTAGCACTGCTAGCTCCACTCCTACCTTTCCTTTCCCCTGTAAATTGAATTTCTGTATTATTTATAATCAACTACATGCACTTCACTTTACTGCTGCTGGTGTACAGCATATAACCATCTGGAGTATTTCTCCAATGTTTTCAGGGTTTCTCTTTATTTCTTGCTGAGGTGTTCATCCCGATGTCCTGAATATATCACTGTAAAATATAATCTGCATTCCCTGCCTAAGCTTTCATACAGGCTATGACTGCCTCTTCATTGGCTGTACTACTACATGTGATGTAATAGCTGCAATGAATTATGGGGAATATGGTTATGTAAACATCCTGTGATTGATGCAATCTGTTGTAAGCCATAGCAGGCATTTTTTGAGCAATTCATGTGGATCAAATCACCAATTGTTCAAAACTGTCAAAACATCAGTTTTGTAAGTTGAAAAGTGAAGGTCCTTCAATTGTTACATTGAATTAATTCACTCATTTTTAACTCTAGTAAATAAGAGGGTTTTCTTGATACTGTCTTTTCTGTAAGAGCACTATGGTCATTAAGACACATTCAAGTGTAGAACATATATTTCACTTGCAAAATATAAGAATATGGAAATTCACTAAGAGCCTATAAAAGCTCAGAGCCTTGAAAAGTGCAACTTGCATGTAGAGACTGAGCGGTTAGAAGTTTGGCTAAACCATTGATTGGGTTTCTGCCACTGTTAATTCTTACCCTGTCTCCACTGGTTTTTGCGTTTTGGTCTGGTCTCGGCAAACCATAAATTCAATTAAATGCCATTCACTAGCTCAGGTACATCACCGGTGCCGCTAATGACAGGATTGGTTGAACAAGCATTTTCTGATATTCTTGCTGTGCCAAGACATGGCCAAGTAGCAGAGACTAGCAGGAACCAGATAAGCATCCGAAATTAAGGATCAGTGGGATTGGTCAAGTCTATATCAATTCTATTCTTTTACTTTAATACCAATACCAATCAGAGAACCTTTGTTAAACAAACCTAGACTTACAAATACAGATTTGCTTAAATTTTGTAAATTCCTTAAGATAAATATAAAAGGAGTAGTGTAAATGGATCCAGACACATTGGATTAAGGGATCTTTCTCTGGCACAGCTTGGTTTAAAAAAAAACCCACTATCGATCTTTGGATTTACCAACAATGGCTTAACTTGAAGCTCATGGGCCATGATGCATAAGCTCCAATGAGGCCCCCAATATTCGCAACTCTTTAATATCAGTAGTCTTTCTATATGCCAAAGGGACTTTTGGGCCCTGGTGTGATTGCAACTCCTGCACTTATTGTAGTTACGTCCCTGTACACCAATGACTCTCCATCCCTGCTGACAGTTGTATGGCTGCAGCACTGTCAAGGTGGCAACATAGCGTCAACAAGTTCCAATCAGTAATCTCAACAGTTCTGCTGTTTAGACAGAAAAACCTGCTCAGAGGTGCAGAGCGTACTCATTTACTGCCGCTCTGTCAACAAGACATCATTAATGCCAATACCACACACTGAAATTAGCAACAGTCTCACTTGTGGACCGAGGGATGGGAAGAGTAACGTAGTTTGTTTTTTTATATGTCAAACTTCATGGGCCAATGAAGATTCTTGAAAAGGGCGACTCCTTTGATGTCAGCCAAACTCACCATCTACTTGAATTTGGATTACCACTTACTTTTCACAGAGGATGTGGGTGAAAAGAAGAATCAAGCAAATAGGCTTTTAGAGGTGTAGAAGCAAATTATTCCCCACTTCCTCTTGAGAATACATACAATACATACAATGTGTGTGGGGTCAAGAGGAGTGGCTGTAAGCCCATTGAGCGTTCAGCCTACAGGTGTCTAAGGTGTATGCTCGGTTTTCCCCAAATGTCAATTCTAAAAACGATGGTATCACCTTTATAATTATAAAATGAACATTACTATTAATAACAATAAACTTCTCAAATATACTCACGGCACTGTCAATGCCAAGTGTAAGCAACATAATGAAAAATACTATAGCCCAAAATGTCGATCCTCGGAGCGTAGATATAGCTTCTGGATATATAATAAAAACAAGTCCTGCTCCTGAAAAAAATGGAATAATGTTAAAAGGTTTATAAATGTAGAAACAAATTAATATATGAGAATATAGAGTCACAACAACCACTCAGATTTAGTGCGCTTTTGGTCAGCCAGTGAAGTAAGCTGGACCTGTTACTTGCAAATTGCCACCCATCCTTTTTGTGTCCTTAACCCCTTCACGACCAAGGACATATATATTCATGTTCTAGGCCCTGCCCAGTTCCACCCCCTGACGCGAGCTCACGCGCTGAGCTCGCATCCTCCAACACACATCTCAGCTGATCTCATCAGCTGAGATGTGCAGCTAACCGCATTGATCAGATCAGCGATCCGATCAGCGGCGTTAACCCTTTGGATCACGCTTTCAGTGACTGATAGCACGATCCAAAACCCAGTGGTGAAGATCGTGCTCTTCACTGCCGTGATCAGAGGTCCCGTGACGCAATCACGAGACCTCCGTCTATTACCTGATCCCTTACTGTAGCCCATCCAAACACAGGGAAAGTGATCAGATAGTGGAGCACTGAGGCCCCCTAGTGGGCCACGTAAACTAAAGAAAAAAAAAAGGTTTGCAAAAATAGAAAAAAAAAAAAATTTTTAAATTCCCCCTTTTGCACACTGAAAATAAAACAAAAAATTTAAACATATCATAACATATATAAAAATATATTTGGTATTGCTACATTCAGAAAGGCCAGATCTATAAAAACAAAATCAATTAATCAGATCGGAACTGCGTAATGGAAAAAGAGTTAAAACACCAAAATTAAGTATTTTTGGTCAACGCAACATTGCAATAAAGTGCAATAACAGGCGATCAAAACATCACATCTACCCAAAAATGGTATTACAAATGTCAGCTCAAGACACATAAAATAAGCCATCACACAGCCCCAGATCCCGAAAAATTAGAATGCTACGTACGGGTCTTGGAAAATGGCAAAAAAAAGTGTAATTCTTTTTCTTTAAAAACAGAATTTTTTTCACCACTTAGATCACAGTAAAAGTAACATGTCTGGTATCTACAAACTCCTACCAACCGGAGGCATCATACCGACATGTCAGTGTTACCATATAGTGAACATAGTGAATAAAAAACCTAAAAAACCAAACATGCAGTTTTTTTTACAATTTCACCGGACTTGGAATTGTTTACCCATTTTCCTGTAAACTATATGGTAAAATAAATGTCATTCAAAAGTACAACTCGTCCTGCAAAAATCAAGCCATCATATGTCTATATTGACAGAAAAAAAAAAAAAAAAAAAAGTTATGGCACTTGGAAGAAGGGGAGAGGGGAATGAAAAACAAAAAAATGCACAGGGGTAAAGGGGTTAAAGTAATCCTTGTCTACTTATGCAAGGGAGCATGATCCTAAACTTTTCATTGCAAGTCTTCTTGACTAATAAAATCAAGATTTGCATATAAGGTGCTAAAAAGTTGAATGGCGCAGGTACAAGACAAAAAAAAGCCAAATTCAGAAAGAGCGGCAATTAGATCAGGAAAAATTATATTTAAGTCAAGTGAGAGGTCCTCATTAAGGGCCATTATAAAGGAATCACAATCCTTTTGGAAAAATCATCATGGCTTTGTCCAACAGATTTTTCTACACCAGCATGTTAGTCTTATGGTCTGGTTAGTCAACAAGGCTACAGTGGCAATCTGTGTGATCACAGAGGCTGCAGCGAGAGGACGCTTGTTCCCTTGCTGCAATCTCCTCATGCAGCAGAGCCAAGAGTGCTTTGTGCGATCATCATTGTGGATTATCGTCAGAGGGTATGTTTGGGTTTATAAATTGGAAAATGAGGGTTGTCTTTCTCATTTATTTAAAACACAAAAAGTCTGTTAAGTATTTTCTCACAGGATTGATAATGGGCAGGTCTCTAAGACTTGAATGTTATCAAATTGAGTTTAACGACAAGTTTTCACTAATCAACTGTCATTAACCCTATCACCTCGATGCCACTGCAACAGGGCATCAGGAAGATATTGGTAAAGCACCAGAATTATAAAAAAAATTAATGGGCTTCCCTGTATTTTTGATTGCCAGGCAAGGTAAAGCCAGGCAGCTGGGGGTGGCAGCCCATAGCTGTTCGCTTCATCTATGCTGAGAATCAAAAATACAAGAAAGCTTCAGCAACCAGTGTAAGAGTCCAGAAAAAGCGCCAAATGACATTAATAGTGTCTATCACACTCATTTAAGAGTCTGAACTCAGTAAATACACTGTGTTCCAAATCATTATGCAAATTGGTTTTAAGTGTCATAGGGTTTTATTTTTATTTTTTTCAGTGAAACGCATTGATGGTATTGTGTCTCAGGGTTCTTTGGATCATTGAAATCAATCTCAGATATCTGTGATAATTAGTTTGACAGGTGAGCCCAATAAAAGGAAAACTGGGTGTTCCACAATATTACGCAGGCCACAGTTTTCAAGTAACATGGGAAAGAAAAAGGATGTATCTGCTGCCGAAAAGCAACAAATAGTGCAATGCCTTGGACAAGGGATGAAAACATTTGATATTGCACGAAAACTTAAGCGTGATCATCATATTGTGAAGAGATTTGTGGCTGATTCTGAGCACAGATGTGTTTGTGCAGATAAAGGCAGAATGAGGAAGGTTTCTGCCAGGCAAGTTCATCAGATTAAGAGAGCAGCTGCTAAAAAGGCCTTAGGCTATGTGCACATCTGACGTTTGTGCATCTCTGCAGAACGTCCAAAAACCTGGGTTTTTTTTAGCAGAAACTGAGTTTTCTGTGCTCAGCAGTGTCCCTCGTTTTTTGCTCGTTTTACGCCGGGTTTTCCAGCGTTTTTCTCGGCGTTTTTCTCGGCTGTTTTGAAAACTGAGTTTTTAGTGCACTTGTTCAGCTGAAAGCGGTGGAAAAACGGAGGAAAGAAGTCACTTGCTCTATTTTTGGAAAACGGTGATAAAACTCAGTTTTGACTGAGAAAACTCAGTTTGACTGAAAACGACCAGAAGAAAAACGTTCTAGTGAAGACAGAGTTTTCTAAAATCCATTGACTAGCATGTTAATCCAAACGCAGGGTTGGATTAACATAAATTAACATAAAACGGAGCGGAAAACGCCGACGTAAAACGTCCAAAAGCAGCCCACAAAACGACTGATGTGCACATACCCTTACAAACCAGCAAACAGATATTAGCTGCTGGTGCCTCTGGAGTACCTCGAACCTCAAGGTGTAGGATCCTTCAAAGGCTTGCTGTGGTGCATAAACTTACAATTCGGCCACCCCTAAACAGTGTTCACAAGCAGAAACAGTTGCAGTGGGTCCAGAAATACATGAAGACTCATTTTCAAACAGTCTTGTTTACTGATGAGTGCCGAGCAACCCTGGATGGTCCAGATGAATAGAGTAGTGGATGGTTGGTGGATGCCACCATGTCCCAACAAGGCTACGATGTCAGCAAGGAGGTGGAGGAGTCATGTTTTGGGCTGGAATCATTGGGAAACAGCTGGTAGGCCCCTTTAAGGTTCCTGAAGGTGTGAAAGTGACCT